>OX578285.1:57109343-57503700 GCA_951217055.1 Gerris lacustris
AGTGGGGCTATCAAGATCTTTGGATAAACCCATTTGTACACCAGACACTGATGTTCTAGGAGGCTTCTTTAAAATCGGAGCAGTCATATCTATGAAAACATTGTGTTTTGCCCGAAATTGCCCGCCCCGGTGTTCTATCAGACACATAATGCGATATCGAAGCGGCTGAACTCCCTAATGAAATTGTGTCGATCTGAAAAGAAGGACTTATGATTTAAAAAACATATCAGATGTTTTATAATAAAATATAATCCAAAAAAATGTATTAATAAAAAAGTATATTAAATTAATTTAAGACAATTAATAATTTAGGACTTGACAGTAATTAAATCAATTCGACTTAAATCATATTATTGTTGATTATTTTTTAAAAACGTTCAATATTTTGTTCCCTTCATATTTTAGAATAAAATAATTCTAAGGTTTAAACTAAGATAAATGGATCATATGGATAACAATTATTGTTAAATTAGTCGGGTAAACATTATTTTGATATAAATGATATAAACCTTTTAAAGTACTCAAAAGATTCTTGGCCAGGTAAAGCTGTCAAACATTCTCTGACAGACTCCTTTAACGTTGGAAATACATTAGGAATTTGTGAAATGCTCTTATCTATTTAGAAATTTATTAACAATATCTAGAGAAATTATTATGTGTAACGAAACATTAATATTTATTCATCATTCTAGTAGCTTCAAAATAAAAAAAATAAATGCATAAACTTTATAAAAATCATTTACTTACTAAAAAGACGTAATAATTATAATATAGAAACCTGGCTCAGTATTTTCAGCTGACAACTCTGATAGAGAATTCCCTAGCAGTAAAAAAAATCAGTGTAAGCTGTTCCCCTACTGATTATTTCATCATCAAGAGATGATGAAGGTAATGATATCATCTGTGAATAAATAAATCAAGTTAATAGCAAAAATTATATTAGTTGACAAAGCTTGAGGGTTTGTGGAGGTACTTGAGGTGGCTTGTAGACTCGGAGAATGATCGCTATTAACTTAGATTAATCTACAAATAAAAATTGACAAGGAAGCAAGAGAATTGTGTCACAATGCAAAGCGATTTCGGTGTATATTCGGAACGTTTGACAGATATAGAAAAAGTAAACAAACTTGTTATTAAAATATAAGGTAACGTGTTACATCATCCAAGGGTTAATTGCGGAAATGAGGTTGTCTATAACCAAAAAAAAAAAAAAAAGAATTTCTCTCCACTATTATGTTTATTTCTACTGTTAATCACTAGATGGTCAATTCACCCTATCCGCTCAGCTAAGTCCCGTTAAAACTGATACCCATTAACTCTAGGCCGTCCAGCCACCGACCAGCAACTATATATCAACGTCACAGAAGCACGGCAAACAAAAGTCGATGGTGTCGGTCCAGTGCCATATCCACACTACCAGATTGACTAAAAGTATTCATTCCGAGAATTCTTGACGTGCACTTTGGTCGGCACCGTGCCGTTTAAAAATGCATTGAAAAATATTTGGCTGGATGGATAGTTTGAGCTGACCTTCTGCCTTATTATTTGGATTATAGATGCTGAATTGATTGTGATCTTCAACTGATATTAAACAGAAAAACAGAATTTATCTAATGTTATTATTCTGTATAAAATACTAACTACTTTTGATATTTTGTTTTGTTTCTTACCTGCTCACTACCAGATGAAGTTCCGTGTTGGGCTCTAGTTAAATTGTACGAGCCAGGATTTCTATTAAATCTACAAGACATCATACTGGGAGCGTTAGTATAGTTGTCATAAGATATGGAAGTGTCGTCGAGATACTAAGAAAAAATGAATTAAATTAATAACACTGATAAAGATAAGTAAAAAAATAACATATAAGTACTATGAAATATCTATCTTTGTGGAGATAAGCGTGTTGCCGTTGCCAATATCTAATTTCAGAAATCAAATTGCCTGTAACTTATTTTATCTAAGATTGATACGAAATATAAACATTATATCTCTGTTTAGATGCGTAGAAAGTGATTCTTTACGTACTTGTATTCATTGCGCATAGCGCGTCTCATGGTTCTGAAAAATTCCTCTTCTTTACCACGCTAGTGCAGTAAAGAAGAGAAATTCTTCAGCTTTACGCACGATTAGCGAGTTTGTTTACATTTAACAAAACTAAGTTGCTATTCTTTTATTAAAGTAACTGTTTATATCGAGTTTTTAGTGAAAAACAATGAATGAATCAAGTGGCTTTGACGAAAATGTAGAGAATAATACTCCTCCAGAAATAATTAATTCGGCAAAAAATACAACTCAAGATTAATGCCATCTTTATCAAGAGAAGAGATACGAACTTACATACAGCAAGTTTATTTTTTTCTGTATTTATTATTATAATCTAACAATCGTATAGATAAAGTACGGTACGCAACTCTACTACCCTCGCTATCGCTCGGGTGCAAACTCCACACTCGCATGCAAAATGCTACTTTCCCACACTCGACTATTATTCCACACTGTACTATTTTAATTCCCTATTTAAATGCATTATTTTTTTTTTTTATAATTAGATACCTCCCCCCCCCCCCCCCCAAAAAAAAAATAGTATAATGAACCCAATACTTTTTTTGTAGTAAAAATGTCGTTAAATCACAATAGTATTTGTAAAAAAAAAAAAAAAAAATTTATAATGGCAACAACCCTGACTAGTAGACGAACTTTCACTAACAAGGAAATCACTAACAAAGATGATCAGTTGAAATCTTCAAGAAAATGGTCGTAATTACGTACATGGTTTGGGATTTTGTCGCTTTATTTTAATAGAAGATTTTCTTGACACACCCAATCTCTAATTAATAGCATCAAAATGTCAAACTTATTTTCAGAAACGCAGTTTTAACGGAAAATCTACCCTGTACATTATTACTTGGGGAACTTTGTCAAGGGTTATGTCAAAGGTTATTAAATGGCCGGGCTTCAGGATCAAAATACAAAGTTTCATTCAGAGGGGTGGTTTTCATCGATTTAACCACAGCGTACATCCAGGTATTGAATACGTTTTAATGGGTCCAAAGGCTTATTAAAGGGGATTAAATAGGGATGCGGGACGTCCCTTAACAAATACAATCTCTACCAACTCCCATGCTTTGAAATACCTATTTGAAGGGATTTTACTCTTCTCTATGTAGGGAGAGGGAGTCTCCTGGCATCAAAGCCCTTATGGTATTAATTTTCATACGTCACAGAATCGGATTATTTTGAAGTACATTAATGACGTCTATATTAGAGAGAGTAACAAGCGGGGCAGCATACTAATGAGGATAAGTTCGGATTCTCTAGCGAACCTGATGAAATATATCGTAGTGAACTCTACTAAAGGAACCCTTTGCATTATAATTGGGTAAAACAAAGTGGCAAGAACATGCGAATAATACATACAATCCTATTAGTTTGGTGGTGAACATTAACATAATTGAAGAGAGCGGTGCAAGTTTCTTCAAGATGCACCCTGTCTGCGTTTGTTTGTCTGTCAGTACCTTTTTCACGTGCGACGACACCTTGATAAAAAGTTGACTGATTTAGTTTAAATTTGGTATACATGTTCCTTTCACCAACCGCTCGACTTAGTTTGATGGGCAGAGAAATATTCTCGCAAGCGTTCGTGCCCAACACTCGCTAAAAATTTTACATTGGAAATTTGGAACGGGGAAAGATTCTAAATTCATCTATTCGACGAGACAAACTTTTTCAAATGCAATTTTTTTATTTTTTTTAGAATAACTAACGTAAACACTGCTATGAATGAATAGAGGGCCTGTGTGCGTTTTTCTCGTATAGGAGAGTAGTTGAATCTCTCCAATATTTAAAAGCAGCATCGGGTGTGTTCACTACTCGGATACCACACACAGATCTGGGTCAATTCCAAGACCGGGCACTCAACTCAATGTTCACCCAGCATTGCTTAAATACGATATTTTATCATCTTTAATTATGGCACTAATCGTGGTCAACTATTTTCCTGTATTCACTTATTACAAAACACACAAACAAAAACGCTTTAATGGCAGAGCCACGCGATGCCTAGAAGTTCCCTTTTTTAAAAAAAAAAAAAAATAATAATAATAATAATAATAAGGGTACTTATTATTTATGCGTTATTTCTCAGGTCTAGTTCTATTATCGTAAATGTCGATTCCTAGACTTGTGGAAAAAATTGAAAGCTTAATTCGGGACTAGGTATCGTTGACAACAGAGGAAATTATTCTCAGTGTAGCTTAGTTGGTTAGAGCGTCTGTAATGGAAATATAGGAGACCCGTGGTTAGAATCCCAGCGCTGGAGTCTATTTTTCTCTGTCTGTCTCCCCGTTGTTAATAATAATTATTATTTGATTTAAATTAAAATTTTAAACTTTCCGTAGTATGAATACTACCAAAAACTTAAAAATTGAATTCTAATCGATTGTACTAGGTACAGGATCTAATTGGGTACTTTATAATTATAAGCGTTATTTCTCGGTCTAGTTCAGCTATTGTAAATGTCGATGCCTAGACTTGTGGAAAATTGAAAGCTCAATTCGGGACTAGGTATCGTTATTGACAGAGGAGGAAATATTCTTCAGTGTAGCTTGCTTTGGCAAGAGCATTATACTGGAAATATAGGAGGCCCGTGGTTCGAATCCGGCGCTGGAGTCTATTTTGCTCTATCTGTCTCCCGTTGTTAATAATAATTATAATTTTATTTAAACTTTCTGTAGTATGAATACTACCAAAAACTTAAAAATTAAAAAAAATAACGGTGAAATAGGTTTTAAGAATACTAAACAGTGGAAGCTAGAACGGAACGGTGAATACTTAGATTTACAATAAGAGTATAATGTAGCTTCCTTTAGAAGGATGAATTCATTGTTCCTAAGGGTAAATACATGCCGAGAGGGTGAAGTGTAGGTGTAGGTAAATGCCTTATCTAGGTAAAGCAAAACCATTGCATTAAATGGGACAACACATGCCGAGCAGCTCGCGGTGTAGGTGTAGGTCGCCGCTTACATGGAGGTTTAGCGCAATGCTATTGAAAAACAAATAGTCTGTTTTTACATCGCCCGCTTACCTCGCTGCCTAGAGGTCGGTAAAAAAATAAACAGGTCAAGTGTGTGCTAGTCAGCACACAGCGAGGGTCTGAACTATCCTAAAGGTCATATATTCTCAAAACATACTCTGATAAAGTATATATTTTTTTGCCACTGAACCGGACTACAACCATATAAATACATCGAAAAGACAATAATTATAAAAAACCGTATTTTGTCAATAAAAAATAAAATAATATTTTTTCGAAATTTCCAAAAAGTGTATCTTTACTTTTGGTCGAAGAATGTTCAGGAATATTTTCAAATTTTTTGCACTTCACATAAGCGAGATAGAGGGGGGGGGGGGACACGTTTCACACCCACTTCAAACTTGCCTACGCTCGCCCTTTTAAAGTGATAACCAAAGAATTATATATTTTTGTAATCAGCTCGACGTACCCTTTCATATGATACCCCTCACGGTGTCGAAAAAAAAATAATTAAACCTTAAGTTTTTTTACCCTAATTTTTTTTAAGTCGCTATATTTTTAAAATATGTGGGTAGGTACAAGACACATACATGCCAAATTTCAAAGTGATCGGACAAAAGGTGTAGCCGTGAGAGCAGGCGACCGGACGGACGCACAGTCTCACGCAGGAAAATATAAGGGTCCTTGGTTTTGCCTACGGACCCTAAAATAGGTTAGAGCACAGAACCCGTGCTGTGTTGCTCCGGAGTCAGTATGAACTAAAACTAAACGATAAATATCTCTGAAAGCAACGAGGTAAGCGGCGAGGTTGACCTTTTCGGTATGTGCTGCCACCTCCACCACGAGCTACACCTTCACCTACACCTACACCTTCTCTGCATGCGTTTACCCTAAGAAGACATGACCATATTACTAATTAATGAGGAAAGACGGCTATAGTAAACCTAAATGTAGTCGATGCGCCAAAACACTAGGACTAAGGACTCTAATATGCCCAAAGCACATTCGTAACGGAATATTATATAAATCAAATAATTTTAACAAAGAATTACATGTCTAGTCCAGTACAAAGAATGCTTGAGTTGAGTTATGGTTTCACTGGATATAGCTGTACTTCTGATTGCTCAGTGAGTCTGGCGAACAAAGATTCTTCTGTTTCTCTTAAAAATGGCGGCGTCCTCCACAAACTCTCAATTTGACACCTTTGCGCCAAAGAAACAGTTCGATGAGTCACAGAGCTTAATTTCCAAGAGTCCGCTCTTGGAAAATGCTCATTTAGAGTTTCATCACTGACAGCTGAGTAGAAACTATTAGATAAAAATAAGCTATCCCAACATTCCGCATATGGTAGCGACATCTGAAACAAGGAAAAAATTATGTATAAGAAATTTGATTGAATAATGTCACAGATAACCTTAGCGCAAAGCAAGTCATATACAGAGATCTTAGCCTTGTGATTATTATAAGACGTATTTTCCATATTGATAAAACGCGAAGGCGTAAACTTGATTAGTTTATTGCTAAACACCTATAACAAATACTTAATAATACCTAGATTATTTTCCAACACTCTAGATTCTAGATGGTGGTTATTGGTATTGGTTATTTGAGTTCTACATATTAAGTATTAACTCTAATAGTAACTGGCGTCCATTACGTACAACAGATGTACCGAAAGGAACATGTGAATAATCTTTAGGAGCATGCGGCATAGTTAGATTTTGGAAAGGTAGATGATAATTATTGAGAAGGCATGTGTTTCCAGGTGCTGACAGTAAGAGGTAGAAGTAGTGTCTGTCCGCGTTGGTAACACAACAGTCAGACGTCATGTCGTCAAATTTTGTCCTCTTTCATTTCAATAAATATGTTCATCCCTTCGAAGTGGTAGAGGTGCACATTAGTTTTTTATTTCTTTGTTTCATTACATATTATTTTTATTTTTCCTCGTCGCAATAGGTCGAGGACTTCAAAAACATTGCTAAATATATATATAATTTTTTGTGGTTTCTAGTTGTTGTCCCTTTAATACCAATTATGTGTTCACGACGGGGGTCAGTAAAGGTTTTGATAATAAGTTGACAGTTGACATTATTAATTCATGTCGTTAATTAGCTATACTTCGCCTCTCTCCGAGGCATTGACGTGCCTGAAACATCATTATTTTATATATTATTAAAAGCATTTTGAACACAAATAGTTTTATAATACATTAATAATTATAACTTAAAACTATATACGGGGAAAATATTTTTCCTACCGGTCGAGTGAACATGTATATATCCAGTTTAAAATTATTAATGTATTATAAAACTATTTGTGTTCAAAATGCTTTTAATTCTATAAAAAATAATTATGTTTCAGGCACATCAATGCCTCGGAAAGAGGCGAAATATACCTAATAACGACATGAATTAACGGTGTCATCTTATTATCAAAACACTTAATGATCCTCGTCTGGAACACAAAGGATTTTTTTGTCATTTGGAAGTGCCAAGGTTTTATATTTTCTCTCTTATCTATTACCGCATATCATTTCTGGTCTTCAATGCTCCGTTCTCCTTTTGCAACTTTACGAAGTACTCAGGAACTTTGGAATGGAAATCCATCTGGAAGTATATGGTTGAGCCTAAAGTACGTCTGTCAGCGTTGGTACCACAAAATTTAGACGTCCTGTCGTCTAGCTTAAAATCTCAACCGTTGTGTTAACCCTAGAAAGCTAACCTGGAGTCAAAATAACTCCCATTTTTTTTTTAACTACGAATGTCTGTACGGTGTCTGTAAAACACAGAACTCCCACATCTCAGCTATGCTATCTCCCACCCTTGAATGACCCTTATTGTTTATTTGGCCATTTCAAATCTTATAAATTAGATATTATATAATTTTTAATTCAATAATTATTTCAAATTAAAGGTAATATAATTGTAATTTATTCATTTATAAGTATAAATTGTTATATTTTTTTTTGTCTTTTATGTCTAAATTATATAAAGTTAATCAAATATGAATATAGTCTAATAATGGAGAAAAAATACAATGATCCAAACGACATTTATCGCTTGATGAAGGAAATGACCGATTCAGATACCGATTATGAAAAAGAGCGCATTCGATAATAATGGTGACGGTTGTGATTTGGACCCTGATTTGAAAATAGAAAATGCCTTTTTTGATCCTATCAGCGATGATGAGGAAAATGATAAATTAATTGAAACAATTTACGAAATAGAAAAACCAAAGGAAAGAAAAGAAAAAAGCTACATAAAAAAAAGTAAATAAAACCACTCCAGTAGATAACAATACCGGATATGTAATAGTAGTCCAGATTGAAAAACCGGAATTAAAAGGAAAAAATTGTTTTTTATGGCAAATAAAGCATCCAAGTGTCCCATCAACTAGCACTAAAACGTGTTAAAAAAAAAATTGTACATATTAGGCCTTTATATTTTAATAAAACTGGGTATAATAGATTAGGGAGTCAATATGACTCAAGGTTAGTCATAAGAGGTTAAAAAATATGGTTAGCGTTCTAGGGTTAATAGGACGTAAAATAAACCGCAAAAAACTATATACATATATGTATCTAAATAAAATACAGAGTGGGCCAAAAAAACGCACTCTTTTGAACACTTATAGCTCAGCTTCTATAGTAGATAGAGATATGGGGTTGGTGGGGTCTGAAAACTACATTCTTCTACTTTAAAGTTCATATATATAACTTTAAAAACTATTGGGTGAAAGCCATGAAATTATGGTTTGAAATAGGGTCTTAAAAACAGTCGTTGTCCGGGTAGTGATCTTGTCTGGTATTATGGTTTTGATAAAATAAATTACCATATGGTGGAGGAGGGGAGGGGGGGGGGGGAGGGGGGGGGGGTTCTTTGTAGGTAAGTTGGAGGAGTCCCTCAGTGTTATATTATAACAAACATTGAAGATGGGTTACGCACAATTTTGCCTAAAATTTAAGATCAAACACTAAATTACACGTTTATGCAAGATGTTACCCGTCCCATTGCTCCTTGCAAACAATTCAATACTTGCAAGAGAATTGCCCAGACTTTAGGCAACATTGTGCATAACACATCTTTAATGTTTGTTAAAACGCACTGAGGGACTCCTCCCACTTACCTAATATGGTAATTTATTCTATCAAAAGTACCAGACAAGATTACTACCCGGACAACGACATTTTTTAAGACCCTATTTCAAACCATAATTTCATGGCTTTCACTCAATAGTTTTTAAAGTTATAGATATGAAATTAAAAGTAGATGAATGTAGTTTTCAGACCCCGCCTACCCCACAATATCTCTATCTACTGCAGAAGCTGAGCTATAAGTGTTCAAAAAAGTGTTTTTTTTTTTGCCCGCCCTGTTTACTTATATTATATTGATAACCCTGTATTGCATATTGATATTGATCAAATGATTGAATATTTAATACTAAAATCCATTTTTGCATAATTTACACTCACCCATAAAAGTTTTGATGTTAAACTTTCAACATACTTTTCAGCAACAGCTAATTTCGGGGTCAATGCAAAAATGTTTTCAGAAAGGTTTGTACTATACGCCTGATATGTTTGGGATTCTTTGTCGACCATAGGTCTTTTTGCTCGTAGTCGTCGAATCATATCCTTTTTAAATTTAGTCAAGGATAAATCGGCAACTTGTACATTAATAAGGCTCCCCATATATAATGTCTCAAAGGCCTTCTCGTTATTATCACTATCCTGAAATTTGAAGCAAATGATATTAAAAAATAGCAGAAGAACATCTATTCAATGAAAAAAAAAAGTATAATATTATAATATCCGTCAAAAGTATTGTAACTACTACCAATTATTTGAACCAGATTTGTAATACGTTTGTCGGGGACAATAAATAAAATAAAATCTTGAATTTATAATTAATTCAGCTATGTGAAGCAAATAAAGTTCCTATTTACCTCGTCAGGATCGTAAATATCACCTTCAAAACAGCTTAGTCTCTGTAATAATAAATTTTATTTTTATTGCATATATAGTTGTTAAATTAAAAATTAAGAATAAGTTGTACAAACAAATATCAGGGATTATAAGGAATGGCGCATACACCCCTCTTATTAAGATCAGCTTTCCATTCATCAAGTCAGAGGAGGTCGAGCTCTGACAATTTGAAAAATCACTATTGAGCCGCGATCCCAATATGATATGGGTATCAACTCGTTTAGGATTTTTAGGTTACAAGCTTGGAGGGAGGTGGGGCATTTAATTATTTAATTAACAAAACCCCCCACAATTATTGTCACTGCCCATTTTTATTTTCAACGTTTTACCGTGAATGAATATGCTTAAAACCTCTTATCATACAGTAACAGTCACTGTTTTGCGTAACACTCCTACTTAACAGCGTAACAGTCACTGTTTTGCGTAACACTCCTACTTAACAGCGTAACAGTCACTGTTTTGCGTAACACTCCTACTTAACAGCGTAACAGTCACTGTTTTGCGTAACACTCCTACTTAACAGCGTAACAGTCACTGTTTTGCGTAACACTCCTACTTAACAGCGTAACAGTCACTGTTTTGCGTAACACTCCTACTTAACAGCGTAACAGTCACTGTTTTGCGTAACACTCCTACTTTGATAACAATTGAATTGAAGTTGCTATCAATCTCTCTGTTTCGCATAAACTGTAACTTATCATTTTATCCATTGATAAGTATTTACCAACTCTTGTATAGTTTAAATTACGGCTTTGGCTTAGCATTCGTACATTGACTACATCCAAAGTTGCAATACGGTTTTCGCTATCTGTTAATAACACATTTGTAAATCACCTATAATTAAATAAATAATTATTTAATAAATATATTATTTAATTATGTTACCATTATTTTAGAAACTGCATCGACGATAGCGTTCCAAAAAAACGATTCGTTGTCTATACTCATTAAACATTGAAAGATGCTCTTGGGTACTGTCCATATTTCAACATTTGAGGCCGATATTACAGTTGCAGAAGATGTTAAGCCTTAGGAAAGTAAAGAAATTAACGTTTAAAATTCAATATAGCTGTGAATTAAACTAATCAAAATTCATTACCTACTTATAATAAAATTTGTAATTAAGAAAAATAAAAAAGCCATTTCAATCACATAAAATAGTGATGTGTTTATTTAAAAGACTTAAAAAAATTAACTTACCCAACAAGCCGTCATAATCACAAATTAGATCTCCTGCATAAAGAACTCCAATAACTTCGTCATTATTATCAAAGACCTGAAATATGTTAAAATAATATTTATAAGGAATACTTTATAAAGATTTTTTATGCAAGGACCCTATTTATTTATAATTAAGATATTTTTATGTATTCTTTTTCCACAAAGCTTTTTTTTTAGTACACCTCTATTTGGAGAAAAATAAATGAAGCGATACGCTAACCCCTGTTATCCATTACATATGTATAGTTGTATACGCTCTTTGCTAGGCCCAATCCCAACAAGGGCTCTTGCAACACAGATTATCCTGAGAAATATTCTTCCTAAACTTCAATTGCATATAGCTGTTTCACTTAGAACACTTACATCAATGAACAGAAAATGTTTCATTTCAGTTTATGAAGCATAAAGTAGATTATCTAATCATGTTTAATGTTTAACTACCTCTTAAACCACCATTAAAAAAAGCGCAGAATTGCAAGCTTCATCTTAACGTGGAAGAATTTGCTCCCACAGTTAGATGCCTTGTGTTTTTGTTCTTTAAAAAACAGCATATATACCCTTTGTAACACTAAGGCTGCGGCCACACCGAAGCTACCTCGCTTGGAACCTAGTGGCTTGGCGAGTCGCCAGGCCACTAGGCGCCTGGATTGATAGCGGCCACACCAGAGCTACCTCGCTTGGAGCCGCGGCTTGGCTTGGTGAGTCGCCAGGCGTGTAATCCATGTGAACCATCCTTCTAGAACATACGAGAGCGGCCACACCACACGCTTGGTTACCAGGCGAGTTACCTAGCGAGTCGCTAGACGAACAGTCTATTCTGTTCTACATGGCGACTCACCAAGCCGCTAGGCTCCAAGCGAGGTAGCTCCGGTGTGGCCGTAGCCTTATAGAGGTGATGAAAACTTGATTATAACGGGTTACATTTGTAGAATAGTTAACAATTAATCGATTTTAGGAAGAAAAATGAAGTAAGTATGTACAATGTACATTGTACATGGTGGGATAATTACATTACAGTAGCCTCTTCTTATAATCTGAAGTTGATTAATGGGTTCGCCCTCGACAGCAATTACACAGTGGGGTGCGGCTATTAACGACCTTGCATTTTGAAGAAAAGTCATCCTAGTTTCTCTGGTCCAACGCTAAAACAGACAATTAATGTATTAATTAAGAAAAAAAAGTTTAAAATTATCTGTGGCAAATAGCTTCCTTGCGTATTTTTATTGGAGGAATGGTCACATGATTTTAAAATAATGTGATCCCATTGGGAATTGCGGTTTTCAGGACCTGTTTTCATTCCCAGTCACATTTATTTTATTCAAATATTGTTATTGCGCCGATAATTGATATTAATATGGGACCATCAGTGGGCCCACTAATCTGCCATCAAACGAATATTTTTTAAGATATGGAAGTTCGCAAAAATGTCGACGGACAGACCAACAGCCAGACACGAGACCAAAAATTTTCCCTGATGTCTGAAACGGATTTCTGTATAGAAATGTTTGAATTAAGGGGGAAAAATTAGGACATCAGAATGCTTCCGTTACCATGGAAGCACAAAATCAGAGTAGATGAGAGATAAGGGTACTCGCAATCTGCCTGAAACCAATCTTGTGATGTGATGTTCAAATCCTAGAGAGGTGGAATGTGATTCTCACTTTTGATTACATCGAGCAGTTGTGGAAACGTGGCCGACGTAATAACCTAACCGATCGGAACGTAAAACAAGATTATTTTTATATATATATTTATTATTATATTTTATGTATATTTATTATATATCTATATTTTATTATGACAAATAATTATAATTTATGATGAGGCTTAGGGTCCCAGAGCAAACCTCTGAAATCCATAATCGAAGAAAGAAGGTTGACATGACCTCTATAATAGGGATTCCCAAACTGTGTGCCGCGAGGCCGGCAAGGTGTGCCACGGGATCCAGAATAAAAAATAATACACCACAAGTGGTCAGTTTTGTACGATTTATTAATGAAAAATCTATTATTAAACCATTCCTGTTTTGCAAAGACCTCCCTGAGACCACAAGAGGCCAAGAAATTTTTAATTTAGTTTATTTGTACTTTGAAAATGACAAAATATGGCCGTCCTGTTTAAGTGTCTTCATTGATGGATGTCCAGTCCAGCCATGGCCGGTCACTTGACAGGCTTTCAAGCTTTAGCAAAAAATAAAAACTACATAGTTTTTACACAGTGTTTTTCCCACATAGAGAAGCACAGGTGCCCAAATGGTTGGCTCCTGGACTGAGACGAGTATTACGGTCAAGTATTTATTAAACTTTTAATAAGTGTTTCCATAAAAATCATGATAACTGTGTAGGATTGGTAGAAGTGATTTCCCGACATGTAATTTTCAAAAATTTTCCCAGACCCCCCTCCTCCCCTCATCAGTGGGGAGCACAGTAGACCTATAAACATGGGGTCATGGATGGCTTTCGGCGGTCCTGAATAAAATAATAGGTGTGTCGCGGCTTCTGGCTATTTCTTTATAGTGTGCCGTGGGCTAAAATAGTGTGGGAAATACTGCTCTAGAATATTATACCAGAATATAATTATAAAAGAAAAAATAATAAAAAAAAAATACATACAAAGTTGTAAAGAGTCTGGCGGAAAACGAAGTCTATAGCTTTGAATTGCAAAGCTCTTCTATAACTTAAAGGAAAATTTTCGATTTTGCTATGGTGGTGACGATCATAATCGTTTCCTTTTTCCCTCCATATTGAAGAGAACATAGTTGCCAACATCATTTTAATATATATATTGTGTTTGAACAATCTCATGAATTTTGTATTCTTTCTGAAGTAGTGAAATTTATTGCTAAAACACAACAAGAACGCAACTTTTTATTGAGAACACAATTTTTATAAAGATATATAGGTCAAAGACAACATTGAGAATAAAATAAAGGGATCATGTTGATGAACATGATGAACAGTAAAGTTGATTATTTTTTATTCATTATTAACATCAAAAGAATTTATTATTTAAGTGAAAAATATACTTTTGTTATAATATTGAATAAAACTGAAAAAAAGGTTCACGAAGGAAATGTAAGGAAGGCTCACTTAACAGAATCCACAGATAAAAGTAATAAATGGGCATTAGAATCAAATAATCCCTACGGAGGAGAATAGGGAAATAGCTGACTCCATTATTATCAAAAGTAATGTTAAATAAAATTCTAGGGGCAAATTAGGCCCTGGATGGTACAAGGACGCATGGACTTGATTCAAGGGGATCTAGTGCAGATCGTATGGCAGGGTTACCCAAAGTGGGTGCCGCGGCACCCTGGGATGCCACGGAGAGAGATCATGGGTGCTATGATCTCTCTACTAAAAATTCAAATTTATCTGATTTTAATCAAATAAAATTATCAAAATACTACATAATTTGTTAATTTTCATTTAACCATCTTTATTATAACTGAAGCCGAACAAAAATTTGTCAAGCTCACTCATTACCCCTGTCCTAAAGAACTACTTAATATACAGGGCAATTCCTAAAAGACAGAAAGAAGTGAGAGTGGTTTTTATTCCCAAACAAGGGAAGCCAGATCTCACCCTAGCCAATTCTACAGTCAGAGTTTGTTCAAAGGACTCAGGTGGTATAGACCACCTTTCAAGATATAGATCTTTGAAACATTCATTCCCCCGGCCCATCAAAACATCCATCACCTGAGACCACCAAGGTATGATAGCAGACAACTCATATCCTAAATATAAGCAGATAGCCGTTATATCACAAGCGCCACTCGTCCCTCGACCGCGAAACCTTTACTCTGCCTTATATTTGTACATTTTGTTTAACACGATAATAGGTATTTATAGGATAATAGGATAATTTATCTTTTACGAAATTAATAATAATTAGATTGCTTTTATTAGATATTTTAAAGCATATTCCATTTTATGCTTTTATTAGATATTTTAAAGCATATTCCATTTTATGCTTTTATTAGATATTTTAAAGCATATTCCATTTTATGCTTTTATTAGATATTTTAAAGCATATTCCATTTTATGCACTACATTATTGATACATATTTCATATAGCCAATTATTAATATAATGTTTATAAGTATGATAAATAATAAACTAAATACCCTACATATTTAACATATTATTTATAATTTAATTTAAAAAAATAGTTATGTTGCAAAAATCAAACCAACCGCCTTCAATTAAATAATACTCATATTATGTTCTAGATTTTATAATTTTCTACGGAAATATATTACAGTGATGACTGGACTGGTAGATAATCCTCTAACACCGCAAAGCGAACCTGGGGACATTTCATGTCGCTAGCTTACGCAAAGCGAAGACATAAAAATGTCTCACTGTCTTGCGGACTCGTATGCAACAAGTATTTTTTTTTCATATCTACTCAAATGTGTTTATTTGTAATTTATTATAATTGCACATTATTCATAAAATAAAAACACTTTAAATTGATAATTTGACTAACCTTATTAATGGATTAAGATACCAAGTCTCAGATAGTAAAACCAAAGAATAGGTCCACATGATCATACCCGATACCTTCAGAATAAGGCATATAGCAAAGCCTAAAGTAGGCCACGGATTCTTATTCCACGGGCTAAATCCACAGAAAACATTTATTGCCAATTTAAAAAATTCCATGATTATAAAATCAATATTGGTGGATTTGTTAGCTGCACGGTCGATAAGATTATTAATTGCATCCATTCTTATACATGTACTGTAACATAAATAGTATTGACATAAGAAACAGAATACAAATCTTAACGATATCAAATAAAAATTATTAATAATTCATAATCTTTAGTTCAAAATCATAATGTTTATAATCTGCACTGACTGAACTTTCGGGCACTGGATTCGGACAGCAAGAATTGTCAAGTTGAACACTATAGCTAGCGAGTAGAACATACTTTGAAACATATTCCACAGAAAAATATTTCCGCAATAGCCTTTCAATTTGAATACAGTTCCTGGGATCTAAAACAATAAACATTCACTAAAGTCATAATTTTATTATTAAAATAGATTGTAACGGTATCAGATTACCCTAGAATACTAACCATACTTTGTAGGCGCTTAACACTAACCTTCGTAATTTTTACGAGTATAGTATTAGAACGTTTTTTTTTATTACGTTTTAATTTTTTTATGGTTTAGTTTTAATTTATTTGTTTATTATAATGTATTTAATAATGATTAATAGCATTATGCTATATGAATATTATCACATAATATGAATAATGCAAAATCAACTAGTATATTTTGAGTGTCAATGAAAAGTAAGAATTTAAAAACAACATTCGAGTATACATTTCTGATACATTCTACAATATTCTCGTGTAACTCATCCTCTTCAACAGGATTGAAATCGGGATCAATATCAGGATGGTCATTTTCATCATCCCCTGAGATCTCATCTAGTTCTATACGTGGTCCTCGTCGCTCTCCAAGTCACTGGCTGAGTCTTCCTGCATAACTCACCAAATCTCGTCAATGTTGGTGTAAACTGTATTATCCACGACACTATAGAAACTAGAATGTATATTTTATCTAGATAAAATATAATGCGAAAGAAATTAGAAATAAAAAAAAAATTGAATTTTCACATAATTACGAGGTAGTAAAGATATAATAATTTAGTGCTGACTAATTGAAGTACAGTAATTCAAATTTATTAAACACAATAAAATATGCAGACTTAAGAAAATATTATTTTTCCGTGGTAGGCTGTGAAATAGTAACTTTAGAGCCTAAAAAACATAGCTAAAATCCATTTTTTCATTACGTGGACTTAAAAAATCTTTTCATTACTCCAAGCTGTAAAGAAAAAAATCTTTTACGTCCTAGGAACTAAAAGATTTTTATTTTCCGGCGGGTAGTTGTCAAAACTTCCGTTAGTACCGCTGCAGTCTTTGTAGAAATGCTTCTAGTACGATTAAAATCCGCTAGATGTCAATGCGTTTTATTTATATATTTTCTTATAGTGTAACCTCTTTTTAAGGTTTCTTTTTTTAAGTCTTAAGTATGTAATAATATTTGTTATTATTATATATTGATTAGTGATTAATATTTAATGTTTTTTCATTGTCTGCTACCTCGGAAAAAATAGCATATGCTACGTGACTGTGAAGTGTTTTTTCTTTACCGCGGCAATATTTACTGTCGAGCGAAGCGAGACAGTAAATGTAATTGCCGCGGTAAAGAAAAAACTCACTTCACAGCCTAGTAACATAATATACTATTACTTACGAATTACTCGTGAAAAAACAATGAAAGTTTTTTTTTTTTTTTTTTATTTGTAAAGAATATTACAACTACATAAAAAAAAAATGTAACAAGTAACATTATTAATTAAGTATATACAGGAACATGATGTCATGGTGGGAGAAGCAACTCAGTAGTTGTACTCCCTATACAATGAAAGTGTAGTTTTTAAAACTTATTGTTCATAAATCACATTAAAAAAAAGTTACGTTTAACACTAACCTTCGTAATTATTACGATTAGCTCCAAGTAAAAAGGGCGTAAAGCGAACACTAAGATTTTTCTGGCGGAACTTAAGCAAGCTTATAGGCACGAGAAGAAGGTAAATAAAGCACTGCAGAAGAGTGGGGACTCTGTGTTTTACAGATCCAAGACAGTTCACTCTTAATGGACGATTGTAGTAATTTTTTCGAATGGTTAGTATTCTAGGGTTAAGTAAATTTCATAAATCTCTCTTGCAGACAACATTTTTTGTCTCGTACACCAGGTTGTCAGTTTATCGGCCTATTAGGAGAGCAGGCTCTCGAGTAGGCTATATCAAATTGGCAGTTGTGATATATAATGCTTTTATGTTTATTTATTCTATTATTTCCTATTTCTACATTTTAGAGAATGTCAAAATTAAATTCAGGTAATTCCGTATTTTCACCTTACATTTATTAATTTATGTGTAATCAATTTTAGATTTAGTAAAAATAAGAATACGAGTAAATAAATTACTTATTAAAAAAAAAATACCTTGTAACACCTGAGGAATTGAAAGATAACCAATAACTCTGGCAAATCATCAGTGATCAGATAGAAGGGAAATATTTTACCAAGAAGTATGACAGGAAAGAGAGGGACACAGGATAAATAATCTATCATTTTAGCATAAGTTTTGGCTGACGTTAATCCTCTAAAAAGACTCATCCAAGGGTTATTTCTCTTCTTTAAGTCATCTTCGATCTCATTCGGAACTAAAAATACCAATTCAATTTACATTATTATCCTAAAATAATGAAATTCATATTTCAAATACATTGCAAACAAATAAAATTCCGTAACACTTAAACGATAAATATACGAAGCATGAAATATTTTATTAAATTCAGAAGAAACATGCCTTTTAAAATCTTTACAACAAAATTGCAACAAAATTTTGTCACATGCATACTCAATACTCATATTGAATTAAAATCCAATTATACCTATATTAATTATTTTATTATTTTAAAGGTTTTAAACAGGTAATTGATTACATTTCGTTTTCGATTTTCTGCAAAATCAATATTATTTCATAAATATCTCGGAAATTATTCTGAAAGCATTAAGAGATTATTTTAGTATCTCATTTGTCTTTTTAAAATAAATACGATTTTTTTCGAGATGATGATACAGAAGGCAAACAAAAAAGAAAATGCTAAATAAGATATTCAAATCTATGTCCCATGTTATCATTGTCGCTATGTCCCATTTAGAATTGCAAAACAACAAGATAAATATATGTAAGCAAACGCACAATAATATATATTAGCGAAGTGCTTTAGCGATGGCTCTCTGCCGTAGGCAGTTCTACAGACCAATAAACATAAAATTAGTGATCATTAATTATTACAATAGAATTTAAGGATAGCGAGGATCAGTGAAAAGTGAAAAGGCCAAAATTAAGTAGGATATACTTTTGGATGTTCTTTAAGAAAAATTATTAAGCTTGATAATTGGGCTGACATATATCGCAAATGAAAATGAAAACTTAGTTTTTATTTATACCTTTAAGATCAAGAATAGGCTTCAGAATAACCTATGTAAATAAAAGGGTAATACACTACTACATAATTATTATCCACCTTTATGATTTCTTAAATACTCAAATTGTGTACAGAAATCAAACAACAGACCTCATAATGCCTAATAAAAATTTACTTTTTATATGATTATTATCCTCTACTCAAAACTATATTTTATTCTACCTGCGATATTGTTAATCGAATATCCTTATGGATTAAGGATGGGTATTAATAGCAATTGGAAATCAGATATATGACAAAGTTAAAGCTAGCTTTTCAAAGTTATTAGTTACGTTTCTTGCAGCGATAATGTAAACTAAACATGATTACCCCCAAAAATTAATATCGCGATTAAATAGTACATTACGCGTCGAGTGCGGAAAGAAGCATTTTGCATGCGAGTGGAGTTTGCACCCGAGCGACAGCAAGGGTAGTATAACGACATGAGGGTACTTATTTACTTGGGTACATACCAATAAGTATGTACCCAAGTAAATAAGGTGCCATAGGGAAAGAGTTTACTTGGGTACATACCATTTATTTATTGAATAATTTGGGGAAATGAAATAAAATAAATTAATAGGCAAACTTAATGGGGATGTTGAAAAGCACTGGGGCTTTTGTAAGGGGTTAAGAAGGGGGAACAAAAGAAAAGAAAAAATGATGTACCCAAGTAAATAAGGCGTTATAGAGGTAGAAGTTTAGTTGGGTACATACCCAAGGTATGTACCCAAGTAAATAAGGTGCTATGTGGCAGGAGTTTAGTTGGGTACATACCCATGACAAGTATTTTTATATTATTTTTTTTTAATATTAATTTAAAAAGTATTGACAGACATGACAATGGCTTGTCAACGAAATAATATTTATTACATAATTCATTCTTGAATAAAATAAAATCTGAAAAGTTGGAAAAAAGTACAATTGCAAAGAAAAAAGACGTGTGATATGTGCCTCAGAGGCATTAATATGAAACAAGCCATATTTCTGACTGAAAGGATGACGAAGTGGGAGATGTTTAAATGGGTTGAGCGTAAGTAAAATTATACGGTATCTTTTATATATTTATGTATATATATTTCAGAAATTGGAGCAATAAAGAAAGATTTAAAATTTAGAAATGTTGTACATTGGGACAAAGGAATATCTCACTTCTGTAATTTAAAGTGACAATATCTTTTGGCCTAACAATCAAATAAGATAAAGGGACATTTAGTCCAATTAATTTTGGGACAAAGGAACATCACACTTATGTAACAAAAAGTGACATAATCCATTAGTCCAATCTTTAAGTTAGTCAATGTATTTTGGGATCAGCGATTTTCTTTAGAGAAGAAAATTTAAAAAAGACACTTTTTTAATCTTTGGAAAGAAATATGTAGGTGAGAGAAAGATGAGGATTGACGTACGTTTTATAAATATATATTTATTAAGTTGTTTTTTTAACATAATAACTTGGATTTTTTTTATATCCAAATATAAAGAAAAACTTGTATTTTTTAATGAAAAAATACAAGTTTTTTTTTATGACATAAACGCTTATTAATCCATCTGAGTTGACCAATGTAAGTCAACCCGGATGGATTAAAACCAATTCACCTCATTTTTGAGGTGAATTGGAGGTATGTACCCAAGTAAACAAGTGCCGTTGCATTTTGTGCGGAATTAATTATTTCTGGAGGAGTATTATTCTCCACATTTTCGTCAAAGTCACTTGATTCACTCACTGTTTTTCACTAAAAACTCGATATTAACAGTTACTTTAATAAAAGAACGGCAAATTAGTTTTGTTAAATGTAAACAAACTCACTAGTCGTGCGTAAAGCTGAAGAATTCCTCTTCTTTACCGCGCTAGCGTGGTAAAGAAGAGGAATTCTTCAGAACTATGAGACGCGCATGCGCAATGAATACAAGTACGTAAATAATCACTTTCTACGTATCTAAACAGAGATATAATGTTTATATTTCGTATCAATCGTAGATAAAAAATATTTTTAATAGTGTAAAAAAGTCATTATTACTCACTATGGCAATTAAAATCGGTTGATTTAAAAGTAAAGGCGTCGATAACTTCGGACACGAGGAATGTCATCGTTACAGACCACATATAGGACATGTCGGAATTGCTTTTCAGAACTCTTAATCTCGTGAGGGACCAATATGGAATCATAATGGCACAGCAAAGAAGCTGTAAGTTGTAGTATGTTTTCCACATTCTGCTCGACAAAGGAAATTCTTCAGGCAAAATCTTCCAGGTGCTAGGTTTACATTTTCCTTCGCGATGGTCGATCACAAACCTTTCTGTACCTGAGAACATATAAGCGTCTAGACCTCGTTTTTTAAGCATCACTTTGACTTCACCTATTTCATCCGTTCTGGTACCCATGTTGAGGCAGGTAGGTATTTCTTTTGGCAGTACCAAACCTCTGTACCGTCTGAGTTCGTACATGAGGTTGTAACATAATTCCTGGAACACAAAAAAAAAATTAAAATTTGTCTGAAACAATTATGCATGAGAAAATATTATATTAACTTATTAAATTTTGTTGTCTTCAGGGGTAAAATAATACTGATTAATAAATGGATAAAAGGTGATATTTCATCCCTTACATTGGGACATCTTCAAACCTGTAATATATTTTTCAATTAGATACATTTATCTTTTCAAGTAAAATTTTTAATATACAACACAATAGAAAATTAATCAGCTTGAATATTGTATGCTTTTGTTAAATAATATTAAAAAAAACAATAAACCAAAAAAAAATTAAAAATAACTTTAAACGGATTGAGATGAATTAATGAAACTTGGGGGATCCGTACCATGTAAAGAGAAGTTTGTTTTCATGCAATCGCTCACTAGGGGCAACCACCCACTTTGTCCCCAGCCCACCAAACTTCAAAATTCCAAATTAGAGTATATTTTTTATAGCATATTTGGATTCCACGGCGAAAAATAATAAAATTTTACTTGAAACTTGTTTTCTATCTCCAATATTTTGCCCCCTGTAGGGGGGTAAAACAGGCAAAATAACCCTTCCGAAAATAGTAAAAAAAAATAACACTTATATCGTTATAATATCTAAACAGTTTGAAATAAATTAATGGAACTTGGGGATTTGTACCATGTAAAGGGAAGTGTGTATTCATCTACTCGCGTACTAGGAGCGACAACCCATTTTGCCCTAAGCGCTGAAATCTACCATTTTTAAACTTTTGCCCCATCCAGGGTGCAAAATATTGGAAAGTAAAATATTCTTATTTTTCACCGTAAAATCCAAATCTGCTATCAAAAATATACACTCCTGTTAGACATTTTGAAGTTCGGTGGCTTGGGAGCAAAATGGGTAGTTGCCCCTAGTTTGCATGAACACAAACTTCCCATACTACATGGTAAGGATCCCCCAAGTTTCATTAATTTATCTCAAACCATTCAAAATACAAAAAAGTGCTGATTTTGTACAATAAACGCTATTTGAGGTAATGTCATGGTGGATTATAAACTTGTAAAATTGAATGTACAAATAAAGGATTGTATTGTATTGTATAAATCTTTTATATTGTGATTTTGTACACTTGACTTATAGTAGAAGTTCCTTATTTGACTGCTATGTTGCGTTATTGTTACCACCGCTAATCATATAATTTTAAGAATGTTATGCTATTTACTGTACCGTGGGTCGCAAAATATTTTAACAACCAAAAGTGGGTCCCTAGACACAAAAGGTTGGGAGCCACTGATCTATAATATTAAACTAAGAGTGACAGTGACTGACTGACTGCCTGACTGATCACTAATTCTCCTACTTCCCCTTGACATAGTGATTGTAAATTTGGTACATAGATAGAGTGTGCCATAAGTATAAAAGTGCCACCATTTTGATTTTGATATATGGCCACCATATTGAATAAGAGCCGCCATCTTAGATTTATTCACATTCTATTACCTCAGCTTTCAGTGGACCTAGAGATCTAAATTTAGTACAAATACTTATGGTAGCTAAAGAAGAAAATTAAAGGCACTATCACTTCAACATATGGCCGCCATCTTTTTTCATTTTTCAGTAGAGTAGTTTGTACCGTGCGCCAAGCGAATTCATTTAGGAACAAAACTTCAAACGCATTGTAGCGGCGAACTAACAAACTAGGACATACACCACTTTTACCGTCAACAGTGAAGATTTCATTTCTGGTGCAGTAATATTTTTAATTAAAAATATATTATAATGTTAAAAAAAAACAAATATAGAAATTGTTACAGCAAAGTAAATATAGAAATTAATGGTTAAATTATATTTTAATTAAAAATATATTATACTGTAATATGGTTAAATTAATTTATAATGAAAAAATAATATATTTATTTTAGATAAAATGTTTAAAAATAAGCATGAAAAAATAATATACTATTTTAATTATTTTTCACACAGCGCCAACTTCTAGACGGATAAGGCGCACGGAGCGCGCCGATACGGCTAGTTATATAATATAAAATGGATTATATTAACTAAACTGAATGTACGTTTTATAAACATCCTATTAAAAATAATTAAACGTTAGTAACCTACCTCGACATTTTGATAAATCTCTTTAATAAGTGTAGGGTTATTATTCCACATATCAATTATATCGCTGTAGTACATCTCGAGGACGTGGCAAGGCTTGCAAGCGTAGAGCGTGTAATGACTTACTTGTGGATAAAGTAAAGAAGATGCGCCGAACGAGCTTCCTGGAGGAAATCGTCGAATTGGTACAGATTCGTTTGTCTTCGTCATCAACTGAAAAAAATAAATAACGTCAATAATAATTTTAAATAAATAAAATTGGTAACATATAAAAAATAATATCAATGGTTTCTATAAGAATATTTAATCTCTTTATAAGATTTAAGATATTTGAAGCCGTCTCAAATCACAAAGACAAACCATAATAATAACAATTACCCCGATTTCTCCTTGTATCAGATACACGAATTTGTTTTTAACTGTATTTATCCTGTAGATTTTGGAAAATCTTTCGTAATATTTGCATCTGAGTGAAACAGAAAGGAAATTCCGTTGACTATTTACCAGTGTTTCAAAAAGTTTAACCTGAAATACAAACAAAATAATAAATTTGAATACATGGAATTAAATTAATACTTCATGACGTGAGTATTTTCTCTTGGGAATATTCTATCAACACACAGCATAATATATTAACAGACATCTAATATTTTAAATAACATAAAATAGCTTAACAGCCAGATAAATAAATAAAAAATCATTAATAAATAAAATAATTTGTAAACAAAGAATCAATAATAATAATAATAATAATCACAATAATAATTTCCAACCACAACCACTCAACCCAATTAAATGTACCGCGATAACCTACGTAAATCAATTACACTGTTCTGCAAAAAGAAGCCTCAGAATTAAAATGTCCTTTTCTGAAGTTTAGGTGTGCTGAGTCCGAATCTGAAGTCAAAATTTCTCCTATACGTACAGTTTTCCCGGAAAATGCGTCTAAAGTTCTGAAAAATTGTGTTTTTGACCCAATTTTTCGCCCAAAAAAATTTCGTAATAAACAAATATATATATATTGGGCGTTTGAATATCTTCAAACTATGAAGAACACGAATCAAAAGTAAAAAAAAAAAATCTGTTGACCTTACTTTTTTAAGAAAAATTAAAAATAAATAGATTATTCATCATATAGTCTTTGTATTTCTATTACTTTTAAGTGGTATAATAAATATTTTGTGACTTTTTTCTGACATTATTCTAAAGAATTACAATATATGTGACCGAAAAGGAGAAAAATTGGGGGGGGGGGAATACTATAAAAAGTACATACAAGTTGTGGTTTTGCCCAATTTTTTTAGTATCCCCCATTTTTCTAATACTTTTAGCCATCTTTCAGCCATCTTTCAGCCATCTTTTTCAGCAAATTTTGCTGTATGGAAAGTTAATTCGGAAAAAATCCGCAAGTAATTTTATTTTTTAATTTAAATCAAATTATAATTATTATTAACAACGGGAGATAGACAAAGAAAAATAGACTCCAGCTCCGGGACTCGAACCACGGGCCTCTATATTTCCAGTATAGTGCTCTTGCCAACTAAGCTACACTGAAGAATAATGTCCTCTGTCAATAACGATATCTATTCCCAAAATAAGCTTTCAATTTTCCACAAATCTAGGAGTCGACATTTACGACAATAGAACTAGACCGAGAATTATTGCTTATAATTATAAAGTACCCAATTGGTACCTGTACCTTGTTCAATCAATTCATCAAATTCATTTATATAGAGGCGCGTGGTTTGAGTCCCGGCGCTGGAGTCTATTTTTCTCTGTCTATCCCCTGTTGTTAATAATAGTTATAATTTGATTTAAATTTAAATTTTCCGTAGTATGAATACTACCAAAAACTTAAAAATGAATTAAAATTATTCACAACCTTACCTTGAATAAGGAAATATATTTTATCGAAACGTCGGTAAACTAAAATAATGTTTTTTTTACTTTTGACTGATCCTCGCTATCTTAAAAAAATAATTATTTTAAGAAAACTTACTTTCTCCATGAAGACAGAATATCCATTAAGGTAAGAATTTTCGTAGAGTAGAAAGAGATTAGTATTTGGATAAGGTGTATATAGGTTCTCTTTAGTCGTTTCGTACAGTGAGTGGATGCAGTAGTTTAGAAACGTCCTTGACAGGTTCATCGTCTCCTGTAATGTTACCATTTAAACAATAATCAAGTGGTAGCTTTATTAATGTCTTCCAGACATGGGGATGTAAATAAGAAACAGCATATTAATAAAGAAAATTATATATGTAAATGAAGAAACCAGTGAATAAATTTAATTTCCTTTAAATATAAATATTGCACTCACAAATTAGACATAAGCTCTCAAATCGACGAATTTCCAGTCATTTGATACGGATTCCCATTTTTTAAGGGAGTACCAGTTTGTAAGATTAAAGCACAAGTTTAGGTCTTCACCTCTGAAGATGTTCTCACAAATCAGCAACCAGCTGCACACTAATCAGCTGATATTGAGCTAAACTTGTTTAGTTTATGTCGAACTAATTATAGTTAGCTAATATCAAGCTCAGGGGCGGATTTAGCATCAAGTTTGGGTGAGGGTCACTACCGGGGGGGGAGGGGGGGTGGCATACCCCTAGGAGCGCGAGAGGGAGTTCTCCTCAGGGTTTTTTTTTAATTTCACCATCTTAAAAACACGTTTTTACGGATTTATAAGCCTAAAATTTCCATTTTTATAATGTTACAACACACAAATGGAACAATTTTAAGAAATTTAAAAAATTCTAAGACATTTAAGAATGGGGAATAGATTACTGCCTGGCAATTTGAAATTTAAATAATTTTATATCATAATGAAAATATGAAAATAATTTATTGGAAAATTTTTACTTACAGTATCTTAGGGGCGTACTAAATAAGTTATTAAGTATAGGTACTATGTTGGAGTGCTCATTTGGGCGTATCAGTGTCGTGTAAGAAAATAATTTATAATTAATAAACACATTATCAAATTTATTAAATTATGAGAGGGGGAAAATCAAGAAACGAATTACATACTATACATTAGTTTAATTTAGAAGGGGGGTCCGGGGAAAATGGTGGTGGTCGAGCTATTGCAGCCCTCAGAGGAAGGTGGGGGAGTCTGGGGGCCCTAGGAAAATTTATGGAATTTTAAGGAAAAATTTGCAGTTATAAAATTTTTATTTTTATATAAATTTATAAAGTAGGTTTTGGCTACTTGATAGCCATTTAAGATGTGTAAGCCATTTTTAAATGTGTAAAAATCAATTAACACCACCCTTGCCAACGCTTCTTTATAACAAATCTGAAAATTTGAGGGGGGGTCATGACTTAAAAATTAAATGTAATATAATATTTGTCTTCATTTTTATTTTGCACTAACTACTCAGTAAGATAACTGTATTTGTATTTAGGGAAGAAAGTGCGGAATATCACGGGCGTTATCGCCTTGGGGGACGTGTCCCCCCCCCCCCCCCCAATGTTTGAGATATAATGTAGAATTTAACCTAAAAAATGTTTAAAATATCCAACCTTATTTTATTTTTCTACACATATTTTATCATTAATAATTGATTATCCATAGTGTGTCACTTTGATATCATGTTACTGTGAACAGTGAACAACTAATTTAGAATCTTAAATGGCTATCAAGTAGCCAAAACCTACTTTATAAATTTATATAAAAATAAAAATTTTATAACTGCAAATTTTTCCTTAAAATTCCATAAATTTTCCTAGGGCCCCCAGACTCCCCCACCTTCCTCTGAGGGCTGCAATAGCTCGACCACCACCATTTTCCCCGGACCCCCCTTCTAAATTAAACTAATGTATAGTATGTAATTCGTTTCTTGATTTTCCCCCTCTCATAATTTAATAAATTTGATAATGTGTTTATTAATTATAAATTATTTTCTTACACGACACTGATACGCCCAAATGAGCACTCCAACATAGTACCTATACTTAATAACTTATTTAGTACGCCCCTAAGATACTGTAAGTAAAAATTTTCCAATAAATTATTTTCATATTTTCATTATGATATAAAATTATTTAAATTTCAAATTGCCAGGCAGTAATCTATTCCCCATTCTTAAATGTCTTAGAATTTTTTAAATTTCTTAAAATTGTTCCATTTGTGTGTTGTAACATTATAAAAATGGAAATTTTAGGCTTATAAATCCGTAAAAACGTGTTTTTAAGATGGTGAAATTAAAAAAAAAGGGGGGTCATGACCTCTGTGACCCCCCCTCTAAATCCGCCACTGATCAAGCTACGTTTATATAAACAAACGTCTGTCTCTCAAACGTAATTCCAAAGTTGTTATAAAATACTTCACCTACAAATAAATGTACGTATACTTTTTTTATACTGACCAGATAATCGGCTGTTTTCCTTATCAACAAGTGATTGGCGATTTCGAAGCTATATTTCCTCCGGTATATCTCACGGTAACCGCAATAAGCCAGAATATAGAAGAGAAAAAGAAAGGCAGTTTGTACGTAGGGAATCAAGCTGGCGTAATTGAAATTAAACTTGGATAGAAAAGGCCTGCAATCATTTAAAAAAAAAAAAAAATCAACAATAAATTCGTCATTAGAAAAAAATATCCTTAGATAAATCAAATATATTATAAGCATGCGAATGATAATAACATTATTGTTTAGTACAATGAAATTGTGATTAAGTGTTAAAATAGAAAATTTTAATTTAATAAAATGAGAACAGAATTGAAAAGATAAAACTGTATATTTTACTGTCAAATGCCACTATACGTATTTTTGTGGCTCCTAGGTAAATTATTTGAAATGATATTTTAGCTATTTCAGGAGAGCAACTTTCTTCTGGCTAAAAACTGAAAAATGACCAGTCTTACTTACAATAGAGATAATACTACTGATTATCTGGTAAGGCCATTTAGTTCTAAGGTTTAATTCTCTTAATATTTCATAATAGAAATCTTATGGTGCAAAAATTCGATTTTGAGATTTGATGGATTTACACGTTTCGAGGTCCCCTGATTCCAAAAAAGTGGGTTGTAGCCTAAACTACTGGGCCGATTTTTAAACTGGAATTACAATAATTTACCTCTTAGGTACATAGTTAAAGGTGATTCACGCTACACCGAGCCGGGGCCGTGCCGTGCCGGGCACCGTGCCCCGTCCGAGCCTTCACATACATGCTACACCGAGTTGTGAACGAGGCGGGCACGGGCCGGGGACGAGCCGGGCTAGGACGTTCTGTCCTCTACTAGGCGACCCGTGTTCATTTCATATCTAGTGCCTGTGCCTCATGATCATATTTCAACTGTCTGTGTTTAATACCGAATTATTTAATGTTTCGTTTTTCCGAGTTTGAGTTAGCAGCTATTGCTATCGCGCTTGAAGAGGATGATTCGGGTGAAATGTTAGGTATGCAGAAAAGCAAGAAGGTGGGCGTTCATCAAGCTTGGAAAAACCGAAAATTTGAAGGAGAATTTTTTACTCTTTATAAAGAATTAGTGGACGATGAAAGTAAATTTGTTGGCTACTTTAGAATGTCCAAGGAATGTTTTAATGTTTTGCTGAAGAAATCAAAAACCTTGCCTTGCAAAGAAGATTTCTAGATTTCAGAAACCTATTTCACCTATTGAACGTTTGAACGCTCGGACCCGGCACGGCCCGGGCTCGTTGTAGCGTGGATCATCCCTCAACGAGGCGGGGACGAGCCGGGCACGTGAAAACAATGTACCCCAACGTTTCGCCACCGAGCCTCGGTCATGACTCGTGTCGTGCCCGGTGTACTGTGCATTGCTTCATTTAAAATCTATACAACATTTTTTCAGCGAGCCTCGTGCCCGGCACGGCACGGCCCCGGCTCAGTGTAGCGTGAATCATCCTTTAATCATCAACAGTAGAACATATATCTCACCTATCTGGCAATCAAATCCAAATTCATTTTTGTTCTTCGAACTTGGGTTCTAATATTATAGTTACACGCTGAACCATTTTCTTAATCATAATTTAGCTCACCACTGAATTATAAGACATTATCAGAACGTTTTTACTTGTTAACTTTTTAATGACTTCTCTTTTATTAAATAATTCTTAGGATCAATTAATTAAATAAATAATAATATTTTATTTTATAATAATGTACGTATTATTATTATTATTAATTTATTATTATTTACTAAATTTTATAAAGCCATTACCCAAAAGGGATTATTGCGGAAGCGACTGTGACGCAGTAGACCAAAAAGATCTGTACCTTCCTAGTTACAATACCATAATTAGGATTAGTGCCATTTTTGTAAGAGAGCTGAAAGAATACTCTGTCGCAAGAACGAGCTCCCTGAAAACAAAAACATATATTATGAAATAATCGTTAAATTTAAAAAAAAAAAATCAGTTCAATTTAAATTAATATAATTAAATTACATTTTTAATTAAGTTAGTTGTTTCTACCGAGAATATTGTGGTAATTAATTATAGTGATTAAAACTTAAAGAGATTAAATTTATGTCTATTATCAAAAATTCACATTGAACCATACCTTACCATGTCATAATTGAAAGTAAAAGTGCAAAGTAATACAAGGTAAAAGTGTCTTATCACGCTTACACACAATGACAATGGGCAAATTAATATAAGGCAAACTAGAATTCATTGCAAATGAAAAGACTCAAGTCTTGTTTCAATCTCTGAACCTGACTCATGTCTTTTACTGTTGGATTACTTACTCCTTTATGTATAATTTATTTCATGGCTGTTTTCAAATATGACGTGATTAAGAAGTGGATGTACCATTTTTTAATTGATGAACTGACTCTATATAATAAAAAAATAATTTTAACCAAAGAACAACCATGAATAAGTATATTGCTTGATAATGTCCCAAAGTGGGGGACGAAATATCGCATAAAACGTAGTTGATGATTTATTATACCCCTGAAGACCCAAGGAAAAAAACTAAATTGTATATACATATTTATTATCCAGACTTGAAGGAATATGCATGCCAAATTTCAAGATAAACTATTTTATATATATATATATATATATATATATATATATATATATATATATATATATATATATATATATATCTATATATATAAAACTAAGAGTGACAGTGACTGATCATCAAAAATTCTCCTACTTCCCATTGACCTAGAGATTTGAAATTTGGTACATAGATAGAGTGTACCATAAATAGGAAAGTGCGGCCATTTTGATTTCGATATGTGTCCGCCATATTGAATTATAGCCGCCATCTTGGATTTTTTCATCAGTAATTCTCCTACTTCCCATTGACCTAGACATTTGAAATTTGGTACATAGGTAGAGTGTACCAATACTAGAAAAGTGCGGGTGTTTTGATTTCGATATATAGCCGCCATTTTGAATTATAGCCGCCATATTGGATTTTTAAAACACGTGTATATTTTTATGTGTCGTATATCGTTTTAAAGGCCTTGATTAATACTTTAATGTTGTGGTATTTATTTATTTTTTAAATTTTTTGTACGGGTACATTTGTACCGATTTGTACTTTTGGTTCAGGTTAAGAAGGTGAAATAATTTTTTTAAATTTTATTTTTACATTTATTAGAATTCATTAGCCTAAATAATGATCTTATACATGGTTTGATTTTTAAATATATTTTTGGTACCTATGGGTACACGGGTACAAATATGCTTTTAAACACAAAACCTACTTTCATGTATATCGTTGAAAAACTCTTGAATAGGCCTTTTAATGTAGTTATGTAGTGTTTTGTGATATTTTTACTTTTTAGGGGGGTAAAATTGAAAAAGTCCTTATATAGCTGTTTTTTGACAATGGTTCCTTAGGTTTTGGTTGAAATTTAAAACATTGTTATTATTTTTTACTCTCCTTTTCGAGACGTTTACGAATATACCTCATTTATTTTGTTATCTTCATTTTGACTTTTTCGGGTAAAAAAATCACAGGGGTGTGCTGCCCTGCTAAGCGAAAATGTCGTATCTACATTTTTTGCCGAAAATGAGGTTATGTCATTTTTAGGGTTTTGGGGGGTGGTTTTTGCTGTTTTTGATGGTCCCGAAGTCGTATCTCCGTCCTAAATAAGAGAAACAAAAGGTTTCGTAGATGCGACATTGTGAAAAAGAGGTAATATACTAAGCGAAATTGCCGTAAGTGAATATTAAGAAGCGAAAACGCCGTATCTGACAGTAGATACGACATTATCGCTTCGTATAAAACAGTTACGACTTTTTCGCTTCTGATTAGGTAGGTAAGGCATTTTTATTTCTGATAATCCCCGTTGTAACCGATAGTTTTTAGATGTTTCATGCAGTATCTAGCCAAAGACTGAAAGGGGTGGATGTCTTTGTCTTATCAAAGACACGTGTTTTATTGTTTTTTTTAGAAGTAATTTAATTTAAAAGAGTGTTGTTAAGGAGATGGAGCTAAACGATTTCTTGTGCAGGTACGATTTGTTATCAGTAAAAAAAAAATGTTAATCTCATCGTTCAAGTCAAAGGAAAGGAAGAGGCAGTTCGACATATTTTATAAAAATTATTTTGATGGGCCTCAGCGGAGTATAAATAAAATATTTTGAGAAGAGGCTCTAAAAGACATTCAAAACCACGTGGAACAACATAATCAAGAAAAGAAAGAAGAATTTTTAACACATATTACACATATTACAACATATTATTTTTACAACATATTATCAGCGAAAATGCTTTTATTATTCCTTTAAATAGACAACATTTCTAGAGGAACTTACAAACATCTTTGATAGAAATTAGCACTGATATTGAAACACAATTTTTATCATTTGAAACATACATTATGATGATATTAACATAAAATTTTAATATTTTTTGATCATTCATTGTACTATTTTTTATTAACTGTTTTATACAGCATAGATTATTAAAATGGCAGTTAATATTTTTATTAATTGATAATTAATCCATTAATAAGTCACTAATTTAATTAAACTCAAGGCCTTCAATTCAACTCAAAGCCTTATTTTGATTACTTAGTAACTGAATTATAAATTAAACAAAAAGTCCTTTAAATAGGGAGTACATATATTTAGATTCATTTACGGCATTTTTGCTTAGTATAATATAGATACGGCAAATTGGCTTATGAATTTCACTCTCCCCAACTGTTATAATTAGTTTATAAAAGCCTTATCTAAAGGTATTTCAATATATCTTATTGCCCTAACAAATGTATTTTATTAATTTATGTAAAACCAACATGGCTCTAAAGAAGATAAAATTCTGAATCTATTGATATTACTTGATAAGCAATTGAACAAATACTATAAGAGTAACGAGGCTTCAAACTTTGAAATGTTTAAAGTCAAATATCTCAAAACTTTTTTTTCCAAAAATCCTGTAGATACGACATTTTCGCTAAGCAGGGCAGTGTGGCTTGACGATTTTTTGGTAAAAAATAAAGTTTGTACTATCTTCATGAAATTTGTCACGCTTATAAAAATGAAAAATACAAGACGAAAGTGCTCTTGGACTTTTTTTTCCAAGACTCTTAGTTTCCGAGAAAAAGCCACTCAAAGTTCATATTTGGCAATTTTTGGGGTTTTCGATTGGCCATTTTTTGGGCTTTAAAAGTGCTAAATGGTAAACTGACGGCATATTCGTAATCTACTCGACGGGGGCTTTAAAAAAACGTATAGTTTGTATGGGGTTGTCGACAACTTTTTTTGCCCAAATTTTCCGGCTCAAAATCTGGGCCCAAAAATAGGGAAATTAATAAAAAATTAAAAATATGAGAAATATTGATTCAATTTGATTTAAAATTTGTATGCATGCCTTATTTAATATTAGGAACTCGGAAAAAAATTAATACTTGAACATATTTGTACACATGTGTACTTTTGGTACATACGGTAGCATTCTAGCGGTGAACTAACAAACTAAGACATACAAAACTTTTACCAACAACAGTTTTATGAGTTAAGATTTCATTTCTGATGCAATAATATTATTAAATTAAAAAAAATTACACTGTTAAACAAAATACATTATCCACATAGTTAGTGCCAAGTAAATATGTAGGAAATATAAAAACTTATGGTTAAATTCATTTATAATGAAAAATATATTTTATATAAAAAAAAGCAGGTCATATATTTAATTGAGATAAAATGTTTAAAAATAAGCAATAAAAAATAATATAAACTAATTGCACTAAAATACAAAATTATTTAATAAAAAAGATATATTACTTATATTGTTTTAATTATTTTTTACACCTAGCGCCAACTTCTAGACGAATAAGGCACGCGAAGCGTGCCAATTCGGCTAGTATATATATATATATATATATATATATATATATATATATATATATATATATATATATATATATATATATATATGTACATAAAAAAATGTAAATATGAAATTCAATAAATATCAAACGCATACGTTATTTTTTATGACTTCAAAGAACATCCAATCCAAATTTGAAGAAAATCGAACAAAGCGTTTGGTCGTAAGCGCGTAACAAACATTATCGTTTGATACGCGTATCAAACGAAATGCAAAAACGGTCCAGTACCTGGGCAAGACCGGGGAAGAAAAAGTTAAAACATAGACCTCGCTTCGCTCGGTCAATAAGCCGTTTTTCTGGGAGAAATCTAGTTTCCGAGAAATTATGAAAATAAATCAGATACTGTTGAAAATCTTAAACAAAAATCGGTCCGAGACAACTCAGACAAACTTTCTCAAACACGAGTTATGAGAATTATTTTATTAATTTTACCCATTACTCATCGGATTTAAAACAAAAAAAATAAAAAGAATACTTACGAATATAACACAGGCAGGGTATGTGATCATTGCTGAGATAACTGATATAAGGAAAAGGAACGCTACAATTAGGATCTCGATTATGACAACCAGGTCATTGTAGTACAAAGATTTGTTCAACGAATCTGTAAAAATGTTACATATATCTTTTAGACACACTGAATTCCACAAAAGCAGCAAGAAAAAAATCATTAACTTTATTTCCTAATTTGATCAAACAGTCAACACTTCCAATTATTCTGATAATTTTTATTAATTCATACGATCTTTTTCATCTTACTTTAATTCTTTATTATTAAGTGGCTCGCGGTTTCATTAGGTCATATATGGTCAAACATCGCCAAATTAGATTAGCACGGTCGTCATCTTCAGTTATTAATAAATAGGTCAAGTGTGTGCTAGTCAGCACACAGCGAGGGTCCGTAGGCCACACTATATAGTGTTTAACTGTAAAGTGTATAAACAGTGTTTTTTAAAAATGCTAAAAAAAATCTTACTTTGAACCATTCTAAGGGTCTGATATTCTCAAAACACACTCTGATAAAGTATTTTTTTTGCCACTGAACCGGACTACAACCATATAAATACATCGAAAAGACCATAACTATAAAAAAAAAACGTATTTTGTCAATAAAAAATAAAATAATATTTTTTTCGAAATTTCAAAAAAGTGGTATCTTTACTTTTGGTCGAAGAATGTTCAGGAATTTTTTCAGATTATTTGCATTCACATAAGCGAGATAGCAGGGGGGGGGGGGCACGTTTCACACCCACTTCAAACTTGCCTACGCTCGCCCTATCAAAGTTATATACAAAGGATTATATATTTTTGTAATCAGCTCGACGTACCCTTTCATATGATACCCCTTACGGTGTCGAAAAAAATAAAACAATTTTTAACCCTTAAGTTTTTTTACCCGAAGTTTGTTGAAAAATATTTTTTTTAAGTCGCTATATTATTAAAATATGTGGGTAGGTACAAGACACATACATGCAAAATTTCAAAGTGATCGGACGAAAGGTGTAGCCGTGAGAGCACGCGAGAGGACGGACGGACAGACACACGCAGGAAAATATAAGGGTCTTTGGTTTTGCCTACGGACCCTAATTAATAATTAATTATTAATCTTCAGTCAAAACACGAAATATTATAATATAAAGAGAAAATATTGTGATGGCTCAAAAAAGAAGTATGAAAGCAAAATTACTAACTAGCGAAATCACATACTTTACATACTTTACACACGTAACAAGATACTGCTTTGTCGTTTGGATCTTATTGTCCAAGGTTTTCCTCAGTAAAACTACAAATCTATGATGTTTTACATCATAGATTAGACAATCCACGCTGGTTAACATGTATCATTTGTCAGCGTGGGCCTTCAGCTTGGAAGTACATATAGACATAAACCTATCAATTCCCGTCCATCAATAAACTATCAAAACCGTAGTATATTCAATACAGTCAAGATGGAGTTATCAGTTTCAAACTTAATTTCGAAGACACGCTAAACCCCCGACCTCAAAAGCGATCGTCAAATGTGAAGGCCCCCATACACGGTCAAAATGTTTGCGCAAACATTATGACCGTGTATGGGGCTGTTTGACGTTTGCGCAAACATGATGTTTGACGTGTATGGCCTAAATTTGCCCGAAATTAGGTTTGAGCAAACATCATGTTAGCGCAAAATGTTTGATCGTGTATGGGGGCCTTTAAGCCAGTTAAAAACTTTCCACGTCTTCATAAAAATAGGCAGCCAATCCCCTTTGACAAATGGAAAGATTTGCAGTACTTAAAGAAGTTAATCCCAGACGATTGTCATGGATATGACAACATCCCCCATGGACTACATAGCCTTCGAAAAATAAAACAAGAGGAGAAAAGGAAAACTATGAATTAAGGGGGGGGGGGGGGGGGGAATCAAAAATTAAGAAAACATAAACATTTAATAGTGACATGATTTAAAAAACTTGTTTTTGATTAGGTACTTTTTTTACCATTATAATACCTTTTTCTTACCATAATTACTTCATTTTCATGTTAAATGTGTTTTAGCTTTACTGCTGATTACTCTAATAATGTAGGAAACTTTTTTATTTTTTCACAAATATGTTGTATATTTAAGTAATTGTTTTTTTCGATGTTTCGTGTACCTACCTGCTTTATTGTTAGGTACTTTCTTACCTTTTACCTTTATTTTGAAAAATGTGCTATACACACATTGATTTTTATTTTCAAAGTGTTTTATTTTACCTGTTTTCTATAATGTATTAGAACATTTTTTTCTGTTTTTCAAAAATTTTACATCGGGACCTCTCCTAAATTTTTAGAAGTAAACTAAATAAATTTTAAAAAATTAAGTGTTTTATTTTTAATTCTCCTTTATCCTGTGTAAGTTAATGTTAATACAATCATCTATACGTAATAATTATTCTATGAGATAATATTTTTTTTTTTTAAATAATTAATCTATCTTCAAAAAGCAATAACAACACATAAATCAGCCCAAGTGTTTGACAACTGCGCACAACTATACTGATTTTTTATTTGTTTGAATTAGAGCCCTGCTTTTGGTTTTTACTTTCTCATATAAAGAGAAAAAAGTATTGTGATGGCGTGAAAATTCTATTTTGAGATTTTGATGGATTTACACGTTTTGAGGTCCCCTGAGTCCAAAAAAGTTTTTTAAAAAAATGTCTGTCTGTCTGTGCAGACGCCTGGAGCCTACACTACTGGGCAGATTTTGACGAAATTTGGCATACATGTTCAAAAAAATCATACCCCGAGGCGAAACGAGAAACGAATTTTAGCTCCAAATTTGGGGGCGCTACCTTCCTGAAAAAAATTATTTCTCGAAAACGGTTCCGACGATTTTGATTAAAAAATCTATAATGTAGCCCATTTAAATACGAAATAACGATATAAGCCGTTTTCCCGGGAAGAATCTAGTTCCTGAGAGAACAGCTTAAAACGCGGACGGAGAGAGCCCGGGTTCGATTCCCCGCCCAGGAGATGTTATTTTTATGATAAATTTTGATGAAATGTTCAATAATAATTAAATATACATACGAAAACTAATAAATGGAAAACACTGGGCCAAATAATTATGACCTCGTATATGAGAAAGTTTGTCTGAGTTGTCTCGGACCGATTTTTCCTGATTTATAATAGGTACTAATAAAATCTGAACAATGGGTTATCGGCAAATAGGTGTTTTGTTTCTGCAGAACTGTTCTGTTCTGTTACCGCAATTTTCCCTGCGTCTAAAATTGATCCTTATCCGGCAACCGTAATTCTTACAAGCCACTCTACCTCTATAGATATATGTACACACTAGTGCAGATTCTTTAATCAGAATCAATCCCCATACATCCCCATCTATAACTCGAACGTTAAGTCAATACTCCTCTACGGCTGTGAAACTTGGAAGACGACTCTACAACTTACAAAGAGCCTCCAGACTTTTGTAAACAAGAGTCTGAGAAATATCCTGCGGATATGGTGGCCACAGGTTATCTCTAATGAAGAGTTGCGGAGGAGATCAAACCAGGCACCCATAGACGAGGTACGCCATAGAAAGTGGAGGTGGATTGGACATACGCTACGTCGAGAGGAGTGCAATATAGCTAGACAAGCTCTGGAATGGAATCCTCAAGGTTCAAGACGCAGAGGTAGGCCAAGGCTTACCTGGAGGAGGAGCGTTGAAGCAGAAGGTATTGAGAGAGGAGGAAAAACCTGGTCCGAGATAAGAGCATTAGCAAGGAATAGGATCCGTTGGCGCAAGTTCGTCGAAGCCCTATGCTCCACATAGGAGTTAAAGGAAATAAGTCAAGTAAGTGAATCCCCATACACGTTAACACCTGAAGAGACCATGCCCTATTCCATGAAACTAGTATTATATTTATCATAAAATTCTATAATGTACATATATTTCACATATTACACTATTATTTTATTGCAGCTATTACTTACGAATGTCCGCTAAAAACCTGAGAAGAAAAAATAACTTTGTTAATGCCAATGTAGCGAAGGTTTCTTCCTTTACAGATGAATAATTGCAAGCCATTATAAAATCTCTCACTGGGAACAAGGCAGCTATCATCGTTAAATATAAAAATCCAGATGGTTTTATCTCCAAAAAATTTGAATATCTCCCTTTACCTAGACTCCAAAATACAGCTCCAATTATAATGTCCGCAACTGAAAAATAAGCAATAAATCATGCATATATTTGTGATACATCCAGTGGCGTAGCTAGGGCATGGGGGGCCCTCCCACAAGAGCTTTCTGGGGGCCCCTCACCGAAGAAAATGTATTATGCTTTAAAGGGAGCCCCCATCGACATTAGTACATTGGATTTGAGGCCCCCAAGGGCCGGGGGCCCGCCTGCAATGCGGGCCCGTGTGGGCCCATTGTTACGCCGCTGGATACATCGTATTAAGTACACAAGTGTCGTCATATATACGAGAATAAGGTTGTAAAAGTAAGATAATCAATTATTGAATCATCAAATCAAATATAATGTTAAAAAGTATTATTAACCATTATTCACTAAATAATCATTTAAAGTACGGGCATAAAATGTATTATTAAAGAAAAGCTTTTGGTTTGGCACGTATTATTAATTTCCATAATTGCTTATAAGAAAATTTAACTCCACATCGAGTTATATCGAAGTTCGAGTCCAAGAAATAAGCTAATCAATATGTCCTCACAAATATTTCCTTCTGAGATCTTTTGAATACATTTGTTTATTAAGAATTGTCGTATCTAAAAACTTTATATTTTGATAACTAAGGCAATTTTATAATACCTTTCTAAAGCCGGGTTTCCACGATCCAAGTTGACTTGGACCAAATCAGTTTTGACACTATTTTGACGCTACTTTGATCGTGTAGACAGGTTATCAAAGTCAACTTGGACATTCAAGTTGACTTGGACCAAATCAGTTTTGACTCTATTTTGACGCTACTTTGATTGTGTAAACAGGTTATCAAAGTCAACTTGGACATCCAAGTTGAGTTGGACGTTATTTGATCTAAGTAGACTTGGATAGCGTCAACCATATGATTATGACAAGGAAGCTGTCAAAAATGAGAAAAGATGTGAAAAGTTGTGATGGATTTGTTTATAACCAGGTTATTGATAGATTTTATTTCTTTAAATTTTTGTTTTTATTCCTTTGCTTCTTAATGATTTTTTTGACAAGTTCCCATACTTGGACCAAGTATACTTGGATCGTGTAAACACTGCGTCAAAAATTCAATTTTACTTTGACCAAGTGGATTTGATCAAAGTTACTTGGTCCAAGTCAACTTGGATCGTGTAGACGCGCCTTAAATTAGAAATTAAAATATTTGTTTCAATAAAAACAGTCGTAAACAAAAAAATGTATTTCTCTAAAAACACGATAAAGTACAAAGTTCGTTTAGGCGGGACAACTTAATCTGTTACCTATTATCAAAAGTATAAAGTCAATCAAGATGGAGAGTCCGTAGTCTTCTACATACCTAAGGACTGGAATCATTATTTCTCCAATCTCTTAATTATAGATCCTTATAGATCCAATCTCTTGCAAATTTTGGTTCAAAATGTCCAATAGTTATAGAGGGTGTAAGTGATGAAGTTGTAGAGGATGTGAGAAATAAGGAGATGGACATAATAAATTTAGCGTAAATACAAAGTGCGTTTTTTAGGCGGAACAACTTAATCTATTACCTATTATCAAAAGTATAAAATCAATCAAGATAGTAATTCCTCCGTAGTCTTCTACATACCTGGGGACTGGAATAATTATTTCCCCCTTAATAAGATCCAATCCCTTGCAAAGTTTGGTTCTAAATGTTTAATAGTTATAGAGGGTATAAGAGATTAAGTTATAGAGGATGTGAGAAATAAGGTGATGGACATAATAAATTTACCATAAAATTGTTTAGACTTACGAAAGAAGGCTCTAAATAAGAAAAGTATTGAAAGTTCATCACTAAAGAAATCCTCTTCGACAATTTCGTATACAGCTGTCATATATTTGCTTTGGATCAATATGTGTAAGAAGGTTATTGCAATTACAATCATGCGCAGTATCGACCATAAGTATGTATGCACTCTGAAGAAATTATCGTAGAAGAAATAGAAATTTGAATACATTGATAATCTTTTGTAGTACAAGCCGGACTTGAATTTTGAGAACGACACACTGGTGTCGACACCTGCAAACAAATGTTTATTATTAATATACAGTATGTCCACGGATGGAGTTGCCTGTAAGTGTAAATTCCAAAACAAAAATCAATTTTCGAAGAAAAGTCACTCTTCATAAAATCTCCTATGCTGCGCTAGAAATAAATTAAGAAAAAATATGGTTTAAAATGATAATTCTTTGGTAATCTACTGACTATGGTACTTTGTAAAAAGGGCAAATATGCCTTAGTCTAGCCCAGGGATTCCCAACGGGGTCCAGGTGGACCCCATGGGGGTCTATGTAAATTTAAAAGGGGTCTATAATATTCCAGGGGTCTATTGAGGGTCGTTGATAAATTTAAAAGGTTTGAATATTAATTATTTTAAGAATCTAAAAAAAAAAAAAAAAAAAAGTTGTGTGTCATTTCTTAAGCCATCAACTTCTGTAAATAATGCAGATGGATTAGCCTCTTCCAATATTTAAATGTTAATTGCAAATGCCGGATATCCACATACCACTGTTGGAAAAATAATATCGCCCACCAGCAATAAAAGAGGTAAGAAAAACTGTTATGAAAATGAACCCCGAACCAGTTTTAAAAAGTATTCCGCACAGTAATTGCACCATGCAATGTCTTTTGGATAAAATGTCAGAAGATGCCAAAAAATCATTAATTTGCAAATTGCAAAGCAGTAAATTTTCTGTGCAGATGGATGAATCCACTTTTTGTAGAAACAGTATTTTTATACCTTATATTAGACAGTGATATTATAGGTCCAGATTAAGAGAAATGACAGAAGAATTTCTTTCAGCGAACAATTACAAATGTGCACTACAGTGAACACATATTTGTTTTTAATTTTTTTGAAAATTTACACTGAACAGAAGAAATGTTATGTTAGCTGTAGTGATTATACGGTCATAGGTAGGCCAAATATAAAAAAAAAAACGATGACCACATTAATAAAAATCGAACTATTGTCCAATTACAATATCGATATATCTGAAATTAAGTTTATATCTGTTATCTGAAATCTTATGTAAACCACTTTTTCTAATTTTTTGTCTAAGTTCTTAGCTCATATTGTTTTCTTTAAGATTTTTAAGTGCAATTATTAGTATTCTGCTAACTTTGTGTACTGTGTATTAATGGAAAAATGCAAGGGGGTCGATGAAGAAAATTATTTTTTAAAAAGGGGTCGATGAAGGAAAAAGGTTGGGAACCCCTGGTCTAGCCAATTCCTTAGGACCGAAGGATCGGCCTATACAATAAACTATTGTTGTCCAGGGATAAAAAGAACCAGAAAAAAATAATAACGCTATATTATAGTTACCGGAATCATCGAACGGGCAAGGTGGACTATCCAGAGGAAATTTTAGAAGTAGATCAATCACAAAAGATCCTTGCTCCTTCAGCATATACCCAATGGTTTGAGCTCTCTAAAAGGAAAAAGAAAATAATTTGATACATTATTTAATCGGGAAGAGTTAATAGTTAGGGAAGAGAAATAGTAATAGGAGACACAAGGTATATTTCATTCCTTCTGGCGGACGTTAAAGTCCGGAGCTCTAAGGCCTCACAATGTGATAAACCCGGTTTAACAAAACTACTTAGTAGTACTTTTCTTAATAATTCTCTATTTATCAAGTAGGCTGACAGACCCACAGTAAGAAGTACATTGTTCAAAGAAACAAAAGTTTAGTTCATCTGTGTGCAAAATGGCCAAGCCAAATGTTTCCATCTCAGCCGAGTTAATGCAGGAAGGACATCTGCTCTTAAAGCAGAGAAGGGGTTTATTCTTATTCCTCACTCGACCACTCGTACACTGAGTTTTCAACCAGACCAAGTAGGTGTAAATGCCGATTTAGTAGACAGTGCCCTAGTTATAGTGTTCTTATACGAGAAGCAAAGCGAGTTTTAAAAATAAGAATGATATTGTTAATAGAAGATGAGTTATGTACACTGATATAGACTACAGTAAGCCTGGGCAGAAGCGTCGCAAAAACCAGCCAGCTCTGCGGGTGAATTATTAATTACTGAAACACCATAATACACTTCGATATTTTCGGTGGTTTTTATGAACTAGAATTTGTCTGTACATTTGACGCATGTCTGCGGTTGGAGTGAATTTAAACTAGTAGTTCTGTGAACAGTAGACCTCGCTCGTTAATGTAACAAGTCGGGTTTTGATCTTAGGTTCATAAAAACTATCTATCGTTCAAAAGGGTTGGAAACGTGACTTTTTTAGATAATCATTTGTACTTTTTAAAAGTACGTTTTAAGGGCTTTTCAACGACCTTTACTTAAACATGCCCACCCAATTCTGGACCTTTACTAGATCAAGAAGATCAGATATAGGACTTATCAGAGACGAGCGTGCTCTCATACCGCCATTCTTGCTTGGTTGGCAAAACACATCAGCAATGTAATACCGTGTTTTTGCACACTGCAATAGGCTACACAACTAGTAAGAGACACCAAGGGATGTGCCACGCAAGCGTGACCCATAGGAACTGTTCCAACATCAGACATTGCGTCATTAAGATGTTGGCTCGGCATTACGTCCGACTAATCACCCTGATGAGTCGGACGCGACGAAACGATGCAGGACATGGCGTAATGCCGAGCCAACATCTTAATGACGCAATGTATGATGTTGGAACAGTTCCTATGGGTCACGCTTGCGTGGCACATCCCTTGGTGTCTCTCACAAGTTGTGTATATTGTATATATATATATGATTAGTGTCAGCATATCCCCCCCCCCCCAAAGATTTTTTCTATCTACGCCACTGCTTTGATAAATACATTTTTAGAGCAAACGAAGCAGAGTAGGCGAGTACCGAAATTTAAAGTACCATAACTCAAAAAGTAAAAGTTCAATCAAGTTTAAAAGCAAAACGCCAGGAGCAGCATTTCATAGGCTTTTAAGGCTCAAAAACCCAATAGCGGCATGAAAATTCTCTAGGAGAAGATACGTGAACTATGTAGAGAAACGTTTGAAAAAAAGTGGTAATAAATGTTTTTTCGCTTTTAAGGGCCTGAAACGTGCAAATTTTTAAAATGTTTTTGCATCACTTTTGTACTCTTCCCAAGGGCTTTCCAACGATATACGACACCCCGTACCAAATATCTCCGGTTTTCTGATCGGTGAAAAAAAAAATCCTGATGTCGCCTCTAAGCGGGGGTACACGTAAAAAAAGTTATCGTTACCGGCTATGGACCTCTGCGGAATCTACAAAAGCATTGAAAAAAAAATTAAAATTTTTAATTATTCCAAAAGTTATACGTAAAAAGTGTTAAAAAAAAACGTCCTTTTTGACCGTAGACGATTTCCCGATGAAATTAAACCCATTTTACGTTTCCATGATGTTTAAATACGGATTGAATCCTAATTTTGGATTTAACAAGTTAGGTGTTTCCATAAGTAATAGTGAATCCGTATTCAATACGAAATAAAAAAACAAACTTTTTCTTTGTTACTTTTGTTAAAGGTTATAAATCGTTTTGTAACCTTCACCTTTTATAACCATGCTTTTTATTACGTATTTTGACAGATTTTACTACAGTTTCTACAGAAATACACTAGGTTCGCTCACAACACCGCTCTGCGCATGTCAGGATCGAGTTACGTGTTTCCATGCAACCAAGATCCAGATACGATCCCAGAATTTAGTGGATTGTATCGGGATCAGGATCGTACTTAATCCGTTTTGAATCTAGGTTTCCATGGACACTTAGGATCCAAAAACTGTATTCTACCCGTATTCAATCTGTATTTAAACATCATGGAAACGTAGTATGACTAAGAGGAACCTGAATACAAAATTCAGAGATATACAGATGAGTCAGTCAGTAAATCAGTGGTATTTGGTATGATACATTAAATTCTTTATTTATAATTACTATACAGTAATTCTGCATTTCTTTATACAACCTTTACTTTCATTACTAAGATAATTAGAAAAAATTAAAAATTGAAAAAAAATTAGTATATTATTTTTTTCTTTCAAATAAAAGATAATCTAATATTTACCCTGAAGGAACCATACTGCCATTTATCGATGGACTTCCTGTATATAGTCTTAATATGAACACGTCGGTAGAAGTCAATCCGATCCAATATATTCTCATTAAAACGATTTCTTCCTTTGACCCTGAAAAAAAAGCAAAAAAAAAATGCATATGAATATAATATTAAGGGAGTATCGTTACCTGGCACCTCAATTTGTAACTTTGTTACTCGCATTTGAGCATTTCCTTTAAATCATTTTTATAGTTATTATTATCAAATTAGTTATTAAGTAGCGAATCATAAATGAATATAAAGAATAAATATTAAAATTAAAAAAATAAAATATTAGTGAAAAATAATTTTATCTACGATTGATACGAAATATAAACATTGTATCTCTGTTTAGATGCGTAGAAAGTGATTCTTTACGTACTTGGTATTCATTTCGCGCGTCTCATAGTTCTGAAGAATTCATCTTCTTTTCCACCCTAGGGCGGTAAAGAAGAGGAATTCTTCAGCTTTACGCACGATTAGCGAGTTTGTTTACATTTAACAAAACTAATTTGCTGTTCTTTTATTAAAGTAACTGTTTATATCGAGATTTTAGTGAAAAATAATGAGTGTATTAAGTGCGACTTTGACGAAAATGTGGAGAATAATACTCCTCTAGAAATAATTAATTCGGCAAAAAATACAACTCAAGAATTAATGCCATCTTTATTAAGAAAGAGATACGAACTTACATGCAGGAAGTTTATTTTTTCTGTATTTATTATTTAAATCTAACAATCGTAGATAAAGTACGGTACGCAACTCGTGCGAAAACGGCATTTTGCATTGCTCGTGTGGTTTTACGACCCTCGCTGTCGCTCGGGTGCAAACTCCACGCTCGCATGCAAAATGCTACTTTCCGCACTAGACGCGTAATGTACTATTATATAGAGTAAAAAAAAAAAACATTTCTAAGTATAATACTTAAACCTAGCATCGCATATATTCTAGAGGGGGGAGTCCCCTACCCCCACCGCGTTTTCTGACTACTACCATATCTGAATTTTTTAAGAAGGGGCTATTTTTCTAGGGGAGGGGGGATATAAGCCCCCTCATTAATGTTATTTATTACTAAGATACCCCCTCATTACTAAGATAAGTTTTGAATACATAAATGTATGCATGTTAAAAGAGTATGTTTATCATGTATTGAATGGGCAAGGTTGAAAAAGAATAGTGACGGGCTACTTGCTCAGTGGGGTCGCTTAGATAAGATAAAGCAGTGTCACATAACAGCACAACCTTATAGAGATGATTAGTAATGACGTCACAAGATGGCGTAAGCTTTCGATAATTTATTCGATTCGGTTTGTTATGTTCCTTTTCCTTATCACCTGTTATCAATCCCATGTAAAATGAATGGGAGAATTTTCTCAACTTTTTAAATAATTAATTATTAAATTATTATTAATTTATAAGACTTTTCAACCTTTGAACGTTATTATACTAAGTCTATTTTAACAATGTAAGATAAGAATACATTAAAAATTGCCGTTCTAGTGGTTTAAAAAAGTATTATTGTGAGTGCGTTATATTGTGGTGAATACCGTCCGGGTCCGTTCTTATTTATTGTTAATTTTTTAAATCGTTTTTCTATTTTAGTTTGTATATTATGTCTTCCACCTTCTCGAGCGTTATGAAAATTTCATCTATACTTCATTTTTTTCGGAGGACAAAGCTATTCTTCGTAAAAGTATGTCAGAGTACTTAAGTAATATTAAATTAATGTATTAAATTAGTTTTTTAATCAAAATTTTAAACAAGTATGCATGCGAGGCACTCATATCTTATATTATTATACTCGTTAATATAGATAACAAAAAATACACAAATAATAATAGTAATAACAGTCTGCTCTTTGTCTCGTCATCAACGTCTTTTTCCTAGGCTGGTCAGTGATCTATTGTATAGTATATAATATGTTCCAACATCGGTTAAATATAATGCACATTGTAAGTAACCAGGAACAAAATATTATTAGCAAATAATCTTTTATTACCTGGCAGATTAAGTATCACTATCTTTCTACAAGTCCTGTACCCTGAGTATACTTCATTGAGTTTCAAATCTTGAGGAAAATTTATTTTCGGACACACAATATGAACACGAACACACCCTGTGAATTTTTATGGCAACAGGAAATACAAAAAATCAAGTATAAAGATTAATAACTCAAATAGCTTTTTCGATGATATGACCCTTCACACAAATACTCATTTTAAATAACTGAAAAGAAAGTTTTTAATGTTTTCTTTGTTACACTCGTTAAAAAAGACTTGGTAAAACAATGTTCAAAGGGTGAAAACTCTTATAAATCAATAATAATTTAATAATTAATTATTTAAAAAGTTGAGAAAATTCTCCCATTCATTTTACATGGGTTTGATAAGAGGTGATAAGAAAAAGGAACATAACAAACACTGAGTTAAATTTTCGAAAGCTTTTGTGACGTCGCACTAATCATCTCAATCGGATCAAGATAAAAATCTTTTTACGTACTACAAAGTATGTACCAAACTCAGCTTTGATAAAAGCTCACGCCTCTCAAATCCCCGAAAAATGCTAAATAAAAAGCCAATAGATTCTTTAACCATATAAAAATCATACTTAAAATATATTATTGTGATGCTCTTTGTAAATCAAAATTTTTAATAATCATTATTTTAATACCATTATTACACAGTATCAGGTTGTTTTTACATCTCTTATCATACTTACACATTTTTCCGCGTCAAAGAGATATTCTAAAAGATTATAAAAACTATTAGGTGTTTCCTCTAATCTAACATATAATACGTATAGGCCGACATCAGACTATGGAAATTAACTGCCGAGGCAGATAATTTATTCGATTGATTGGCAATATATCAATGAGGCAGAAATGTTTCCTTTGCTGCCTTTTGTTTACTGGCGCCGGCAGAATAATTTGTCCTAAAATTAATATTTATTTCATAATACTTACTTACTTATCAAATACTATTATTGAACTATTTAAACTAAAATAAAAACAAGCAACAATATCAAATGTTACAGTTATAAAAAATGAATTGACAGAAATACAGAAAAAAAAGATGATAATAGACGAGCTGCAGTGTTGCCACTAATTTAATTATTTAAGATTATTTTAAGACCAACCATTTTCTGTAATATTTTTATTTCTTTTTTATCTTTTTACTCCATTCTATTTTATAAATGTAATCTATAATAATTATTTATAAACCTTTTTTTATAAATTCGTAATATTTTTAAGGTAAATTGTTCAAATAATTTAGGTTAAAGATTACATATAAAATAAAAGGTTGTTTGTTTATTTATTTGTAGCGGGGAATGTGGGCGTGGCTTAGCCTGGAAAATCCTCGGCAAAAATACAGCAAAATTTTGCTGCGTATTGTAAAGTCTTCTTGAAACCTCAGAGAAATTACATTTTCATGCCTAAAAACAGTTCAGTAATGTGTAATTTTGCTGCCGCTAGTAGGAAAAATTAATATTAGGACTCCCCCCCCCCCCCCAAAAAAAGGTCTCAAAGAAGGCCTTGCTCTTTACTAATGGCTTAAAAATAAGAAGTGAAAAATAGTAAGAATTAATATTTGGTCCCCCCCCCCCCTTTAACAATGATTTGTTCTTCTTCTAACATTTTCTTAATAAGTGATAAAAAGGCGTGTTCATTAAGGCAAAAAATGTTATTAGAGAGTTCAAATATTTTGGGGCTTTCTCAACAGTCTACAACTAATAAGTTATAGCATCGGCATTGCCCCTTTTTTTTCTTCTTGGTAAGAATTGGTGGCTCACATCCTCTCGCTATCTCTTTAGCAAGGCCTAGAGTTTAATCCCTTATATAAATGTACATTGTACATATATATACATTTTGGGTACATCTGCAGAAAAGAGGGATGCTTAAAGCGATAATACCCCCATTATTTAATAAACAGTTAAGGCTCTACCGCCCTTTGAGGTTAGGAAAAACAGTAAAATTACAATTATACTGGTTCTAAGCAAGATATCAAAAATCTAATCACAGGCTTCATTCCTAATTTTAATTCTGCACAATTTGAGCCCTATTTCAACTTCCTATAATAAATAGTACAGGCGCCATTTTAATACGAGTTTTATCGTTGTATTGAAATGGCGCCTGTACTATTTATCATAGGAAGTTGAAATAGGGCTCAAATTGTGCATAATTAAAATTAGGAATGAAGCCTGTGATTAGATTTTTGATATCTTGCTTAGAACCAATAAAATTTTCAATTTAATGATTTTTCTAACCTCAAAGAGCGGTAGAGCCTTAAGATCCGTACCTCACTTACGGGGGGGGGGGGCCGAGGCCCCTCTCCAGAGCCTCCAAGGAAATATACAAACTTAAGAAAATAATGTACTATTCATTTATACGATAATCGTGAGGAAAACAATTATAAGTGTTTTTTTAGGACTTACTGCTCATAAAACACATAGACAGTAACTTTTTTCTATAAATGGACTTAACGTACCACCCGGTCACGACTCCCCCCCCCCCCCCCCCTCCCTAGAAATAATCCTTGGTGTGCGCCATGACTGCGCCAATGGTTATGACAAAGGGATATGATCACTTTTATACAAAGTAGGGATGATGACTCTTGGTCTAACAGTTCTAAAGACAAAGAAATATAATCGCTGCTTAATATAGAAGTGGTCATATTTGATAAACTTCCTCTGTTCTGAAGATAACCCTCTGGTAAATCTGCACTATTTGGCCCACTAACTTCTAATTGTCCGATTTACTTGCAATTTTTTTTAAACTGTTCCTTTTTACATATTACAAACGATTCCGGTTGTACCATCTCGTTAAATTCAATAGTTTTTTCGTAAAAAAATACGTAAAAGTAAAGTGTTCAGTGCTGTTTAGAGAAACGAATTATTTTTAACGGCAGTTCCGCACCGCTTCGCGGTGCTCCGCTCATTTTCTGAAGAAAAACAACCCTGCTGCATATAGACCAGGTAGATGTCCAAATCGAAGTATAAAATTCGCTAAATTATCACTTTAACTTGAGCCAAAAAAATACGTAAAAAGTCACTTCCTAAGAAAAATACGGGAAGGTTATAGTTAGTTTAGGTTAAGATTAGTACTTTTCGCCATAACCTTCCTCATTTCCCTAAGAAAGTGACGCTCTTACGTATTTTTTTTTACGAAAAAACTATTGAATTTAACGAGATGGTACAACCGGAATCGTTTTTAATATGTAAAAAGGAACAGTTTAAAAAAAATTGCAAGTAAATCGGACAATTAGAAGTTAGTAGGCCAAATAGTGCAGATTTACCCATTGTTGTAATAAGGAAGGGGAGGGAACAGAAAATGGATTGCCATGTCATGCCGCACGGGATACTGGATACCATAGACATGTCGAGGAAAGGATACGTGTTCAAAATTTATTCAAATTCAAATTAATTTATTACCTATAGGATTGTAATCAAAACAGTTTAAAAGTCCACTAAATTAAAGCATTTATTTATATATCAATAATCAATTATTTCACATTCACAAACTCGTTTCATTATCACGTAACAAACAAAAAGTCAATAATACAACAAACTAATGATCATCTACAAAAATAAATCAAACGTAAAACTTACATTTTGTGGAGTTCCTATCTAAGATTGATCTTAGATTCTCCCTTATTGATTATATCTTACAGAGAAGTTTAGTGAAAATGTTTGAAACTTAACCCGAAAGAGTAAACAACTCTGAAAGATGCAGAATAAAAGTTAATAAAGTCGTCTTTTAAAATGAAATGATTATAAACAGTATGGTTGCCTAGCAACCTAGCAACTAGAAAATAATTTTAAAATAAAGAATAAAATCTTAATCTAAACAAAGATCGTCAATACGAATTCAAAGAAGAAAGCACATAATATTCTCCGTAAACTTTAAAAATCAAATAAATTAAATATAATAAATAATAGTACTGCTTAAATTAAACATTTAAGTCTAAAATAATTGAATATAAATTTTATTTCGGCCCCCTTTCTATTTTTACAATTTTTAGGGCAAAAACATAAAAGGTTATTTTCGGTTATTTAAAAAGGTAAACAATAATGTAATTATGTAATTGGTAATTTTACGTATTACCCTTTACAATCCCTATTCTTATCTGAAAGTATCCAGAATAGATTTAACTTAATGCAAGAGGCAAATTTATTCTGGGTCTATAGTCTAATGCCCCTTGCAATCCAGTTCAGTACCAGTATCGAAAGATTCACAATTCACATCGGCTACTCACAAAAGATGGCTATGTAATTCGCTAGATTACCGAGGATTACAAAAATTAGGATTTTGTACTAGTGAATCTCTTACGTTTTGAAATAATTAAATTAACTTTTTTCAGGAAATACAAGATTCAGTTATTCAAGGTCTTTTTGTCTAGTCCTCGCCAGTCTTTTATGGAAAGATAGTTACAATCTATGTATTATAATCTTCTTTTTCAAATGTGTGTATGCAATCCTAATTCTCGGGGTTTTAAAGTAACAAATAAAAGAAATATAAAATAAATATCGCCTTCTTTCAGCGAGAAGTCGGCAATTGTTTTTTTGCGTCAGAAAATTCTAAAGCAGTAAGTACTTTCTATAATTGTTACTAAAAATTATATATTCATTTTTTTCTTCATTCGAATAAAATCATGAACTTTAAACTATTTAAATCGTGAGATTGATTTGATTCTTTCTTTTATTGAATATCATTGAACTTATTTATTTACAATATATTTTTTTTGTCCTAGGTCTAATAATTCACAACACTGGTTACCAGGTTGCACAAGTTCAGGTTCAAAACAAACTAGTTTTTATCTATACCGTTTTAAATTTCTTCAGGTCATGGATTTCCCGTATTTTTATCTAAAATGAATCATAGCTATTATTCAATATCTATATATCTTCCACATTTCATTCATTAATACTGTATACAGCGCAATTGATTTGATCAGTTGACGATATGTCTGTTATCAATCTGTGATTATTGTGATACGATTTCTAACAAGGAGATTTATATATTGTGGTGAGTTATTTAAGCGTTTGTTTTTAATTTTTTTGCCTAATTCTTTAATATATTTCTATCGTTGAGTGGTTTCAAAATCTGTTTAGGGGTTGTTTTTTCTTTATTAGACGTAATCGTAATATTAATTGCCCATCATCTTGTTTACTGTTTACAAAGGTCATTATTTTGACAACAAAATTCTAAATTAATCTTATTTACATGAGAGCTCCGAAAATCATGACCGGTTGATTCTGGCGTCTCTTTGTAATTATGTTCTGATTTGATTTTTATACTTATTCATTAAAAACTGTTTTACATTTAACGAAATAAATGTAGTTTGTTGCAAAAAAAAGAAAAAACCAATGTGAGTTAGTGTTACTTATTATTGAATCTAAATTTATACTAAACCTTGCTTTCTAGACCTATAAACATATATATTATGTTTGGTTTACTTGTTATGAAATGTTTACTTCTTTAGACAACTTATCACTGTTGTCTTCCACCGTAAGAGTATAATAAAACATGTTAGGAAACTACTATATGGCCAATATGTTCTTGATTGTTATTCATACTATCAATGCTTTAGTATAGGTATCTGTTTCTTTGGTTGTGCTTGTTACCTGTTTTATTTTTGCTTCCGAGCTTACCGAAGGTAACGGAAGCTATGTGATCGTTCTGAAGAACGAAAATATTTTATGTCTCCGATTTCAAAAATTCCAAGACAGAAATCCGTTTCAGACATCAGGGAACATTTTTGGTCCCGTGTCTGTCTGTCGTTCAATTTTTGCGAACCAACATATCTTAAAAACTACACGTCCAATTTTAATGAAATTTGGGTGGTAGGTCATAATTAGCCCATTGTTGGTCCCATATAAGTTTCAACCTTCTGCTCTTATTTGTTTATCTTCCACATGCTCACAAACATACATTTATTTACTGCCATATCTTTAAAAGTAATCATCTGATATGTATGAAATTTTATTTTTATGGTTTGTCGAAAGTAGCCTGCAGATAACACCTGCCTAATTTCAACTTTCTGCGCACTTTAAATCGTGGTAAATTAATATGTCTTATACTATAAAGCCGCATGGCTAACTGACTCACTGACTGACATTAATGTTTACCCACTTCCAGAAGAGCTAGAGACTTGCGGTTTACGCCATTCGACGCGCAACGTCCATATTGTGAACAAAAATAGCTATAAAAAGTTCACTTTTCCCCCTTCTTCCCCCCTTATAAAATAATAATGGGCGACATGATTTTTAAGCTGGTTTGGGGGCTTATTGCGCCTAACGGTAAGTCGTATTACAAAATGGATAGCACAAATGGTAACTGATTTTAAAAGATCTACAACTTTAGTCCTATGAGTTTTTGTCCTCCCCCAGAAAATTTTAGAATTTTTACCCTCCTAAAACACGTTTTTATGCTTCCTAGAATGTCAATTTGCCGTTTTGGTTTTAGCTAAAACACCATGTTAATAAAGTTTTTTAACCATGTTAATTTTAGATTCTCTGAATGCTTGTAAATTTTTCGTTTTTATGGCAACACGGTGGGCCACATAAAATCGGCTCGCGGGCCGGACTTGGCCCGCGGGCCGTAGGTTGGGCACCCCTGCCTCAAAGTACAGGGGTACAAATGTTAAAGTTAATCTTTTATAATTGATGTATATCGTTGAAAAGCTCTTGTATAGTAGATTAATTTTTGTTATATTCTATTTTGTGTTATTTTTAGTTTTGAGGGGGGTAAAATAAAAAAAAAACTTTTTATACAGCGGTTTCTACGATTTGGTTGCAGTTTTATATTTGTTTATTAAATTAATCATATGTGCGCTAACTTTTGGTGCTTGTTGGAGGCTTTATTTCTCCAACAAATGTTTAAATTTCTTCAACTTTATTAAATATTTACTGGAACAGTGCCACGCCGTTCCAATTTTTTGATTATTTTTATCGACCTATTTTTCTTAATTCGGTCTTTTCTTTGCGAGGAAGCTATGTGCCACATTAATTGGCAGAGTATTTTAACAATCCTTTCTTTAAGAATCCCTTATTTTTAAGTGAATTTCGCCTTGTTTTACTGTGGGAAATCGGTAAATCTTCACTTTATATTGATATTTGGTGTCACGAATAGAGTGTCTACTAGTGCGTGTGTGTTTAATGTCATGATATCCTCTGTTAATACAAATTTTTGTATTAACTTGGCTTTGAGTTGGTTTATTGGTGGTGCCCAAGTCAAAAATACTAGGGAAGTGTGCCATCTATTGGTCAAAATTGATAGTTAAGTTTCCAAACTGAAGTTATGTTATCAATCGTAGCCAATTGTTGTTTGAGAGAGTGTAAGACTAGTGATGTGACCATGACTACCGAACCCATTTTATTACCCATGGTCAGGTAATAAAATGACCGGTTAGACCAATTTCTCTTGGGCACTTTTTTACTGTAGTACCCCCCTTGGTTCTAAACAATAGTCTGCCCTACAAAAGTCTCAAAGCTTTGTGTGTTAGTCTCCCCAAGACATTATGACTCCTGGGGCAGTTTTATATTTAATATTCCTTCATCTTAATAGTTGATTAGACTAAGGGATATGATCACAATTATATACACAAGTGTGATATTCCTTTGTCCCAAGGTACTTTGGAATAAATATCCCTTTGTCTTAATATTAATATAGACTAAGGAATAAATGCTACTCTGTTTATGTTCCTTTGTCTAAATAGCCCTTTAATGATGAATTAAAGGATTTACGAAGAATCAATTAAGCTACCGACAAGTGTTAGTACTTATACATTTTTAATAAATATGATAATTCCCTAACCGGTTTAAATTAACTTCTTAATTACTATTTTTTTAGATCCCTTGAAGTTATGTGACAATAAATTATATATTTAAGCAATTTCAATCAAAGCAATCAATCATTTATAAATTTAAGCATTTTCCGTCATTCATAAGTTTGAGTGACCTTTTGACAACGATGATATAATTAGCTAACGTGTTATTAAATAATAGTATTATCTTATAAGAGATTATCTCCTTATCACCTGTGTTTAGAAAGTGTAACCTTAATCAGTCTAAAGATCAAAGTGATTTATCTTCATTAATTCTGTCAAATCCGTACACGTTATTAACGTGGTATGCGGATATTTTCAAAACAAAGCTTGGAACAGGGAAGTTGACTTGAATTTTTAAAAAGTCTTATTACTCCAATGAGTAATGATTATATCAAATAAAACTGAAAATTTGGCAAACCGAAAAATAAATAAATAAACTTTTTTTGAACTTGAATGCTAAAGTTTTTTAGCATATATACTTATTTTGTTTTGATTTATTTATTTTTTTGAAACTATTAGAGAGGTCATTCTCAAGGATTTTTCTCATTACAAGTAATTCTTGTAGCAGAAACTCTTCTAGAAGATATAGTTTTTTGGACACTAAATAAAATTGCCTTCACTATAGATACTATAGAACAAACAAAACGTTTATTGAAATTTTAGGTATTGTTTACTTTTTTTTAATGTTTTGTATTAGTATTATTTGATAGACCTAAGGCCTCCAAGCTCAATAAAGTGTTTATAAAAGGACACCTTACTTGAATAAATATATTTTAAAATTTTATAACACATTGTTCCAACCCTTAAAATTTTGGGGACTTCAGATATTCAATTCTCCGTTCAGGACCAAGTCATAAACCAAATTTCATAAATGGACGGATTTTATACTTTTTTTTGGACACAATGGTCTTTACCTGTGCTGCAATAGCTGCAGTAATAGTACATTACGCGTCGAGTGCGGAAAGTAGCGTTTTGCATGCGAGTGTGGAGTTTGCACCCGAGCGAGAGCGAGGGTAGTAAAACCACACGAGCAATGCAAAATGCCGTTTTCGCACGAGTTGCGCACCTTACTTTATCTACGATTGTTAGATTTAAATAATAAATACAGAAAAAAATAAACTTGCTGTATGTAAGTTCGTATCTCTTCTCTTGATAAAGATGACATTAATCTTGAGTTGTAGTTTTTGCCGAATTAATTATTTCTGGAGGAGTATTATTCTCTACATTCTCGTCAAAGCCACTTGATTCATTCATTGTTTTTCACTAAAAACTCGATATAAACAGTTACTTTAATAAAAGAATAGCAAATTAGGTTTGTTAAATGTAAACAAACTCGCTAATCGTGCGTAAAGCTGAAGAATTCCTCTTCTTTACCGCGCTAGTGTGGTAAAGAAGAGGAATTCTTCAGAACTATGAGACGTGCATGCGCAATGAATTCAAGTACGTAAATAATCACTTTCTACGCATCTAATCAGAGATATAATGTTTACATTTCGTATCAATCGTAGATAAAAGTCATATTTCATTTGTTGTCCCTTTTATAGCTGTATTCGTTAGGTATAAGACTAGTATCAGTTCTTTACAGATTTTGTTAGTTGACTCACTATAATATGTACAGCAGAACCTCACATAACAGACTAATAGGGGCTAAAACTAAAAAGGTTGTTTGTTATAATGAAAGTTCAGTAAGTAACAAATAATTATTTCAAATAATAATTGGAAAAGGCTTTATATTAATAAAAGTGCAGTAGTTAGCTGTAAAAATTGTTTATTATGTATAAAATTAAAATAGCCTTAACCCTTAGTGGCTATAGTGGACAAACAATAAGGCACGGGTGGCGTACTTTATGCGCCAATGTATTTTTCAAACCATAAATAGGTTAAATCCAGATTATCTAGATTGCGTTTTGTAAATGTTGAACTAAACATTCGATTAATTTATTACATATTTATTTCTCAATATCTTTAATTAAAAAATTAAAAATTACTATGAAAAATCATTAATTACTCCTTCAGCGTTCTGACTTAGTATCGGGCTTTCAACCTTAATTAATTATTATTAGTTGTCAAAGTCCTAAGATAACTCCACACAATCATCATCCTAATCTGACAACTCATGCAAAACCAAATAGTATTGAAGGCATAATTTCTCTTCCGGATATGGTGGCACAGGCGGCTATGTATACCGTGCACCAAGACAAATAAACACGGCAAAACAATGCAAAACGGAGCAATAATCAAAGCATACTGTTTTGTCCGTTTTAGGGGTCTCTAGTGGTAGGGTAGAGAGAAGGGTTTATTATTCTCGCATCGTGAATCTGTGATTTACAGAAACTTTTTTACTCGTGGCACACTCAATTCGCCAGCCCGTGTCTCTAAGCGATATTTCTTGATTGCTGAACAAAAGAGAATTGGATGCAAGGTGTTTGGTTGGGGTTGCAATTTGTGCTGATGTCGAACTACAATTACAGTAGAGTCTCGTTTATCCGGACCCCGCAAGTCCGGACATCCGTATAATCCGGACGGGCCAAAAACTATGTACAAATTGGAACCAGGGCCTGTTAAGATTTATTAATTGTTAAGATAATTGGAGTTTCTGCTTTTATTGTCTATTAAATTGTATAAAATTGTTCCTAGTATATTTTATAGGTGTATATTCAAACAGTCTAACACGAGGAATACCCGGTATTTTGTTAAAAATTAACAGATTTAAGAATAAGTAAGAACATCGATAAATCTGTTTCGGTTCCATAGAAATGTAAGGCGGAAGATATAAAGGAAGTGTATTCCAGGAAGTACAATTATATGTGACTGAGATGGGCAAGGGTTTTAAGAAACATGTAGCTGCGGCTTAACCCAGTTCCATGAAATTTTGACAAGCCAACAATGTCTAATGTCTCAAATTTTTGTGAAATGATTATCACTCCTCGAATTTCATATTGGAACTCAGCCTGTTTCTCAGGAAGTCCCTTTTATACCTGCTACCTGCGTAATAGATTGTCATTTTATTTTTCATTCATTTGATATTTGACATGACTGGTGACAGAACAGCTCTTAACTTAAATAGTGGACCTACGTTGTACAAGCATGTTTTGGAGACTAATAGAAGTAATTTTTACGATAAAAACCTCGATTTTAATAGTTTTACTCTACTAAAGCCTGTTCTACAGACACATTATACTGATTCCGGTTAATCCGGACTTTCGATAATCCAGACTGGGTTCGGTCCCGTTGAACTCGGATTAGCGAGACTCTACTGTAGTCGAATTCAGACAATGTCTAGTCTTTCTTGGAAATAAAAATAAAAATTTTAACCTCGTATGCATATTATAATTTTATTTTTGTATGTTGTAAGGGCATTCCTTTATAGTGGTCTACTGTAGTCATAATAATGGAACATGTTATAGTTTGAGCTCTGTATCCAGACAGAGCTAGGGTTTGAGTAGCTTGAAACTATCGCTTATGTTTTAGAAGCTGGAGATCCAATTTTTTTTTTAAATTGTATCATTAACTTGCTTGTTATTGTTTACAGGTACCTGAAAATAATGGTATAACAAATATGTACCAAAGATCTGATTCTTACATTCCATAGTTCGAGTAGTCTTCCCTCATTTGATTCCTCATGTGAGTTTTTTTATGTTATTTTTATTATTTTTTTTTTTTTTTATAAATAATGGTATTTCCTAGTGATTATTGTTTTAATTTTTTAAAAAATTAAATTTTAAGATGTAGGCATGCTTTATTTACCTACATGTTGTACTTGAAATATGGCTAAGCAAATGGAGAATTAAAATAAACGAGAGTTAAAGTGTTCATGTGACCTTCTCCTTAAGACAGGGAAACTGCAAACCTCTATTCCTTAACCATATCCTTCTTCCACACCATATTACCGTCCACTACCTTGGCTTATACCTTGATCGTAGACTCACATGGGGACACCACACATCAACACTGCGCAATCCCATTAACACACACTATAAACCAGTGGCGTAACTAAGAAATCCGCCCCCCCCCCCCCCCGCAGCTTTTGAAAATGCGCCCCCCAATAGCTTACAAAATTTACCCTGCCCCCCTCCCCCCCCTTAATACTTTTTTAACTCTTTGTTAGTCATTCTGGGACAGATGGGGGTAGGTCGATAAAATAATCTGTAAAAAAAAAAATAAAAATAATTTATGTAATTGTCAAATAGATTATTATTTCTATTTTTTTAAATGCTCGTGTACGGTACACGATTATAATGTGCATTACAGTATTTATTTCATTTTTATTCCTTAATAAAAGTAGTAAAATTATAATATAAATAAGAACAAATCAACAATCTTGCTCCTTGCTTGAAGACTTGAACTGCAATATCTTATTCACATATTCAGATTCACATAAAGCCACTGAATACCTAATTTAGAAACTAAAAGACAAGACAATATACAACTATGCACATCTATCTGCCAATTTATGCTTCCTCGCGTCCTATTTTCTATTCTTTAATGATTTTATGCTTTTAAAACTTATTATTGTTGAATTTATTTACCCCCCTCCCCCCCCCGCCTATTGATTTTAAATTATTTAAAGAAAAATTTAAGAGCGCTAACGGTTGAAATTAATCTGGGATTATATATGCGGGCTACTTTTGACAAACTATCCGAATTTAAAAAAATAAATAAAATCAAATAAGTACTTTTAAAGATATTATAGGCATAAATTAATGTATGTTTGTGGGCATGTGAAAGAGAAAGAAATGGGCGCACACGGTTTAAACTTATATGGGACCAGCAATGAGTTAATCATGACCCACCATCCAATTTTCATCAAAATTGGACGAGTAGTTTTTAGCGAGAGACAGACACGAAAACAAAAATGTGTCCTGTTATCTGTTTTTCTGTCCTGGAATTTTTGAAATCCGAGACATAAAATTTGTTTGTTCTTCAGAACGATCACATTAGCTTCAGTTACCTTCGGTGAGCTCGGAAGCAAAAGGAAAAAAGTGTTTGCCTCTGGAGGAGGAGTAAGATGACGATGAGATATTTTAGTTATTAACAAATTGACGAGCTGGGGCTCCTCTAAAGTCTTAACGTCTATATGATAGTCTGAAAAATGCACTCACCTTTTCAAATGAATTCTTCACCAAAAGAATTTAATTTTACACACAAAACTGAACGTAGAATAAGAAATAAAAAATAGCAGAGCTTTCTAGAAAAAGGAAATTGAAGTTTACAGCAAAAGACACTACCACCCCGCACGAGAGCTATGTATAACTGAACAGAACTGAGCTTGATAAATGATATTAATAGATAACAGTTCTTAAATTAAGGGAAGGGTAGAAAAGATAACAACTCTAAAGGGAGGTAAAATTAGCTAGGGGAGAAAAGAGTTAGAAACTAAATACAAAGGGGTTGTGAAAGCTAAAAAGAAGTAAGGGGGGTTAAGAAAGATAGAGAAATACATATTATATAGCAAAGACTTAAGACAATCGGTAGAGAAAGAGATGGAAGTATTTTTATCTACCATTTTTCTTCCTTAACCCATTTAATGCGTTTGGATCCACTGTGGTTCCATGCCGTGATAAGGCTCCCCAGAGAAAAAATTTCTTTAATTTTATGTTTTTGTCTACCATTTTTCTTCCTTAACCCATTTAATGCGTTTGGATCCACTGTGGTTCCATGCCGTGATATGGCTCCCCAGTGAAAAAATTTCTTTAATTTTATGTTTTTGTCTACCATTTTTCTTCCTTAACCCATTTAATGCGTTTGGATCCACTGTGGTTCCATGCCGTGATAAGGCTCCCCAGTGAAAAAATTTCTTTAATTTTATGTTTTTGTCTACCATTTTTCTTCCTTAACCCATTTAATGCGTTTGGATCCACTGTGGTTCCATGCCGTGCTAAGGCTCCCTCCAGGTGGTTGGATCCCCAGTGTATCCAAGCACACTCTTCTGGCACTTCTTAAACCCTCTTACAAGGTTTGGCCATGCCCACTGGCGTTTTTATCCTCAAAGGATCTGTACAGCAAATTCCTGAAAAATATACTTTTTAATTGTGTGTTATCATTTGGAATTATTTAAAAATGCAGAGGTAACATTCCTGGATTGGAAGATGTGTTGAATGAGTTAAATATTGATTTGCAAAAGATAACAAATTTATCGCTGCTGCTCTCTTTAGGTTTTATAATGCCTCTCATGTAAGAAATCCGTTTCCAGTGTTCACCCATTATCTTGAGTTTAATTGATAGCTACTCAATAAAAATGGTGCCTGTAGGTCTCTTAGTCTTGATCATATGGGTAAAGGTACTTTAGAGGGGACCTGAATAGCCTGTATGGGAGAGTAGTGACTCTAGTCAATGAGCAAGCATTGATTTAGCAAATGGGGAGCTTCTCAAAAGAGTAAGTGCCACCAGTTTCGGCCTAGAAAACCATGGTTGATATTCTCATGGCGGTTCTATAAAAAAAAAATTAAAAATAATAATTGATGATACTAGAGATGTGATGACATGGTTTACCAACCTACACTTTGCACTTGTTTGAAGGGTTTAGCGCGTCTTGTTTAAATCCAGTATTGGGCTGATACAAGACTAACCCGGGTTTGATTAAAGGATCCATATGGTCTGTCTTCGGGCTTAAAAGCCCCCGGAATAGATTAAAAAATATATATACAGTAGAGCGTCGATTATCCGAACTAATGTTTTTTGGGGTGGTTCGGATAATCAAAAATTCGGATAATCGAAATTCAAACAATTATGCAAAAAGCATATTTATTTTATTTATTTAGTACATAGTAAAAAAAATATATAGCAGTTGTGTATCACCTAAGATTAATTCGTCTGCTTAATTTTTTTACTTAATTTTTCACTATGAATCTCGATTAGTCGAATCCCATGACGTAATTTGAAATTTTTCAGCCACTCTGAACTGAGGATGAATAAAGAGTCACTACCAAGCTTCATGTTTAATTCCACTGCTTTATCACACAATATGGGTCAAGATATGGAATGGGCTGTCCAGAGGCCCGATTTTGCAAAAACCAAGTGAATGCAGCATCTTCCAACAATTTGAATTTCGTTTTTTTTTTTTTATAGTTTTCCGATTTTAACTGTCCTCCTCACTGTCAAGATTAAGTGCATTTAATCTTGACCAAGTGATTGAATCAGAATTATTTTTTATTTACGTAATCGTTGATTTACCAACATCGCACTTGATAGTGATAGCCAATGCCTTGGCTTTCACCTTTCTTCAGCCGCAGAATAATTCCCATTTTATCTTATAATGAAAGCAGCACTACCTGTTTCCTTTTTGTCGACATGTTGTAAGTTTTAATTTAAATATCTGACCACTAACTAATTAAAAAATGTATACCTCACAATGAATGATTTGAAACTGAGAGCATTAACATAAACGACCAACAGAACAGAAAGGTATTAAATGGAAAAATGCTGCAAATAATTCCACAAATTACATAGACAAACAAAAGTTAGTTCTTGGTAAACAAATGTTAATATCTGCCCCGTCAAACTGAATTCATCGAAATCTGGTATCCCTTTATACAGCTAACACCGCGCTTTCTAGGAATTAATTTAGCGGTGGCTTATGATTTTTTTTTTTTTTTTTTTTTTTTTTTTTTTTTCCAAGAAGCTAGTTCGGATAATTGAACGTTCGGATAACTGACGTTCGGATAATCGACGCTCTACTGTACAAATAAAAGGGTTCTTGATTGCATATCACCCAACACTACTATAGTTTTAAATAGCTGTCATAATGGTCCTGGTCCTTTGTGGGTTGTTGTTCCTCAGAGTTTAGTTACTTTATGTTTTAAGTTTTTTAAGAACTTTTTTTTTGTTTTTCTTTCAAGCTTGATTTTTTTTTTTTTTTTTTTTTTTTTTTTACACAGTAGTTATTTACACAGTAACAGAAATAGATAAAGAAGATATTAAATTTATTTTGGAAAGAAATATTTAAAAAAAAACTTACACATGATCATTATAAACCTTGTAGAATTAATTGTTAAATTCTACAATTTCATAAAATTTATTTAGATTATTACTAGAGAGCCCAACATGGAGCTGACTCGTCTTCACCCCCTTTATTAGATTATTAGCTAGGACACTCTGGTATCCTATGCGTCACCTCAGAGTTGCTTCCAATGTTGAGTAATTCTTCCGGTTTCTTACCATTCTCTAGCCACCCATTAGGAAGGTTGCACGTTCATTCAATCTCCTAGTTTACTCCTAAAATGGCAGGTGAGCACTTGTTGATTGTTGATCGTCATATTTGTTACAATAGTATAATTAACTCTACTGCTTCCCCCCTCCCTTCTTTGTAATTTATCAGAATATGGTGGATTTTTACACGCTTTTAATTAACTTCACATGTTTGTCAGGGACAAATCTTGTATATTAAATTTGACACACTTCCTGACTACCTAGAAAGCTGAACCATGATGCACACATTATGTATTCTCGTTGACAATATTAGTTTCACAAAATCGTTTGTATTAGCCAATAAATCGCTATATTTCTGGTAACTTTTGGTGGTAAAATTCAAACAAAATTGTAAAGTGACAGGTATGTGAGGTTATTTCCAATTTAAAGTGGTATAATTTTAATGGCAAATATATCGTTGGGTAGAGAAAGCTCGGTTGGAACCCTGTTCCTCTCCTGTCGCGGGCCTAAACAACAGACTTTACGGTAGGGTAGGGGTAGAGCATCCTCTAGCGCCCCGCGCCCCCTTCCCTCTCTTCCGCCTTCACGCCTTTAACCTAATAAAAAATTTTTTCTGACAAACTTTAAAATCAATTTTACTGCTATAAGAAAATTATTTTTCTTGCTTACTGTCACATAGTTTGCTCAGTGTGAGAGGTTAAAAGTTTCCTATGGGTATCATACCCACAGGCAACTTAAATAGACGGTAGGTACTCCAGTATCTGTTGAGTCGCCTTAGAGTTGCTCAATGTTAAGATGGCCTAGAGGTCGACCAAGAAGTCATGAACACGGGAGAAATGGAAAGTAGTGCCGAAGTCAGTACAGTCGGGTGCTAAAACATTAACCATTCCTAGTTTGTATGACATGCCCAGTTATGTCAAATCTCACGAATAACAACAGGAAGGTTTCCAATCTGTTAGGTTTCCTGTTTTGTTTGTTTTTATACAGCACGAACTTATAGTCACAAATGTTCTAAATCCAAATCAAACTCAGAAATAAAGAGGAAGAAAAAAAATAGATTAAGGAAAAAGAATATCGATTTAGATTTAAAGAATATTATTATGAATAATCAATAAATAATAATATAAAGATATTATCGTACATTATTAGTGATTTCTTATCAGGTACAGTGTTGCCTGTTGCATAAAATATTAAAAAATATAGAAGTTATCAAAAATAAAATTATTAATAACAGAAGAACAAAACTGTGTTTTTTGACCGTGGTCTATTATATCAAAAACTGACTGTACATGACAACACTAGTGCACTCCTCTCATTTCCATGACTTCTTGGTCGACCTCTAGTAGCAGTAAGAGGACGGGTGGGCCAAGCCTAGCAACTAGACCACTTCACTTGCTACCTCTAGGATGGCATTGACTTCGGCCTGAAAAACTATGGTAAGTGTACCTAGTGGTAAACTCTCTAGGGTGCCGGGCTTTTCTAAGTTAAGTCCCGCTCCTGACATACCCTGCACTTTCTTAGAGCCATCTGTGTATGCCACCAGAAGTCTCCATGTCAAATTCGATTTTCCCTAATTCCCATTTGGCTCGTGATGGGATGCCTTTTAGCTTTAGCTGGTATTCTCTTCCATTTATTCTAATCCCTGTAAGGGGGATTTTGAATTCGGCCAACCTTTCTATGTCCAAGTACCATGTTAAGGACCCTCTTCCTTGTCATTGTCCATTGCCTCTAAGTCTGTAAGATGGCTTAACTTGATTTATTTGCTGTCACTTGGTGTCGTAGCCAGTGGCGGCACGTGACCTATTTAACAGGGTGTGCTAGTCATGCAGAGGGGTCTGGGGGGTTTGCCCGCCAGAAAGTTTTAGAAAATTAGGTTCAAAATGGTGAATTTTAGGCCTTTTTTAGAGCTTTTACTGCTAAAAAAGCAAACAACTTAAAGTTTGTTTAAAATTCTTTATGCTGAATTTTGAAATATTGTTCACAGCTTTCTTCAGCTGTACTTTCAAATTATTGCAGGTTTGTCCTAATTTTGAATAGTAAGTTAAATAGTAGTAAGTCAAGTAGATAATAGCAGCTAAGTTTAAATAAATCTACACCAAGAATCAAGTAGAGTGTTCAAAAAAGTATTCCAGGTAATAATTATTATTTAATGAGGAAGCCAAGCGAGAATAGAGAACGAGGGAGAAAAAACAGAGAATACATGTTTGAGACGCGCTAGGCTATCGAGCTAGAGTGGGGGAAAACCGATGGTAGCCGAAGTACATCCTCGGCTGCCTTCGTGTCTGTTTTTTACTTTCTCATATAAAGAGAAAGTATTGTGATGGCGCAAAAATTTGATTTTGAGATTTTGATGGATTTACATGTTTTGAGGTCCCCTGAGTCCAAAAAAGTGGTTTTTAAAAAATGTCTGTCTGTCTGTCGTCTGTCGTCTGTGCAGACGCCTGGAGCCTAAACTACTGGGCCGATTTTGACGAAATTTGGTATACATGTTTAGAAAAATCATACCCTGAGGCGAAATCGAGAAATGAATTTTAGCTCTAAATTTGGGGGTGCTACCCCCCAAAAACTCTGAAAAAACATGAAAAAAAATTATTTCTTGAAAACGGTTCCGACGATTTTGATTAAAAAATTCTAAAATGTAGTCCATTTGAATACGAATCCAACGATATAAGCCGTTTTCCCGGGAAAAATCTAGTTCCTGAGAAATTAGCTTAAAACGCGGACGGAGAGAGCCCGGGTTCGATTCCCCACCCAGGAGAAGTTATTTTTATAATAATTTTTGATGAAAAGTTCAATAATATTTAAATGTACATTTGAAAACTAATAAATGGAAACACTGGGCTAAGTAATTATAAACTCGTATATATGAGAAAGTTTGTCTGAGTTGTCTCGGACCGATTTTTTTCCTTAACGTCTAGTGATTGGTTCGGGCACTGGGCACTGCCCCAGGGCCGTTCCTATCTCCACAATGCTAGCCGGGAGTGGGGGCCCCCGCTGCACCCCCTCGCCCACCGCTCGTTAGGACAACCTTGAGTACTGCCCTCATCCCAGCCCGGCCGCGGGAATTAAACGCTATGTTTTTCTACTGCCTATTTTAAACGATCTGGATCTACATACGATTGTACTTTATTAACACTAAAACAATATATCTATTTATTTGTGTTGACAACTAAATAGTTTTTCTTTTCCTTAAATAAGTGGGTGGGGCTTAGCCTCACCTGCCTTTAAGGACGCGCCGCCACTGGTCGCAGCATTGAGCTTTACGAATCCACATCACTTTCTTGGGTCTTGGCTAATCATCTTTAATTCTTGCCACTTATTCCCCACTGTAGCTTACTTCTTCTGTGTCAATTTTAAGTCTCCATGTCTTCCTCGGTCTCCTGATGTTTCCCAATTCTTGCCGGTTCCAATCTGAAGGGTTTTGTTCTATTGATTCATCTTGTTTCCTTAGGGTATTATGTAACTTACTTATGGCGAATAAAATTCAAACAGCAATTGGAAGTCCAAACCGAGTGACTTTTATTCGTTAATGAGGTATTTGTCTTCCAAATTCTTTGTCATCAATCTTAAGCCTAGTCCACACCAGTAGACACGTTGCGCAACATGTCTATAGATGTCTTCAGAGACCGTCTATTGTCTAGGTCTAGCGTCCACACTTGTAGACACGTTGCGCAACATGACTACCGTTGCACCGTGTCTACCATTTAGAATGGAAAACCATAGACATGCGACTTTTGGTCTAGCAACGAGACCGTAGACGCCGTTTGTCTAGCCGATGTCTATAGACAAATCGCTAGACATTAGGTTTTTTCCAACCACCAGTTCCGAATCAGTTTCGGATTAGTCCGTGATTGACGTAATGCGCATGCGCGATCACTGTCCGTTGGGAATTGATTTGTGATTTCGTTTTTGTTGGAACGCTCCTTTCACGAACCAAACTGTTTGCCGTGGTAGGTTTTAGCACTGTTATCAGAACAACTTTTTGAGTTGAACGTTTATGTGATTTTGCGTTCCTGTGCTATCGAAAATACCTGAACTTAATATTATGGAAAGATATGGATGATGGATAAGTCAATAGTTGATGAAGATAAGTGCCAGTCGCTTAAATCAGGGCCTGATTTAGGCCGCCTAGGGGCTCGCACAACAAGGGGGCGCCACACCACAAAAGTTTAATTTTCTAATGCTAATTAAGCTCGAAAGTTGGAAGTAAAACTTCCATCCTACATACATCATAAAAACCACCTCTAACCACCTCTACATACTCATAGAGGATATGACGAAAATACATGCACACATTTTAGAAATTTTTTATTTATTACATGAATTCACGATTTCATTTCTATTTACGGAATTCACAATTTTCGGGCTTACTGAGGTGAGCCAGTTTTAGTAGACTCACGGCACTTTCGTATTCGTATTTTTATTGATATAATCATAAATGCTCTTTTGTTTTAAAAAAACAAATATTAATCTTACTCCAGTTAACGAAAGAAATATTGCGGAAATAAATCGGATTCTTTCGATATTTGTTTGAAAATGGAATAAGTATCAAAAGTCCATCTTGGAAAATAGGTCCAATTTTTATTTTTTTCAGAAATATCTAGAAAATGCCAATTATATGCACAAAAATTCATCGTCGCATTCGTACAAAAACATTTTAAAAAGAACAGTTGATTCGCAAGAAGGGAGAATAATTATAATAGGCGAGCGAAATCAAAACAAAAACAATGAAGCGGAGCGGAAGGTTACGTTTCGGTTCACCCAAACTCAATCCCAAACTACTAGTCCCTGCCGCCGATCGCTGACTGCTCTGACTGGTTCCAAACTAATCCGTGATTCAATCAGAGCGTGATTGGAACAGCCGACTAACAGTCGGAGTCAGTCAGAGTTTGAGTTTGGGCTCGTTAGAACGCTTTTTTCCAAATGCGCATGCGTCGCACAGTTCCAAACCAGCTTGAAGAGTGGTTGGAACAAACCTATTGTCTCTGAGACCAAAATCGCGTAACATGTCTACTAGTAGTGTGGACAAGGCTTTAGACAAAATAACCTTCAATCCAAACCGAATGACTTTTTATTCGTAAATGAGATAGTATTATTTTTTTATTTCAGCATATTTAAGTGAAAAATGTAAAGACTTGAAGTGGGATTAGTATATCTTGTTTTGAATTGCGTGGGCATTATGTTTTTTTCTTGTGTTATTAGGCTTTCCCAATAACTCTAAATATTTTCATATGTTATTTACAAAGATTTTAGTAACGATAACATAATGACAGTAATTATTATTTTTTACTTGTTATAAAAATATTGATATCTATATTATTCTTAAAATATCAGATCTAGATTCAAGGTCTGTCTATTTATTTGCCTTGATGTTACAGAAGAATGATTGAACTAAATATATAATATTTTATCTGGTATAATCATTATTTTGTAAGAGCTATAGGCTTAATTTAAGGCTTAAAATTTGAGTGTTATAGGCCTTCCACTTGTCTAGTGACGAAAATTGATAACATTTTGTCATCTGTTGCACATTTATCTGTACACTTATGGATTATACCTTAAAATCCTTTACGTTTGGCTTAAGGCACACTGAATTTGATACACATTGTATTTTTCTGGCCTACTAAAAAAAATAAATGATAAAATAAATTAAAACTGCGGATTTATTTCGTCCTATTTGTATCGAAACCCAATATAAGTGCATAATAAATTAAAAACAATACAGATTAAAATAAAGTGGTTTTTAATTAGGGTATCAAATTGAAGCCTTAGATTATAATTCTCTAATTTCTCGCTTAGAGAGGTCGAATTACGAGAAATTTAATCTTATTAAATTGCTGGAGATATATTTGTTGCATTTTTCTAGTCAGTCATATTTCAGTTTTTTTTTACGTTCAAAGCTAGAGCGTACCCAGGATCAAAACTGAGGAGGGGGGGGGGGGGGCAAGCCATGGTCGTTCAGGTTGTAACATTTCAGGACAGAAAAGGCGATTGAAACCAAAAATTTAAGAAAATAATATATAATTTTAGCAGTGCTTTACTGAGTGTGCAATGCAGTTCTCTGCTTGCAATATTGCGTGCATAATTGACAGTCAATGAGTCATTAAACAGCTGATAGTTAAAAGTGAACATTTTTATTTATAAACAGCTGAAATCGGATCAAAAATAGTTATACATATACATATTTCTAATTTTTAATTAAAAGGCATTTTTTCCTGTTTTTCTATTTTACCCCTCTCTTATGAAAATATGACAAAAGTGAACATAACGACAATAACTGTACTCTTAAAGAGCTTCCCTACGACATGCATCATGAAGGGCATATACTATTTATCTTTTGTACCCGTTACCAATTTGGACCATTTCAGATTTATACCTTCCTGTGGTTGGTCACTATGACCGTGCCGAATTTTGTGCGGATCAGTTCAGCCGTTCAGGAGGAGTCTGTATCCAACCAAATGCAAAGTGTAGTATAAGAGCTTCACTTCGCTCAGCTCAATTATGGTAGTTGTTACAATTATTTGCTTGAAAAAAAAAAAAAATTAAAAAAAAAAATTAAAATAAAATAAACAAAATATATATACATATATATATATATATATATATATATATATATATATATATATATATATATATATATATATATATAGTTACATGTATTATACTTAGGGTGACCATACGTCCCGTTTTGACCGGGACAGTCCCGTTATTTTAAGCTTTTGAAGGCGTCCCGTCGGTTAGCGAAAATGTCCCGTTTTTGGAAAATGGGACATTTTCCAGAATGTCTGGACAAAATGAAAAACTTGTCCCATACTTAATGAGTTGGAGAAGTTTTAAATCTTAATACATATGTTGTATATCAACGGTTTGCTTCTCCTAAGTGTGATATTTATTCGTCATCAGTTTTAAAAGGAAAAAAAAACAGCAACACTAGAACTTCACACAATGTATTTGTAATAAAAATTAACCGGTTTCGACTACTTAACAGGTATCTTCAGAATCTAAATCAGTTGCTCATAGTAACATGGTGTTGAAGTGAATCTCGGAGTTATTCAATGATTACGAATATGATATTTATTATGAGGGGTAAATCTTACTTCGGACTGCAAAAACGATTTCAGTAGCTTTTCCATAAATTCAATCTTATTTTTTTAAACTAATTTTAAGTATTGTTTTTAATTTCAGGGAAAATTATGAAAGGTTATGGTTAGTATTATTTGACCTAATCTAACTATAACCTTCCATCATTACCTTAAAACGTGACTCTTTATGATTTTATATAAAACCAATACTATTGAATTAATCGAGATACTACAACCGGAATCGTTATTATTATGTAAAAAGGAATAGTTAATTAAAAAAAAAAAAAACGAAGTAAATCGGACAGTACGAAATAGGTGGTCATGATTGTGCAAATTTACCCATTAATGTCCAAAGAAAAAATGTTATCCAAAGAATGCTAATTTTTCCTTAATTTGTCCACACAGCAAAATATATGCCCACACCTTATCGCCTGGGGTTGCAATAGCTCGACACCCCCCTCCTCCTCCCCCAATTCAATGTCCCGTTTTGGACTAAATTTTTTATGGTCACCCTAATTATACTAATATAATTTTTCTAGGGTTTGAAGAAAACTTGTTTAAAACTTTCGTTTCAATCCAGTCCTAATTTTCCTTGCAGAATTTCCGATGGACGCTCATCAAACACAACCCAGTCAGTCTGTCCTCTGAGTATTTTGTCATGACTAAACCTACGATGAAAATTGGTTTAGTAACTGCACACCTCTCTCTCCCTTGAATTGAATTCTACAATCCTACTGGCTGGCTGACATACATTCTCTACCAATCGCTAGGTGCCTCTCTAGATACTTCTCGGTTTTTACACCATTTCAGTCAGGGCCGATTTAACTATAGGGGCACGATGGGCACGTACCCAGGGGCGCAAGAGGTTTGAGGGCGCAACTCAAAGGGTGGGGGGGGGGGGGGCACTGCTAAACTTTGCAAGGGCAAAAAATATAAATGGTAATATGTTTAAAGTAAACCAAATATCCCTTGTCATAACCTTAGCATATACCTAACCCTCCCATTAACCAACTCCTCGGTGGAGAGGAGCTTTTTAGCTCATAACAGAATAAAATCAGTGAATAGGTCAACAATGTGTAATGACAAGCTGAACAGTTCACTGTTATTATACTCGCAAAGCGGCATAACGCTAGAAATTAACTATTCTGATTTAATCGACGATTTTGCGTGAGCAAAAGCAAGAATAAAGACAATCATATAATAATAGATCCACACACGTAGTGTTGGTTTTTCCATTTGTTCTATCTGATTATTTTAGCTTGAGAATGATCCAAGGAGGGATCGAAATATCGCAAATGTGAGGCGTTTGAATTTTCCTTAATTATTTTAGTATTTATTATGAAGTATTATCATTATTTATTTTTGTTATTTAGTAATTAGTTTGGATATTATAGTGTATTAAATTGAATTCCAAAACCCAATATTTGTTACTAAGAAAAGTACTCCAAAATATAATAATTATTAATTAAATTTATTAATAATTATTTTATATTATTTATTTAAACAATTTATTAGTATTTCAAAAATTATCTTTTTACTCTGAAGTTAATTATTACGCTTACTTTTTTTTTTTTTTTAGTTTCAAGTGCAATATTTACCATAAAAGATTTAATACGCTCGATTAGCGAGTTTGTTTACATTTAATAAAACTAATTTGATGTTTGTTTGATAAAAGTAACTGTTTATATCGAGTTTTTTTGTGAAATCAATAAGTGATTTAAGTGATTATGACGAATATGAGGAGAATAATACGCCTCCCGAAATAATTAATTCCACACAAAATACAACTAATGAATTAATGTCATCTTTATCAATAGAGAAATACGAACTTACATACAGGAAGTTTATTATTTTTTTCTGTATTTATTAATAAAATCTAACAAGCGTAGATAAAGTACGGTACGCTACTCGTGCGAAAATGGCATTTTACATTGCTCGTGTGGTTTTACTACCCTCGCTGTCGCTCGGGTGCAAACTCCATTCTCGCATGCAAAATGCTACTTTCCGCGTAATGGACTATTATTAAAATTCACAAATATACCCTGAACGTAATGTACGTTCCAGATTCTAAATTATTTTTGGCCGATACTCTTTCGAGAACAGCTACAGCTCATGACCGATCAATAATTCATGAGCTAGAAACTAAGGGATATGTACATGTCAGTCTTGTGTCAGCACATCTATCAATAACTGAAAGCAAATTAGCTAAACTTAAAGATGCTACTTTAAATGACCCTGACATGCAAAAGCTAGTCACGTATTGTAAAGAAGGCTGGCCAACATTTTTTATTTCTTGTAATCTATCTTATTTATGGTGAATTTCTATTTCTTTCTTCGTTAGAAATTAACTCTAGAATTAATAGTCGCGTAGTACATTACGCGTCGAGTGCGGAAAGTAGCATTTTGCATGCGAGTGTGGAGTTTGCACCCGGGCGATAGCGAGGTAGTAAAACCACACGAGCAATGCAAAATGCCGTTTTCGCACGAGTTTCGTACCGTACTTTATCTACGATTGTTAGATTTAAATAATAAATTCAGAAAAAAAATAAACTTGCAGTATGTAAGGTCGTATCACTCTCTTGATAAAGATGGCATTAATTCTTGAGTTGTATTTTTTGCCGAATTAATTATTTCTGGAGGAGTATTATTCTCCACATTTTCGTCAAAGTCACTTGATTCGCTCATTGTTTTTCACTAAAAACTCGATATAAACCGTTACTTTAATAAAAGAACAGCAAATTAGTTTTGTTAAATGTAAACAAACTCGCTAATCGTGCGTAAAGCTGAAGAATTCCTCTTCTTTACCGCCCTAGGGTGGTAAAGAAGAGGAATTCTTCAGAACTATGAGACGTTCATGCGCATTGAATACAAGTACGTAAAGAATCACTTTCTATGAATCTAAACAGAGATATAATGTTTATATTTCGTAAGAATCGTAGATAAAATCATTTATTTTCGTTTCTCTTTCAACTCTCGACAAACTATATTTTAACATTTCATTGACAATATAAAAAATAACTTCAAAATTAAACAAGCCAAAAAACCAAAACAAAACAAAAAATAAACTCCGCCCGATGTTCTTGCTCCGCCCTCACTCCACCCGATGTTCTTGCTCCGCCCTCACTCCACCCGATGTTCTTGCTCCGCCCTCACTCCGCCCGATGTTCTTGCTCCGCCCTCACTCCACCCGATGTTCTTGCTCCGCCCTCACTCCACCCGATGTTCTTGCTCCGCCCTCACTCCGCCCGATGTTCTTGCTCCGCCCTCACTCCGCCCGATGTTCTTGCTCTGTTTCATCCGCATCTCTAATGGTTGAATTAAATGTCAGGACATCTTTTCTGTGTGTCTGGCTTCTCTGGTGTGAGGGCATTCTTTGTTTCCCTTAGTGTAAGACAATGGTACGGTGTAAGCATCTCAACATCTCCCTCTCCCACGTAACCCAGGGGTCCAGAACTAAGGACAGCCTCCTCTTCAGATATTACCTTATACTACTGAATATAAGTATTTAAGTGTTTGTTGCCCAAAGATTTCCTTAGGTATCTTTTAAGTCCTATTGGTCCATAGGCACCCCCTGCCTATAGAAAATATTTAGGTATGAATTTCCAAGTAATTTTCTCGACTCTATTATAGTTTCTCCGTCAAAGGAAAAGGAAGTACTTTGTGACAAAAGCTATGCAATGACGGTTTGAATTAGGGTCTTAAAAAAAGTCGTTTTCCGAGTAGTAATCGTTGTCAGGCATTACTACTCAGGCCCCCGGAACCCCGGCCATGGATCCCCCCACCCAATAATTAATTGCAGACGACGCCCATGACTTACAGTAAAGATATTGTACTGCAGTAAGCATCAGCATAACATTTTCTAACGAATACGTTCTAAAACAGTTATTGTTACTTGGGCGCGGAGATTTTTTTTTTTGGGGGGGGGGGGGGGGGGGGCAGCTGCTTTTTGAATAAGTAGTTCCCTTTTCTTGTTTCTACTACGAATTCCCCCCCCCCCCCCCCCCCAAACTAAAATGACTTAAATGTGCCCCCTCCAGACCTAGCCGCTGGATACGCCACTGCCTACACCCGTTCCATCCTGACATGATTTTATTACAGTACAATGTTAGCGCATGCGTATAAAACCTGTCCTAAACGATTCCCGAACGATCCGCGGGACGATACAAAGGACGGTACAAATAGCGGGGTTGGAACAAACCTATAGTTTTGATAGAATAAATAACCATATGGCGGAGTGGGGGTTGTTTGTAGGTAAGTGGGAGGAGTCCCTCAGTGTAATAACAAACATTAAAAATGTCTTAAGCACAATTTTGCCTGAATTTAAATATCAAATTCCAAATTACACGTTTATGCAAAATGGTGCAAATTAAAAAGTGTACCGATCGAGTTGAAATTTGGCACAAATGTACCTCTCTGTATTTCAAACAAATCCACCAAATTTAATTTTGATATTTGCCGCCATTTTGAAGTTATTGATTTTTGAAACTTTGACGCTTAATAATACCGAAAGTATAAATACGTTTTTGACAAGCATATCGTTGGAACCGTTAAAAAAAATAAGGAACAAATATAAAAAAAAACCGATGAAATTCCATTAATTAGTTTAAAAGTTATAAGAAAACATAATTATTAATTAGTGCTTTACTTTCGATAAACGTAAAAGTTTGTTTACATCTGTCAAAATACCGCCCAAATTCTGATAATTAAATGATTTGAAATAAAATAAATAAAAATAATGTGTATATATATATATATATATATATATATATATATATATATATTTTTTTTTTTTTTTTAAATGATATTAAATAAATCAGTTAGTTCAAAACGGTCACCCGTCCACGTACTGACCACGCCCAATGCTGCTTCCTCCAGTTGCGAAGCAGCAGGCCACTTAGTGACCTCCGAAGTGAAGAAAAGTTTTAAGTTATTGATATGAAATTTGAAGTACAAGAATGTAGTTTTCAGACCCCGCAAACCCTATATCTTTATCTATCACAGAAGCTGAGCTATAGGTGTTCAAACCATTTTTGCCTACCCTGTATATTTATTTTTGCGTTGTAAGGTAATGCTGCTGTAAGGTTCTGATAAGAGCGATATCTCGGTTTGGTATTTTACAGAATCCTTTATTTCCCCCCTCCCTCCCACCCCCTCTTTTTCTTTAAACAAAGCTAACTAAGCGATAATACAACAATCATTTGCGGAATTATTATTTGATAAGGACCTGGAGGATTAAAGTATAATATGATTGATTTGATATTTTTATTTTGGAGTTGAGTCATAATTAATTTTTTTTTTTTTTTTTTTTTTTTTTTTTTTTACAACAATCAATTGGCTTACAAAAATAATGGAAGGGATGTTTATCTTAATAAATCTCGACTAGATTTCTTGATTTGTTCCTGAACAATTATTATCAGAGTTAAGCTATAAAACATTGAGAACAAAGGCTTACACTTTCAGTTTATGCTGACTTTTACTGTTCATTACCCATTGACTTCATATTTAAACACCTTTTCTGTTATAATTTTTTTTTTTTTTTTTTTTTTTTCCAAAATGTATTTATTATAATCACCAAAACCGTTCACATAATTCAAACGAAGAAGTTACTTTTTATATATATATAATTTATTATTTAGATAAATAATTTATTAGTCATTTCATTCATTTGCCTACATAGCTAAATATTTTTTATTATTTCTACACAATAATTTGAGTATTAATTAGAAGCAAGTATTATTAATCATTCAATTATTACATTTTTTTTTATTAAAGAAATAAATATTTATTTTTAAACCAAGTTTTTTTTCTAAAATAAATTAAGTAATTTATGTAATTTATTTATTTAATAACTGTATACAGATAGCTAAAAAACTAAAATTGTTGGATATTAAACGGGTATTTTTAAAATAAATTATTCATCCGTTTGTATTCTTTTAATATTTATTTATTTTATTTATTAAAATTAGTTGTAATTTATATGATACGAATAAGTTTAAAATTTTAAAATTTCCCCATCGTCTCATAAGAACTATAAAATAATTAATTTAAAATAAATATACAGTAAATAATTAAAAATGGACGAGAAAACACCTCAACAATTGGAGATCAAGATGGACAAAGGTCAGTTGAAGTGATATTTTATTAAACTTTGTATTTTGCTTCCGAGCTTGCCGAAGGTAACGGAAGCATTGTGTTCACTTTTGAGAACGAAAAACTTTTATGCCTCCGATTTTGAAAATTCCAAGACAGAAATCCGTTTCAGACATCAGGGAACATTTTTGGTCTCGTGTCTGTCTGTCTGTCTGTCTGTCTGTCGGTCTGTGTGTCCGCAAATTATGAAACGTGCGACGATAACTTGAGTAAATGTCGACCGATTTTGATGAAATTTGGTAGACATGTTCATTTTACCAATGCCCAGGACGAGTTCGTTGGACAACGTTATCCGTCCAAGCGTTCACGAGCAACTCTTGCGTAAACCTGAACTTCAAATTTAAAATTGGAATTTTAGGTCGGGGAAAAAATCTTACTCCATCTATTCAATGAGACAAACGTTTTTTTCAAATACATTTTTTTAGTAAAACCAACAGCGACACCGCTGTGAAGTGTTAAAGATCGCTAAAACTATTAATAGTTTTTACCCAATGAACAATATAACAATAATTTTAATGTTAATTTAACAATAAAGTACATGATAGGATGCGAGGAAGCTATGTGCCACACTAATTGGCAGTCTATTTTAATTTAATTTAACTTTGTTATATATATATATATATATATATATATATATATATATATATATATATATATATATATATATATATATATATATATATATATTCATAAAAACTACTTTTCCGGTTTTATTGAAATTTGAATGGTATGTGCAAAATTAACCCACTGTTGGTCCCACTTTGCCATTTCTCCCTTATGATTACAAACTTGTGTTTGTACACATACAGCATATATTTAAGAGTTCTCATCCGATTTTGAAGAATTTTGGAAAGGGTTTTCGAAAGTAGACCACAGAAGGTCTCATATTATTTACCTTCTGCCCCATTGAATGAAAATAATCTAAACAGAGACCTTCAATTCCCTGTGGGAGTCTTATTATTTTGTACTCGTGTAACCATTCGTCTAATGAAAGAACACCAAGAAGCAATGTGCCACACTAATTAGCAAACTTTTTTTTAAGATTCTTTAAAGAGCTTTTTCTATTTCATTGAGATATTTAACTCTGTTTCATATGCTTAGAATTATGGGCTACAGTTAGCAATAATGCGTCTATTTTGGTTATTTATGCGTTCCTAAGGATAGATTCGTTTCTTTAATAAATTGTATAGGTTCCGCTTGAAGATTGATTCTTCTTTTTTACTTTTTCATATAAAGAGAATGTATTGTGATGAAGCGAAAATTCGATTTTGTTGGATTTACACGTTTTTAGGTCCCCTGAGTAAAAGAAGGTGGTTTTTAAAAAATGTCTGTCTGTCTGCTGTGCAGACGCATGGAGCCTAAACTACTGGGCCAATTTTCTCCCCCAAAAACTCTTAAAAGAACGAAAATTATTTCTCGAAAACGGTTCTGACTATTTTGATTAAAAAAATTCTAAAATGTAATCCATTTAAATGCGAATCTAACAATAAAAGTTGTTGTCCCGGGAAGAATCTAGTTCTTGATAAAATAGCTTTAAACGTGGGACGGAGAACGGCCGGGTTCGATTCCCCGCCGAGGAGAAGTTATTTTTAGGATACATTTTCATGAAATGTTCAATAATAATTAATTGTACCTATAAGAACACAAACACTATTTAATAGAAAACACTGGGCTAAGTTAGAATGTGTCCACGGGGGGGATTGATGACGCAAGCTGCGCCATCAGAATGTTTGGGGGGAATCCAATTTTTTTTTTAACATTCCCTAAGGGATCCCTGGGCTAAGTAATTCTGAACTTGTATATATGAGAAAATTTGTCTGAGTTGTCTCGGACCGATTTTTAGGGTCCGTAGGCAAAACCAAGGACCCTTATATTTTCCTGCGTGTGTCTGTCCGTCCGTCCTCTCACGGCTACACCTTTCGCCCTACCACTTTTAAATTTGGCATGTATGTGTCTTGTACCTGCCCACATATTTTTTAATAATATAGCGACTTAAAAAAAATATTTTTCAAAAAAATTAGGGTAAAAAAACTTAAGGGTTAAGATTTTTTTATTTCTTTTCGACACCGTGAGGGGTATCATATGAAAGGGTACGTCGAGCTGATTACAAAAATATATAATTCTTTGGATATAACTTTGATGGGGCGAGCGTAGGCAAGTTTGAAGTGGGTGTGAAACGTGTCCCCCCCTCTATCTCGCTTATGTGAAGTGCAAAAAATCTGAAAAAATTCCTGAATATTCTTCGACCAAAAGTAAAGATACCACTTTTTGGAAATTTCGAAAAAAATATTATTTTATTTTTTATTGACAAAACACGTTTTTTTTATAACTATGGTCTTTTCGATGTATTTATGTGGTTGTAGTCCGGATCAGTGGCAAAAAAATACTTTATCAGAGTGTGTTTTGAGAATATCAGACCCTTAGAATGGTTCAAAGTAAGCTTTTTAGCATTTAAAAAAAACACTGTTTATACACTTTACAGTTAAACACTATATAGTGTGGCCTACGGACCGTCGCTGTGTGCTGACTAGCACACACTTGACCTTTTTATTCATCATTGGTATCTGAAATTAGAATTTTGGTTTCAGAAAAATTTATTTTATGGTTCATCATTAAAGGTCTTTCTGAAGATATTGCAGAACTATACTAAAAATGTGATTGCCAACTGAGTATCGGTTTTAAACCAATTAATAAATTATAAAACTTTTATCATCCTAAATTAAAAGATAAACTCAAGTTAGAACCATTTAAAGGTTGTCCGGGTATTCAAATTAATGAAACTCGACAAACATGGAGCAACCTGCCAAAGCGGCACATATGGCTAATATCAGAGCACAGAATGATAAAACTGCCCTAGCTATACATTCTAAACAGATCAACTATCAAATTAATTTTTCTGAAACCGGATTCTAATACATCAAACCAATGGTAAACAAAGACTTCTCTTAAAATTCTTGAAATCTAAGAAGAAAAACAATAATTACAAGAAAAGACTGTAGAGAATCTTAATAAACTTAAATTACCTAATTCCAGGACCCTACAACATCATATATACAATTGAGTAGCATCTCGGTGGTGACGACTCACCTCGAAATGATTTTTCATTGCTAAGCTCAGGCAACCACATTTATTCCAATAAAAATAAATGTTTGTTTTGATTTGTCATTCTTCAAATAGATATAATAACTTTTCTAAATAGATATCTGAATTAATTTACCTAATTTTACTTTTTTCTAAGTATAAAATTAAGCTCTTTGCTTAACGGCTCATATTGAATAATTTATTCTATGTGTTCCCATGATTTCTGAATAGTTTCGTATAGTTCATGCAATGCTATGTTTGTAAACATAGAATTAATTTTTCAGTGGATTCTAATTTATTATTTGAAATGAACTCTTTATTTGATTTGAATCCATTTTTTTATGTCAAATGGGATATAGAACTATGGGTATAAAAATGTAGATAATTTTTCCATTTTGGACTTTATATTATTAATAATTAATCTAGTTATTCTTGGCTTATGCGTTTTAATAATTTCATATATCGTACCAAAATGACAGTTTTTAGGGTTTTGTAGATACTTCTCAAAACCCTTATGCCGAGGGTGATGTGTCCGTCTGTCCGTCGCTCTTTGGTTCATAGGGCCCGAACTGTTTAAGCGAAAGTGCTGAAATTTGAAACACTGGTGCAACTTTTTGACCCAACCACAGGAAAATTATATAGAAGTTCAAAATTTGATATGCGCATGCGCAATTCGAAAAAATGTGATAAACTCAAATTTTTTTATATTTTTGAGTGGGGTATCAAATGAAAGCTGCTGAAGAGTAGGACACAAATATATATATGCTTTTTTAAATTTTGCATTCCTTATTGGTTAAAAAAATCAAAATATACCCAAAAAAATTCCCCCCCCCAACCACTATAGATTTGCTGGTGCTAAAATTTCGAAATAATTCATGCTAATACCTTATTGTGGCGCGATGAAAATTCCGGGAGTTCATCCTAAATTTTCAAAAATTGCCAATTTTGGGCGCGAAAAAGTGAAGTGCGCCCAAAATTTTATTTTTTGAAAATTTTGAGTTGGGTATCAAATGAAAGCTGCTGAAGAGTAGGACACAAATATATATATGCTTTTTTAAATTTTGCATTTCTTATTGGTTAAATAAATCAAAATATACCCAAAAAACATTCCCCCCCCCCCAACCACTATATAACGGCTGGTCCTAAAATTTCGAAATAATTCATGGTTATACCTTATGGTGGGGCGATGAAAATTTCCTGCAAAATGTAATTTATCTGGTCTTTATTACTGATAAAAAACATTGTGACCCCCCGGGGGATCGAACCCGGGACCTTTGAGTTCGAAGACAAAAAAATCATAATTACATAACGGGTATGCTTACTCATCTACAAAACCCTAAAAAGTACTTCCCTGTGATTTTTTTATGTTTAAATTTGGTTTTTTGATTATTGGTTATTCTTCTTTTTGTTTTCTGGGTCCTTTATGTTCTTGTTGGACTGATTTTAACATTTTGGTTTTTTCCCTATTCCAATTTTCCAATGTACGACCTCGTACAGGAGGTCGTAAAGAAAATATTAGAATGATGCCAAAGACTATACACTATTGTGACTTTTTTTGCCCCATTTGGAGTCCCTTATAATCTCCATTTATTTATTTATTTATTTATTTAGATTAAACCTGAAATACCCTGTATATATTAAAAATAACTATTACAAATTAAATCTTCAATGATAAATTAATATCAAAATTTAATCCACCTTTTGAGTTGCACAAAAATAAATGTATATACTTTTTTTTTAAAAAAAAAGAAGTTATAAATCTTATGTGAAATGTTGATCTTAGCACTTAACTCTAGTCTTACCGTTAAGGTTAACCAATTAATATTGCTTTAACGTTGTGTAAGGTCACAAACATCTTTCATATTTGAAGCACGTCGTTACTCTATTCGAAATTTATTTAATTGGTTATAATAATGATTATTGTGACATAATTTACATAAAGTGAAACCACTTAACCAGGGATTAACCAGTTATCGATGTTTCTCAAGTGTTAGTAAAAAAAAATGTTGTCTTAAACCTGTCACTCATCCTAAGATATTTAAGGATTAATCAGTAATAAGGTGTTTTTACATTTTTGGATTAGTTTTTGGTTAATATTTCTCTATTTGACTTATCAAAATGAAAGAATAACATAGCCGATAAGGATTAACAGGTGTTACATTGCACCGTCAGGATTTGTTCTGAATCATTTTCAAAACAATTATCATTCTAATCTATCTGGAACACTTTATAATTGATATTTATCGTTGTATTTTTTTTTATTTGTTGTAACTGATAAAAGAATATTTGAATAAGAACTTCTTATTGGGTTTACGCAATAATTAATTTGTTATTATGGCTTACGTTTAAGAAGGTGCTGCATTCCAATCACCAAGCAATACCGATCAATCAATCAAATATTTATCATAAGGTATAGGAATTGAGATGGTTTTCATTCAATTATTTCAAGTTAATCACCGATTTTTTTTTTTTGTCCCAATTATATATATTAATTATTATTTATACATATTTTACGATTTTGGTAGTATTCATACTACGGAAAGATTAAATGTTAATTTAAATCAAATAATAATTATTATTAACTACGGGAAACAGACAGAGAAAAATAGACTCCAGCGCCGGGATTTGAACCACGGGCCTCTATATCATTAACGTCTGAGAAAATCATTCTCCTGCGTAGCTTAGTTGGTTAGAGCGCTATACTGGAAATATAGAGGCCCGTGGTTCAAATCCCGGCGCTGGAGGCTAGCGTGTTTGTTTACATTTAACAATACTTATTTTCTGAATTTATTATTAAAATCCAACAATCGTAGATAAAGTACGGTACGCAACTCGTGCGAAAACTGCATTTTGCTTTGCTCGTGTAGTTTTACTACTTTCGATGCCGCTCGGGTGCGCAAGCTCAACACTCGCATGCAAAATACTACTTTCCGCACTAGACGTCTAATGTACAATTATCTACGATTGATACGAAATATAAACATTGTATCTCTGTTTAGATGCGTAGAAAGTGATTCTTTACGTACTTGTATTCATTGCGCATGCGCGTCTCATAGTTCTGAAGAATTCCTCTTCTTTACCACGCTAGCGCGGTAAAGAAGAGGAATTCTTCAGCTTTACGCACGATTAGCGAGTTTGTTTACATTTAACGAAACTAGTTTGCTATTCTTTTATTAAAGTAACTGTTTATATATCGAGTTTATAGTGAAAAACAATGAATGAATCAAGTGGCTTTGACGAAAATGTAGAGAATAATACTCCTCCAGAAATAATTAATTCGGCAAAAAATACAACTCAAGATTAATGCCATCTTTATCAAGAGAAGAGATACGAACTTACATGCAGCAAGTTTATTTTTTTCTGTATTTATTATCTAAATCTAACAATCGTAGATAAAGTACGGTACGCAACTCGTGCGAAAACTGCATTTTGCTTTGCTCGTGTAGTTTTACTACTTTCGATGCCGCTCGGGTGCGCAAGCTCAACACTCGCATGCAAAATACTACTTTCCGCACTAGACGTCTAATGTACAATTATCTACGATTGATACGAAATATAAACATTGTATCTCTGTTTAGATGCGTAGAAAGTGATTCTTTACGTACTTGTATTCATTGCGCATGCGCGTCTCATAGTTCTGAAGAATTCCTCTTCTTTACCACGCTAGCGCGGTAAAGAAGAGGAATTCTTTGCTTTACGCACGATTAGCGAGTTTGTTTACATTTAACGAAACTAATTTGCTATTCTTTTATTAAAGTAACTGTTTATATATCGAGTTTATAGTGAAAAACAATGAATGAATCAAGTGGCTTTGACGAAAATGTAGAGAATAATACTCCTCCAGAAATAATTAATTCGGCAAAAAATACAACTCAAGATTAATGCCATCTTTATCAAGAGAAGAGATACGAACTTACATGCAGCAAGTTTATTTTTTTCTGTATTTATTATCTAAATCTAACAATCGTAGATAAAGTACGGTACGCAACTCGTGCGAAAACTGCATTTTGCTTTGCTCGTGTAGTTTTACTACTTTCGATGCCGCTCGGGTGCGCAAGCTCAACACTCGCATGCAAAATACTACTTTCCGCACTAGACGTCTAATGTACAATTATCTACGATTGATACGAAATATAAACATTGTATCTCTGTTTAGATGCGTAGAAAGTGATTCTTTACGTACTTGTATTCATTGCGCATGCGCGTCTCATAGTTCTGAAGAATTCCTCTTCTTTACCACGCTAGCGCGGTAAAGAAGAGGAATTCTTCAGCTTTACGCACGATTAGCGAGTTTGTTTACATTTAACGAAACTAGTTTGCTATTCTTTTATTAAAGTAACTGTTTATATATCGAGTTTATAGTGAAAAACAATGAATGAATCAAGTGGCTTTGACGAAAATGTAGAGAATAATACTCCTCCAGAAATAATTAATTCGGCAAAAAATACAACTCAAGATTAATGCCATCTTTATCAAGAGAAGAGATACGAACTTACATGCAGCAAGTTTATTTTTTTCTGTATTTATTATCTAAATCTAACAATCGTAGATAAAGTACGGTACGCAACTCGTGCGAAAACTGCATTTTGCTTTGCTCGTGTAGTTTTACTACTTTCGATGCCGCTCGGGTGCGCAAGCTCAACACTCGCATGCAAAATACTACTTTCCGCACTAGACGTCTAATGTACAATTATCTACGATTGATACGAAATATAAACATTGTATCTCTGTTTAGATGCGTAGAAAGTGATTCTTTACGTACTTGTATTCATTGCGCATGCGCGTCTCATAGTTCTGAAGAATTCCTCTTCTTTACCACGCTAGCGCGGTAAAGAAGAGGAATTCTTTGCTTTACGCACGATTAGCGAGTTTGTTTACATTTAACGAAACTAATTTGCTATTCTTTTATTAAAGTAACTGTTTATATATCGAGTTTATAGTGAAAAACAATGAATGAATCAAGTGGCTTTGACGAAAATGTAGAGAATAATACTCCTCCAGAAATAATTAATTCGGCAAAAAATACAACTCAAGATTAATGCCATCTTTATCAAGAGAAGAGATACGAACTTACATACAGCAAGTTTATTTTTTTCTGTATGTATTATCTAAATCTAACAATCGTAGATAAAGTACGGTACGCAACTCGTGCGAAAACGGCATTTTGCATTGCTCGTGTGGTTTTACTACCCTCACTGTCGCTCGGGTGCAAACTCCACACTCGCATGCAAAATGCTACTTTCCGCACTCGACGCGTAATGTACTATTACAGAATCTGTGTTTTATGCTGTTATCTGAAAGTATATTTTATTATATATACTTTAATTATGTTTTGTTTATACTGTGACTGGACCTATGTATTTATAGCCATACATCATGCTTAATTATACATCTACATTTCAATTGCTCATGTGACATTTATATAAACAATTGTGATTTATGTTTTATAAATATGTGTTTTCTAATTTGTTTGTTCTGCAAGTTTTTCCTCATTTAACTGCTAATTGTATCTTATGTTCGATCGGATTTATAATATATATATATATATATATATATATATATATATATATATATATATATATATATATATATATATATATATATATATATATATAGTGTAAATTTCAAAGAATTTTCTTGAATGTTTGTGAAATAATAATAAAAAATACAAATTTTTTAAGAATTAAGAATTAAAATTTTTAATTCAATTAATATAAATTCAAATTGGTTATTCTACATAGTATAATAATTAATTAAATTTATTTATCTTTCGAATTTCAAGAAATCTCTTGAACATAATAACTCAAGAATAAATTGTAAAGATTGAATAAAAAAAAAATTAAAATGTGTTATTGGTTCCTTGAAATAAATTAAATTATTTATTACTAGGATTTTTATCTTGATAAATACGAAGGATTTGTATAATTTGTTACTAAGCGAATTTCAATGATTTAATTTTATTACAGCTAAATTAATAAACAGTAGTGTAATATATACATTGTATATGCATATATGTAAATACATATATGTATTTTTCTGCTGGACACAGCAGTTGACGGTGTAAAAAATGAATTTTATCATTTCTTCTGTACTAGTTGATCTATCTTTAATATGATTAAAATTCGAAAACTCTTTTTACGATCTGCCATTTGGATTTACCTACTACCTTATCCTTAAATCCTACCTTCATGATAGACACTTCCATGTAAGCTATGGTGGTGCCCGTTCGCCTACATGTCCTATTCTTGCGGGTGTACCGCAAGGAAGTATTCTTGGTCCTTTATTATACTCCTTTTATACATCCGATATCTCTCAACTTCCGACTACCCAATTAGCCACATTCGCTGATGATATGTGTATATTATCCATATCCTCTGATCCCAATGCAGCATCCACCAACATCCAAAACCACCTTAATCTCCTCGAACCTTGGTTAAGGAAATAGAGAATAAAAATTAATGAGCAGAAAAGTGTCCATATCACTTTTACTCTCAGACATTCAACTTGTCCTCCAGTCATCATCAACCAAGGAGTCATCCCTCAATCCTCTTGCGTAAGATACCTAGGTCTCCATCTTGACCGACGATTGACTTGGGCTCTGCACACCAAAACTAAACTTACGGACACTAACAGACGGTACACACTCTTACTGCGACTCCTTGACCAAAGATCCCACCTATCCCTTTCTAATAAACTCCTTATCTACAATTCAATACTCAAACATATTTGGACCTATGGAATTGAGCTATGGGGTTGCACCAAACGCTCCAATTCTTATAGGATCCAATCCCTTCAGTCAAAGATCCTTCGAAAAATCACTAACTCTCCCGCATACGTTTCCAATCTCACAATCCACAACGACCTCAAAGTTCCTTTTGTACAAGACCTCGCTTCTTCCCGCTACATAAAATTCCATGAAAACCTAAACCATCATCCTAATCCTTTAGTTGAATCCATGGCTTCCATCCATATCCCTGACCGCCCTCCCCGTCGGCTGAAGTGGTGTTGGCCAAGAGATTTATTACAATAATAAAATAATGTACAATACCTGTTAGGAGTGCTGCCACTGGGTAGCCTCTCCTCTCACGATACAACACGCTAATTAATCTTTGTAATAGCTATGTTACTAATAGCAATCTTTTGCAAGTAACTTAAAATAATTTAAAAAAAAAAAAAAGCGATTTGGATTTAAAATTACGGCAATTTATATATCTCTGGAACTAATTGTACTAGAACCCTTCATTTTGGCGGTTAGCTTTGTTTTATAATAAATACAACTTTCTTTCACCTTGAAAGAGATGTAGTTAAAAAACCAAATAATGTCTTCACACAAAATTAATTGTATTTTAAACAATTTGACCTGATCATAATCTGTTGGTCATAAGGTCATAAGTCATACATAACCAACAGATTATCTGAAGAAGTCTGCATTAGAACAGTCGTACCCGGTCAAATTGTTTAATATACAATTAATTTTGCGTGAAGACGATGAGTAGAAATAAGTAAATTATGTGGTGTCTAGATATTCTTGCTTCAAGAATCTTAATGTTGTCGACGGTAATTTATAAAGCTATTGAATTAGAAAAAGTAATACGACACTCCGAAGCACGTGACTCCATCTAGTATTATATCAATTAAATAAAAAGAACAATGAATTGTTATTGAATAACATTGATATAATATTTTTATTTATGTAACAATATTTTGTTGGATGATAACAAATACAATATTGTTTCGTATTTATGTTGTAGAAAATTTTTTACATTGAATAAAACTTCGGAAATTTGGTTATAATTATTTACGTCATTATACCTGTACGACCTAATATTGTTCAAACTCAATACCACAGTTTATTTAATTAGCTTATACATTTTACATTTAGCTATCAGTCTAAGGTGCGGGTTGGTGATAATTAGTATCAGGTGTATTAAATTGTTATTGTTTAGACGATAACAAAAAAGTGATTAACTCAAGTTTTGGTTTCTAAAATACAATGGCTATTTAGATTTCTTAATATATCAAATCTTACCTTTTATAACTGTTAAAGGTAACAATATCACTTTTTAAATTCTATAGTTGTTCTATTTAATTTTAGATTATACTTATTGCTTCGTGATTAGTATAACAATTCGCTTTTTTGATTCCATTTATAATTTGTAAAAATTAGTGTCGCTGTAGTAATTGGTATCCTGGTGGAAATCATTACTCCGCTATACCTCATTGGTTAAAGCACTGCGGAGTAAACAAAAATATCTGTTTTTGATTTCTCGATGGTGAGGTGGATTTTATATCCCTCTTGAGTTATAATATTAATTATTTAAATGCAGTAATAACAATCTAGTATCCGGTTTTTCTTTATATATAACATTTTAACACTACTAAATTATATTATATGTTTGACAAAATGTTAACAATGATAACAATTTAACAGACAATAACAATTTACATGAAATAAGTTTTTTTTCTTGTTTAATCGGTCCCCTCTTAGAACTCACCACCCACACCTTAAAGTTTTCCCAGAATTATTTTTAGATCTTAATCCAGTTCTCCTTGTCCTTGATACAAATCCCATCCTAAATTCGTCTTCTGGTAACCATAATAGGACCAATAGACTGGGACCATTTTAGACAGCTACTCGACGAACGTACTAACAAACATTTGCACTTAAAACTCCAGAAGACGTCGATTCTTGTGTGAAAAAAATTTTCCGAGATCCTACAAAAATATTTCCTATCCTGTCCCTAAAAGCGATAACCCTTGTTCCAAATCCCACGAAGAAAGCAAATATTTAAATATTTTTCCCTCCGCCTTTCAAATCTTTTTAAACCACATCCAGAAATAGTTAAACCTGAACACGTAAATTCCATCCTCCTCCTAAAACATTTACCCCATCCGACGTAAATACATAATTAAGCAATTGCCAAGTAATTAAAGTCCCGGTGTATGACCTTATCACCTCTTCCATAATTAAACAACTTTCTAAAATAATCCATTATATGTATTCCTAACCTACATTTACAATGGTGTGTTCCACACCACATACTTATTTACCTGTGGCAGTACAGTTCTATAAAGATGCTCCCTAAACCCAATAAACCTCAACAACTTGTCACATTCTATCGTCGTATTAGCTTCCATCCTATCTTCGGTGAATCCAAGAAAAACTACTCTTAAAACTGATCTCCAAAATATTTCATTCATTAAACATCCTACCTAAACCTAATCACCAGTTTGGCTTCCGAACCCAACATTCCACCATCCAACAGTCTCACCGGCTTTTTGATTTAATCTTATCATCCTTTGAGCGAAAACAGCATTGCTCTGGTGTCTTCTTAGATGAGGCCCAGGCCCTTGATAGGATTTAGGCCTACTGTGGAAACTAAAGGACGTCCTCCTCTTTACCTACTATCTTATCCTTAAATCCTATCTCCATGATAGACACTTCCATGTAAGCTGTGGTCCTACCCCTTCACCTACATGTCTTATTCTTGCTGGTGTACTACAAGGAAGTATTCTTGGTCCCTTATTATACTCCTCTCGAATGTATACTCTTTATACATTCGATGTCCCTCAACTTCCAGGGACCTTATTAGCTACCTTCGCCGACCATAAGTGTATATTCGCCACATCCTCTGATCTTAATACTGCATCCACCAACATCCAAAACCACATTGATTTCCTTGAACCTTGGTCAAGGAAATGGAAGATAAAAATAAATAAGTAAAAATGTGTTCGTCACTTTTACTCTTAGGCATTCAACTTGTCCTCCGGTCTTACTCAACCAAGGAGTTATCCCTGAATCCTCTTCCGTAAGATACCTAGGTCTCCATCTTGACCGACATTTGATTTGGGCTCTGCACACTAACACCTACAGACGGTACAAACTCTTATTGCTACTCCTCGACCAAAGATCCCGCCTATCCCTTTCTAATAAACTCCTTATCTGCAATTCAATACTTAATTAAGTATTTGTATGTTGATGTATATATTTAGAGAATCTTAAATCATTAGTTATTATTAATCTTAAATTATTATTATTTACCCTACTTAAGAGTAACTAAGTAATATCAAATCAACATTGTTAATAAGTTTAGATGGTAGGGATGAAATATGTACTGTTAAATTATTGATTTAAAGTTATGTAAGCTGTCATATTGGTTTTGTTCTCACTGTAAAGAATGGATTCATTTTAATACAGTTTTTCTATTCAATTCAATACTTGAACCTATTTGGACCTATGGAATTGAGCTGAGGAGTACTATACCAATCGCTCAAATTCTTAAGACGCGTCAACACTATGTCGACCGACAATGTCGTACAAGTGTGAACGTGTCGCCCGACTTTATCGAACCATGTCGGGTCGTGTCGAACGCAACCCGAATCAAGTCGGTACGGATCAAAGGAAGACGAATCGACAACAGTAGTGGGGACGTTTCGAAACATGTCGCTCGACTTTTGAGCAGGTACAAAATATTCATTCTATTCAGTTGTGTTTTGCTGAGTATATTTATTGGTTCTGCTGAGTGCATTTGGTGGTTAAGTGATCTGTGGTATTTAGTTTGATTAATTAATTCGGCACAAAATACAACTCAAGAATTAATGCCATCTTTATCAAGATACTGAAACGAACTTACATACAGCAAGTTTATTTTTTTCTAAATTTATTATTTAAATCTAACAATCGTTGATAAAGTACGGTACGCAGCTCGTACGAAAACGGCATTTTGCATTGCTCGTGTGGTTTTACTACCCTCGCTATCGCTCGGGTTCAAACTCCACACTCGCATGCAAAATGCTACTTTCCGCACTCGACGCGTAATGTACTATTCTATCCAAGCAGGGCTGAAACCCAGAAGATGGAATTTCAATTCAAAACATTTTAATCTTTTCCACCTATTCATGCGTCGATCCGGGGACACACTGCACTTAAAGTAAAGCAATAAATAAGTTTATCTGCCAAAGCGTTAATTAAGTATTAAGGCAAACTAATTAGTTATGTAACAATTAACTGTGACAAACTGCACTAGTATTGTCTTGTAGACTTTGATGCACGTGCAGCAAAGCACACTCATTGAACTACTCTCATCTTATGTTACATTTACTACGTTCACACATAGTTTTGAAAGCGTTTATTCGGATCCAATTCGTTTCAAAACGATTCCCGTTCACACAACAAAAAATACTGGTGATCGAAATATCATAACGGTGACGTCACGTGTAAAACCTTCTTTCTTGTTACCTAATATGTCCGCGAATTTTTACATTTTATTTACAAGTTTTAAAAGTTTTTACAACAGGTTCTTTACAATATTAACTTTTGTTTAAAAACGTTTTTGCAGTTTAAAAAAAAGAAACGGAAGCTCACGAAAACTTAAAAGCTTCAAGAACTTAAAAAGTGGGAAAGAGTAAAATAACCTGATATCTCGATCCCCTCCACGACCTGTTCATAAGAGCGTTTTGAATTTCGATCCCCCGATCCGATCACGTATTTTTGGTGGAGCGGATCTAACCCGATACGATCCGTCGATCTCCGTTCGTACAGCGTTTTGAACTAGCGGATCGTTTTCAAAACCGTTTCCAAAACGATGTGTGATCGTAGTAATTGTTGCACTTGCAATAAAGCACACACATTGATATACATAATACATATGATATGTTATTTTGTTGTAAAATCTACAAAGTACACACATTAAACTAATTTATCTTGTTTTAGATTGTTGCAAATATAACAAAGCACATAAATATTGAACTACTATTTCTTGTGTTAGATTCCTAAGAACACTATGCTACATCTTGTGTTAGATCCGGTTACATTATAAATATATCACGTCACGAAGGGATTGAAGACCTGCGTTTTCCTTCCACTACTGAAAGCAACTTGAGGAGTGTGGTTTTCCGGAATGTAGATTATCCCTCGCTTTCCCAGGGGTTCCTTGGGTCGGATTAATCCTTTGTCGGGATGATGCAATTGGGTAGGTGCTGCCTTCGTCGGTATTTCTTTATCGAGCGGGTGATGATTGAAGACAGGAAGTGACTGCGGCGCCGCCTCTTGCTTTCTGCTTGGCACAGGTGTTAACCAGAGGTTTGCAGGTCTGGGAAAGAGTGAATCCATCCTCTCTGTTGAAGTTCTCTGCTTGTTTCTCGATCTCTATAGCCTTCCTTGCCACCCATGTGATACCTCTTGACAGATGCGAGTACACGAATGTCTTGGTTTTTTCTGAATGCTAAGCTGTCGCTGCTCAGTGATCGTTGTCTTTCACTGCACTTACGTGTTCTTCTAGGCGGGTAGAGATCAGTCTTCCGGTTTGTCCAATGTAGTTTTTGCCGCAACTGCAAGGTAGACACTAAATCGGTCCTTCATCTCAAAACATGTGGTTCAAAGCCAAGCTACTTATTACTGTATTATGTTATGTTGCATTGTTGAACAAAGAAAAAACCAAACATATCGAAGTGCTATATTATTAGGGTCCGTAGGCAAAACCAAGGACCCTTATATTTTCCTGCGTGTGTCTGTCCGTCCGTCCTGTCGCGTGCTCTCACGGCTACACCTTTCGTCCGATCACTTTGAAATTTGGCATGTATGTGTCTTGTACCTACCCACATATTTTAAAAATATAGCGACTTAAAAAATTTTTTTTAAAAAAATTAGGGTAAAAAAACTGAAGGGTTAAAATTTTTTAATTTTTTTTCGACGCCGTGAGGGGTATCATATGAAAGGGCACGTCGAGCTGATTACAAAAATATATAATTCTCTGGATATAACTTTGATAGGGCGAGCGTAGGCAAGTTTGAAGTGGGTGTGAAACGTGTCCCCCCCTTCTATCTCGCTTATGTGAAGTGCGAAAAATCTGAAAAAATTCCTGAACATTCTTCGACCAAAAGTAAAGATACCCCTTTTTGGAAATTTCGGAAAAAAAATACGTTTTTTTTATAATTATGGTCTTTTCGATGTATTTATATGGTTGTAGTTCGGTTCAGTGGCAAAAAAATACTTTATCAGAGTGTGTTTCGAGAATATCAAACCCTTAGAATAGTTCAAAGTATAAATAAGTATGCTAAAATGCTTTTTTAGCATTTTAAAAAACACTGTTTATACACTTTACAGTTAAACACTATATAGTGTGGCCTACGGACCCTCGCTGTGTGCTGACTAGCACACACTTGACCTGTTTATTATATTATGTTACAATGTTGCATAATTTACCACAATGCACACTTTGAACCACTTTATCTTAAGATAAATTTCTAAACAAACAAGGGCAAGCGTAACTCTGCTTATGTTCTCTTTATCAAAAATGATTTTGCTTTAAATCTTTCAGACATAATCATTATCTACACTAATCCTTCGTCACTAGAAATCATACGAATTAGTTTTATGATGTGTAATACCTTGATTTGTCTATTATCGAATCCATTGTTTTATTTTCGGAAAGGTTTCTTAAGTAACCCGTCATTTTTATCTCTATCCCGAAACGGCCACAGATAGTTCGACGAATGAGTCAGTTAACTAGCTAATGCAGATATGCTACCACTGAAATTTCTAATCGGTTGAGACATGTATTTACTCTTAAGATATATTTGCATTGTTTTCCCGTAAACGTGGACTCATGGACCTTTATCTCCATGACTTAATTACATTTCTTTGGAAGTTCTTTATCGGTCGAGTTTACGTGTTCTTATTGTAGTAACGTCTAACTTCTCTTTTGCTTTAGTTTTTCCTTTAACGTCGAGCGACCTTACCAGACCCCTTTACTACAACTTCAATTAGGACTTTAATTTTTTATTCAAGTTTTTATTAAGATTTCGTTAAGCCGTTCCAAGACTCAGTTTTTAAGGTAATAGTTCATTTATATTTATATTTAAACAAGTTCTAACACTTGTTACCGTCTTGGTAAATTTGTTTTTGTTTCTTTAAGATTACTTTCTGTTTTAAATTGGACATTCTCGTAATCAACTTGAAGTATTATTTTCGTGATTTAACCTAAAGTATCTTTTATGTGTAGTACATAAATTTAAATGATCAACCTTATTATTTATTTGTTTTAATAAATTTTATCACTTGAAATATTACTTAATAAGATTCGCGGCTCATTACAAACACGCTTTTAGTTTAAATTAAACTTTTTTTTTATGTAAGAGTATATCTATTTTTTGTACAGTGAAAGTACCTAATATTATTATTATTTCTATTATCAATCTTATGTGTACCCTTTTATATGTATCTATTTCTTGTAAGTGGATCCTTGTTCGGGTAAAAATTAATGTTTTACATTGGTTTCGCTCTAGGCAACGTTCCGACCTTGCCGGTCATTCTCAAGCCTATAAACAACATTTATTTTTTTAAAAAAATCACCAACATCATGGTTACATACATCATAATATTCATTCTTTGTATCTATTTAACATAAAAGTATCTCGTATCAATATATTTTTTAAAAAAATAAAATTAAATATCTGTAAAACATAATTTAAATCTAAATTTACCTGGTTAACTATTATGTGAACACAGTTTTTTCCGCATAACTCGAATACGGTCGACCGCAGCAGTCCGACGCAAAGGACCTTTTTTGTAGCCCTTGCGTAAAGGGAAAAAATAGTTTTTTTGTTTTTTTTAAAGTGAGTAGGAAAAAAGATACACGCCCCCGAAAAAGCCTCTAAAACGGACGTCTAAGAGCGGGCCACGCTATGGTGTCCATGACCAATAAATGCAAATAAAAAATATAATAAATAAAAAAATATAAATATAGACAGTAAATAAAAAAACTTTGGCTCGGTTAGTGTGTAATTTTTTTATTTAAGAGGGTAAAGGTTCAATCTACAGTAAGATCACTTACTTTTTATCTTCTTACTCTGTGAAATGTTTTACGTATGTATCTCGTGATTTCTAAGCTTGGGGCCTTTAATTTTCTCATATGCCTAGTATGTATTTGTATATATATAGAGAGAGAGAGTATATTATATATTGCGATTGCGCAAATAATGGATTTTGAGTTGTTGATGAGTTTAAATTTTTTATGCTTTCTTGAGTCCAAAAAGGTGGTTTTTAAAAAATGTCAATCGTTTGTAATCTGTGTGGACACGTGGATCATAAACTACTAGACTGATTTCGATTAAATTTGGCATTTCATCATACCACTGTGAAATCGAGAAATAAATGTTAGCTCTAAATTTTGGAGTGCTATCTTCAAAAAACCTGAACGATTCCGACGATTTTTATTTTATTTTTTTTTTTGTCCCTTTAATCGTGAGTTTAACCATGCAAGTCGTTTTCGCATGAAAAATCTAATTTCAAAGTTATTGATAAATATTATATGATGTTACTAGGCTGTGAAGTGAGTTTTTTCTTTACCGCGGCAATTACATTTACTGTCGAGCGATGCGAGACAGTAAATATTGCCAAGGTAAAGAAAAAACACTTCACAGTCGCGTAGCATATGCTATTTTTTCCGAGGTAGCAGACAATGAAAAACATTAAATATTAATAAATAATCAATATAACACATAATAACACATATTAGTACATACTTAATATTTAAAAAAAGAAACCTTAAAAAGAGGTTACACTATAAGAAAAGATAAATAAAACGCATTGACATCTAGCGGAATTAAATCGTACTAAGCATTTCTACAAAGACTGCAGCGCTACTAACGGAAGTTTTGACAACTACCCGCCGGAAAATAAAAATCTTTTAGTTCCTAGGACGTAAAAGATTTTTTCTTTACAGCTAGGTAATGAAAAGATTTTTTAAGTCCACGTAATGAAAAAATGGATTTTAGCTATGCTTTTTAGGCTCTAAAGTTACTATTTCACAGCCTACCACGGAAAAAATAAATTTTATTTAGCTGAAAATCAAAGACAAAACAAATCATCACCTGTTGCACACTTTGTTGCACACAAGAAAAGAAAATCCCATTTATTTTTCACGCCAATCTGTCAATTCACAGTAAAAAAAAATGCAACCAATCAAAAATCAAACTCCCTACTTTCTCTCGCCCAAATATAATTTATCCTAACAGAGTACGAGTTAGATTCCCGTGCTTTGCTCCAGAGTATGTTGTGTTATTTTTTTTTTTTTATTATATTTGAAATAAATTATTTGATAGACTGAAGCAATCGTCTAATTGTAATTTGTATATTTTTTTGTGGTTAGGCAAATACAGATTATTTTAGATTAAACTGTGGGTGTTTTATTAAATTGTGGGTGTTTTATTACGTGTATTAATGATTACCACAAAATATCGGTCAGTACCGGCCCTATGACCACATAATCTGGTTTATAGGTTTATAAACTAGAATACATTCAAATTATTTTGCTAACCGAGAATATCAATTCTATGGATCAAACATAATTAGCATCACTCCCTAACTATTAATTGATTCCGACTACTGGAGTAACTTTCCAGGAAAAACAAACATTTTTTCCTCTTGTATCTAATTTTCTTAAGGTAACTTCTAAATTTTAAGGTTCTAGTGTAATTGGTTCTTAAAATAATATAAACGGCCGCCATATTTAATTAAAATGGTGGATTGTAAAATTATTTCTTAGCGAGTGCCTTTGGGCTAAGAAGAAAAATACCTATTATGTGATCATATGTTCAGTGATTTTAGTCATTAATATATGTATTTTATGTATTATATAGATATGGAATTTAGTTTAAGCCTAGAATATTTGCGATTGTGTGTATATATATATATATATATATATATATATATATATATATATATATATATATATATATATATATATATATATATATATATATATATATATATTATATGTATCATTTATCTAATAAAATGTTTCTTTTTGTTTTAGAGGTTAAGATGCAACTTAGTTTTGCCACCAAATTAGGCTATGGAGTTGGACATGTTCTGAACGATTTGTGCGCTTCAATTTGGTTTACATATGCCTTGGTCTATTACAATCTTGTCATCGGGCTCAGAAACATAGATGCAGGTCTTCTTCTGCTAATCGGCCAAATTGCTGATGGTTTAGCTACGCCTTTGGTCGGTTATCTATCTGATAGATGTGTTATTAGTAAATTCTTGTATGACAGATACGGAAAAAGAAAAACATGGCATTTTATTGGTATGTATTTTGAATATATGTATGTTTTAATAATTATCTTAATCGCATTCCCAGTCTTATCTATTTTCTGGTCGCTATGTGATGTTTTATTTATGCACAACTTCTTCAACTACATATTTCATATACCTTCTTTTTTTGTATAAGAATACATTTTTCACTATAGAGCATACCATAAACTTGAGTAAAAATAATCCCAATTTCATCTAATTTAGATAAGAGTTTTTAGATTTATTTATAATTAGAAATAAACTAAAATTTAATGGTTCTAAATCTAAGAATAATTCTAATATTCTATATCTAACTGTAATCATTTTATTCAATTCTTTTCATTTATAACTAAAATTTTGGATAATATATAGATATGTTTCTTCTAACTATGGTGAATATGCTTAAATTATTCCTCTGGTTTTTATGTTGATTTTGAGCTTAGGTTGTTCAAATGGTGTCTCGTCGTATGGTGTGTAGGCTAAATTATGTGCTCTGAACGTTTTAACTATGTCTAGAGAGAGATTTAAGAACTAATCATGTTCTAATCAGGATTTAATTCTAAATATTGTTTTTATAGTAAACAAAATAATGGAACTTAGAAGAGGGTATTTATTTGGAATAAAAGTCCTTTTTAAAAATTGATTTTTTAATTACATCAGAGCTTTCGCCCAGGGAACCTGAGCTTCTTCAGTGATAATCTACAAATAATAGATAAAAATATACAAATAGACAAGTAAATTAAGAAAAACAGCAATATGCAAACAGAAATAGCAAAAAAAAATTTGTGACAATAGGTTCTTACCAAGTGGTGAAGATCTAAGAATTTAGAAAAATTGTTTTGTGTTAATATTGTTCCTGTTTGATCAAACAGGAACAATATTAACACAAAACAAGACACTAATAAACTAAGTAACATATACACTAATATTATCTCCAATATAAATAAACGAAGAAATTAATTTTTTTTAAACAAAAAAAAATTTTTTATAACCGCACCTTACCACACGTCAAACCTATAGTCTTGTTTTTTTATAATTTTAAGTTTTGGACATTAAACAGGACTCAGAATTTATTACTTTATTACCTTATTTTTTCTTCATGTAGATCCCTTAAAAAATCCCCACCATATGTTCTTGCCTTCGTTTGTCTCATGTCTTTCATTTCCACTCACTTGTCCACTCCCATCCTAACCGTTCGGACATTATGTGCAAGTTTTTTAGATTTTGTCATATTATGTTTATATTTAAACCTCAATCTAAACATTTTTTAATTTTAATTTAATTTTTCTAAATTCTTAGATCTTCACCACTTGGTAAGAACCTATTGTCACAAAATTTTTTTTGCTATTTCTGTTTGCATATTGCTGTTTTTCTTAATTTACTTGTCTATTTGTATATTTTTATCTATTATTTGTAGATTATCACTGAAGAAGCTCAGGTTCCCTGGGCGAAAGCTCTGATGTAATTAAAAAATCAATTTTTAAAAAGGACTTTTATTCCAAATAAATACCCTCTTCTAAGTTAGAAATTCGAAGTCCACTATACCTTTCAACAATTTGAAAATAATGGAATTTCAAAAAGCTTAAAATAAATGGCAAGAATATATTTAAATTTGAATTTCCAGAATGAAAACACAGATAACTTAGTAATCTTTACAATACTAATTTATTCTTCGTCAGCTTTAGTATGACTCAAGAAGAGGTCAAAATTAGCTTTCTATTCAGAATAGGGTAATTATAGGAATTATCAAATAGTTATTCCCGAATTATTAAACAACATCACCTTATCTTTAGGTTAGTATGCTTCTTTTAATCTTGTTTTATTAGAATATAAAGAGTTAATATTCTTATCTTTTGAGTCTTCAGGGATGAGAAAAGTTAAAATAAAAATGAAAATATTTTCATTTACAAAACTTGGCTATATTTCGCCCATACCTGGGCATCTTCAGGCCTTCCTTAAGATTTATTTTTGATAAATAAGTAACACTTATATAAGATCGGCTTAGCCGAGTGATTAGGATAATCAAAACTCACCTGACACCTAGCACTAAACACCAACACGTAATGTTCATTTCCTTTTATAACATGTCGTCGAGTCAACCTAAACCTTTCTGTATTATTTTTATTTTATACTTTGTTTCTTGCTCTGATGATGCTAATAAATTTAGTGAAACTTTAGCATAAACTTTCTCACTGTGTTTTATCTGACAGCATCTCGCTAATATACCCTCTCATTATACTTGAACTGTCACAAACCACCTCAATTTATTTATCGTCAAATGAAATTTGATTACTAATCAACTTTTTTAGCTGGAGCATTTTGGTATGCAACATTTTACAGAGTAGTTTTAAAATGTATTTATCTACGATTGATACGAAATATAAACATTATATCTTTGTTTAGATGCGTAGAAAGTGATTATTTACGTACTTGTATTCATTGCGCATGCGCGTCTCATAGTTCTGAATAATTCCTCTTCTTTACCGCACTAGTGCGGTAAAGAAGAGGAATTCTTCAGCTTTACGCACGATTAGTGAGTTTGTTTACATTAAACAAAACTAATTTGGTGTTCTTTTATTAAAGTAACTGTTTATATCGAGTTTTTAGTGAAAAACAATGAGTGAATCAAGTGGCTTTGACGAAAATGTGGAGAATAATACTCCTCCAGAAATAATTAATTCGGCAAAAAATACAATTCAAGAATTAATGCCATCTTTATCAAGAGAGAGATACGTACTTACATACAGCAAGTTTTTTTGTTTCTGTATTTATTATTTAAATCTAACAAACGTAGATAAAGTACGGTACGAAACTCGTGCGAAAACGGCATTTTGCATTGCTCGTGTGGTTTTACCACCCTCGCTATCGCTCGGGTGCAAACTCCACACTCGCATGCAAAATGCTACTTTCCGCACTCGACGCGTAATGTACTATTCTCCGACTTGTGTTCAGTCCTCTTTAATGTCATTTGAAAATTAATTTTTTGAGCTGTTGGTCCCTCCAACTTCAGTTAATTTTGCTCCTTCACCACTTTTTTGGATCTTGAGATGTAACAGCTATAAGTATTTCTAATTTTTTAAAAAATGTAGCAATTTTTTTTTTTTTTTTTTTTTTTTACACAGGATTTCCAAAACTTACAGCCAGCCTAGAGTTTTTCGGGGTTAATTGGTTTTTTTCGTTGTTTTTTTTTTTTTTAGAAAAAAAAAAAATAGTAAAACATAGTTGATGCTGGTTCTACTTTCTCTTTTTTTAAGAAAGTGATATTTGTATGTCTGTCTGTGTATGTGTCAAGCAGGTTTGTCTGGCTTTTAACTTGTGTAATATTAGATGGGTGTCGTTTAGAAATTGCACACACTAAATTCCAACCATTATGCTCAGCCTATAGCTATTCAAATCAATCGAATGCTTCAGGTACACCTCAACCACATGAAGCACCAGTCTTTTGTTTCCTCAAAAATTAAAAGTCAATTTTTTTAACAAAACAAAATTCTACTATTAATGAATCATCTTGCCTCACTTTTTTTATTTTTATTTTTTTATAAAACCTTTTGGACGGTGAGGTGTAAAAACATATAAACTCAGAAGTTATTTAATTTATGTTGAGACGTTTTAACTCATAGAAGAGTCATCTTCAGTCAATTTATTTAATTTTTGGTGATAGCGTTAAAGTCTTACATCTGCCTCCGTAGGAGGGCGTCTAAGTTTCAATTCAAATTTTAAAGTTATTAATTAAATTGTTACATTGTTTTGATTGTTTTATATAAGGTTTAGATTTAGATTATTATTATTATGTGATATTAATTTAATTAATAATTTTAAAATTTGAACTGATTGAACTTGATTTTTAAATTGAAACTTAGACGCCTTCCTACGGAGGCAGATGTAAGACTTTAACGCTATCACTAAAATTGACTGAAGATGACTCTTCTATGAGTTGAAACGTCTTAACATAAATGAAATAACTTCTGAGTTTATATCTTTTTACACTTCACCGTCCATTATAACTTCTTATTATACACATGAAAATAGGGTGTACTCTTAAATTACTATTAATTTAATTCATGGTATAAAACCCTTTGATAATAGTTATTTATGCACCTAGGGAGTGAAGTAAGCCATTATTCCCTGAGTGAAAAAGTTATTCCCTCGGGATTTAGGGACCGTGGTTCCTTCGGCTTCGCCTCAAGAACCATGGTCCCTAAATCCCGACGCGAAGCCGAGGGAATTAGACTTTTTAATTCCCGAGGCGCAACCAAGGTCAGAGCAGAGAGAGAGCAAGCGAGGCAGATATAAGAGATTCAATATTAAAAACAAATAAGAATTGGAATTAAACTCAAACAGAAGGTTATTTAGATTTAGGTTATAAACAATGAAAAACAAGGTCAAAAAAGCAGTGTCGCCAACCTGATTTCAACAACTTCATTACATTAGCCATTCATTCTTTACTATTTATAAAATAATTATGTTTGGCAATCTTTCTTTTTCTCCCTACTTTACAATACTTAATTAAGAATTATTCGTTATTTTTATTTTATTTTATTTTATTATTGTTATTTTATTAGTTATTTAAATAAAAACAAAATCCAAATGTTGTTGTAAATGTGTGGATACTCATTCCAAATTTGTATTCTTTAATTTTTTTTTCAATAATCAATTATCGCCATCACTATTTATGTTATATCTTCTACACTTTTTGTAATAATAACATAGGTAATTTGTATTTTATTCTTTATACCTGTGACTATATATTTAGTATTTATCCAGAACTGTTATTATTGGTTGTGAACACTCTCAAGTTATTAGGTAATAATATCATATCTAGCAACATTGTTATGACTGCAAATAGTGCAAATGGCCTAGTATATCATTTCTAGATGAGCTGTTGACAGTAAGTATATAAAAAAAATACTTTATATCAATTTATGGCCTAAAATAATGTATTGGGTTTTTTTGTGGGTTTAATTGGGTCGGGCTCACTTCGTCAAACCCTGTTTTACCGAGGGCTTAACAGAGTTCAAAATATGAACCATATTTTTTTATCTTAAGGAGAAGAAAAAAATAACTGCTTTTTATAACTGTGTATATCCCAATGCTCTAGCTATAATAGTTTTAGGTTTCTGTACGAAGTATGAAAAGAAACCTTATACAACGGCTCTGTCTGTCTGTCCGTTGGTATGTTTCAATTCATAAACTACTATAGCTAGGAACATGAAATTCAGCACGCACGTGCATCTCGGCATTTGTGACAGCTGACAACTTTTTAGAGTTTTCACACTTAATATTTCCAAGATGGCGGCCGACTAAAAAAAAAGTTTTAGTCTCCTCGAAATGTTATACATCAATTTAAAAGGTCTTGAAGTGTAGAAAATTAATATGCAACTATTCAAATTTTACAATTAATATTTTCAAGATGGCGGCCAATATGGCGGGCGACCTGAAAAATGTTTTTAGTCATGTTATACATCAATTTAAAAGTCTTGAAGTGTAGAAAAGAATATGCAACTATTAAAATTTTTACACTTAATAATTTTGACTTAATCATACTGAAACTGGATTATCGCCTCATGTACTTAGGTGAAGCACGTCTTACTTGTTTGAGTAATAACATGTTTTTAATAATAAAAGTTGACTATTTTTTGAAAACCCAATTTAATGCTTTAACTCCAGAACGGGTAAAACAAAAAATAAATAAATTAACAAGCACTTTTTAACTGCTTTTTTGGACATCTGTTCAAGTATAAACATCAAGGTGCAGAACACCCTGTATATGAATTTGAAGTACTAATGCATAGTATATTCTAAAGTGTAGTATTTTATCACTATTTTTTTAATAAATTAAAAAAGTTATCTATAAAGAGAATGTTATGTATCTATATAGCATTGAGGGTACAGATATTGATATTGATACTCAACGGGATTAAATTTTAAGAGTGTTGTTATTGATCCCCCTTGTAAACCTTGAATTCTAATTTGTGTAGATATAAAACCCCTATTGACACATTTATTCTAACTTTAGTTTACTTTATGGCTTTAAGTTTTTAATTAGAGTGTTCACATATAATAATAAAAAAAAAAAATAAAAATAAAAAAAAAAATTAGAAATTAAATTAAAATGTTTTATCAGCTTAAAATTATTTATGTACTGTACATTTATATAAAATTATGGTTTTTCTCTCATATTTATAAATGTTTTTTTTTTATGTTCCAGGTACTATAGGCATTTTAGTGTCAATGCCATTTATGTTTACTCCATGCTTAAATTGTGGAAGTGGAGGTGAAATATTTAAATTAGTTTATTACAGTCTTCTGATTGTTCTTTTTCAAATATGTTGGGCCATTGTTCAAATATCACATCTTTCACTTGCTCCAGATCTAACTTTGGATCCTAATGAAAGAACACAACTTTTGTCCTTGAGGTATGTAGAATTTATAAATTAATAATAGTTACATTATAGTGTGTTACGAGGTTAACAGGGTAAAAGATAAATAATAAATACTAATTTTAATTTAAAACTGTGCTATCAAATGTACCAAAACACATTTGTAGTAAATGTAAAGCGGGGTTCCCACGGGGAGTGAACACTCTAGAGTGCCACCCTAGAGTGAAGACTGTTGTGACTATGCCTGGAGTGGTGAAGGAGAGTGAACTAGTGTATGATGGACAGTTCACACAAGATAGTGTTCACGCTTCAGTTTATCCCAGGGAGCCAACCATGAACGAGCTTCTCGTAGAAAGTTGTGCCATTGAGTTCAGTTTTTAGTAGCGTTGGGAACCAATCGATTGAAAACAGTCGACTAAACGGTTGTTTTAAAATATTCATTCATTCGGTTGTGGATATCTAGTTTTCATTCGACTGATATCAGTCTATAGTATGGAGTTGTATTAGTTGTAATTCGGACGTGTATATGTGGACGTGTGTATAACGAGATAACGAGTGTCATGCGCCTTCTCACCCCTCCTCCGCTCTGAGCCCTTCACCGTCGTTCCTTTCCCCTACCTAAAACCAAAAAACATCCGAATGAAACATTCGGATGAAAAATTCTACTGGATTCAGTCTCAGTCTATATTTTTTCATTCGAATGAAAACGATTTCGTAGCAGGCTGTAGTTTGGGACGAGATAACGAGTGTCAAGCGCCTTCTCACTCTCACCCCCCCCCCCCCCCCCCCTCAGCTCTGAGGCCTTTACGGCCTCCACTGTACTACTCCTATATAAAAAAAAACCATTCGATTGAAACATTCGACTTGCGGGTTCAGTCTCGGTCTATATCTTTATTCGTATATCCTATACCCGCTATGAGACTGTTTTCAGTCGATTGAATTCAATCGACTGTTTTTTCCCGAATCGACTTATTCATTCGGTTGTTTTTTCTAGTCGGTTGTCCCAACGCTAGTTTTTAGTGGTATTTTAGGAGAAAGGTTGAGACCGTCACATGGATAGATAAAGCAGAAGAAAAGGCGTTATTGGGTCAGAAAGTGGATACTTAGTAGAAATTCGGAGGCACCCAATTTGGTTGACGATGAACTAAGAAATTATCATGTTGAAGATTTTAAGAATATGCTACGAATGTCTGAAGACCAGTTGGATTACCTCCTGGAACATGTTACAACACTCATTTCAAAATCAGACACCAACATGAGACAAGCTCTAAGTGCTAAAATAAAAGTGTACAACACCCTATTTTATTCATTCATAAAAAAAAAAGCAGTTAATAAGTTTTAAGTGAAGTACAAAACCTACTTCTCCAATTTATCTGGAATAACTGTCTAAAGGTCTTTATAAAGTACGGTACAAAACCTACTTATTCAATAAATCCATAAGAGTACAATGCCTTCTATTCCGTTTTTCAATCATTTATACTGATGTAATCGTAAATATTGTTTACAGGACACTGTATATTAAGTAAGGTCTTTCTCTTCGAACTATTTATAATGGTGTACCCTAACTATTCTTTATAGGTCTTGGTACTTACGTTTATTAATTTGAATTTTTTCAGAAAAATTAACAAGAGAAAGAAAAAAAAGGGGAATTTATATCTAGCCTCAGCAATTAGAATTGAATGGGAACAATAATAAAACAAATGTTTAATTTACTAAGGTTACTCTAAAACAAAACATGATAGACTAAGTTATACGTTTCTACCAAGATAGAACTTACTCGTGGTCTATAAAACCACTAACTCAAAGAAGTAAGTTTGTTTCTACTGAGATTTTGTTAGAACTTGCTCAGAGTAAATAAACACTCAAAGAGTAAACTAAGTTAGTTGTTTCTACTGATATCTTGTTGGAACTTACTCATAGTGAATAAACACTCAAAGAGTAAACTAAGTTAGTTTGTTTCTACTGAGATTTAGTTAGAACTTACTCATAGTGAATAAACACTCAAAGAGTAAACTAAGTTAGTTTGTTTCTACTAAGATTTAGTTAGAACTTACTCATAGTGAATAAACACATTAAGAGTTAACTAAGTAAGTTTGTTTCTACTGAGATTATGTTAGAACTTACTCACAGTGAATAAATAATCAAAGAGTAAAAGTTGATCAGATTATTGTAAATTATGTTTTTTAAATGTTTATTCTATACGAGTAAGTTCTACAAAATTTTATTGAAATTTAAAAGTTTCCATTACAAAATCTTCTATTACAGGTAAAATAAACATACAGATTATAAAAAAAAAAACAATAATGTTAACTTTTCTTTAAGGTTTTTTTTTTAAGTTTTTTAAATTTTCTGCGTTTAACATAACAAAAAGTTTTAGGTTAAAAAGTATAAAAAAAAATGTTTAGGTACAATTTTTCCCCTTTTGCTAACCTTCATTTGTAAAACAAAAGGATACAGATTACAAAAAAATTGCATGCCTAATTTTTCTCCAATTTAGAGTATAAATAGAGTAGTCCACTCTACAGTGAGCCACTCTAGAGTGCCACTCCCCGTGGGAACCCCGCTTAAAGTAGTATTGCAACACTGATTTTTTGACCCTGTTTTGTACTAAACACCACAAGTAAATTTATAGATGGTCTGAAATCTTATTAAATGTAGTTGAGTTTTAGTAAAGTTTTACAACCTCTAGGTAATTTTTGTAAAGGTGGACACTAACTGAAGTTTTTATTTTCCTACAAAACTCACATCATCTATATTTTTTATACGTCCTTTTTTCAAGTTTGGTGTAAGTGGTACCAGTCAGAACATCTCTTTGGCCACCTATCCTTGATCCATTCCGGTGATGCATCCTGCCCACAACCACTAAGTTTTAGCATTATTATTTCTACAATATCTGATACCTGTAGTATTTCTGGTGCTACTAGCTTTTTTTCTATTTTTCTTTTCCTATAATTTAGAATACCTATTGACAATGGTCATGTTTGATATCCATGGTTTAAAGATAGGAGATACAGCTAACATTGTCTCTTTATTTTTATATTCATGTTGCTTTTAAGGAGTGATCCATTTTTGAACTTCCCTTGAACAAGATTTCTTCTGACCAAGAAATTCCTCTGATGATTATATTATAATTATTGTTTCGATATTAGAGCTGCAAGGTATACTGTCATTATACATTTGCATAACTAATCTTTTTTTTTTTGACCAATTTTAATTTGTTAATACATTTAAATATGACTTTTTTTCAGGACTACATTTGCTGTTTTATCAAATATAGCTGTGTATTCAGTTGCCTGGGGTGTTTTAGCAGTGGATACTACTGGCTCTTCAAATGATATAACCTCAGATGATACCAAGCAGTTTCAGGTATCGTATTTGTTAGACTTATTTTATTTTATATGGTTAAAGTCTAGATTAAGGATGTGTTATATTTAAAGATGATAAATAAAAGTTAATTAATATGGCTTGATATTTGACAATTTTAGAGAATTGTAAATTAATATTCCAACAATATTATTAGTAGTTCTATTCTTTTTTTAATTTTAAGTTCACTCATACGAGTATCCATTATTTATTTGCCTTGTTTTTTTTTTACAGATTATTGTTTACACAATCGTTGCTGTTGGCGCCCTAATGTCTCTCATATTCCATTTGTGCGTCAAAGAAAATAACAATAGACACCAGCTTTTAGATCAAACGCTGGATGAAAGAAGATCTATAAAATCATTATTTAAGAATATATCCCTCTATCAAGTAGCCATAGTGTACATGTGTGCCAGACTGTTTGGCAATATGATTCAAGTGTTAATACCATTTTATGTCCACACAGTTATGACCATCGGTGCTCAGAGTATTGCAGTGGTTCCATTTGTTATGTATATTTCAAGTTTTATAACATCTCTTTTTACTGGTCCAATGAATCAGCGCTTTGGAAGAAAGGTAATAATACTAAAACTCCTTTATTCTAAAATTATACTAGCTGTTAAGCCGTGGCAACGGGCTTAATTTTATATTTAGAAAAATTAAGTAAATTAATTTATATATATATATTTAGATAAGTTATTATATCTATTTGTAGACCAACAAATAAAATAAAATATTTGGAACAAATGTGGTTGCTTTAGCTTAGCAATGAAAAATCATTTGAGGTGAGTTGTCGCTGTCGTCGGAACACTACTTAATTATATAAATGATGATGGAGTATAAAATATACCACCATAGCAGTAGGAAATATTAAAGGATTAGTTTTTTCATTTTTAAGCAATGGCCAAGTATTTCTGCTCGGTATCTATGATGGATCATTATGATACTTATTATTATAGATCATTAGTATTTTACTTAGGGACTGTGCACCTACTATGAATAACACTAAGTCTTCCTTTAAATCCTGACTTATTGCTGAAGAAAAATAATAAGTTTTATAATTCATAAAATGGTGTGAATAAAAACAACTACAAAGGTTCTTCTTAAAGAACATCAAATGGCCTCAACACCTTGTATATATTGTAAAATTATGCTGGGTAATTTTTAGAGTTTTTTCTATATATATTACAGCATTCTTTTAATCTTGTCCCAGAACGGAACAGCCAAATACGGCGTTTTACGGTAATAAAGAGAATTTCGGGTAGCTAAATATAATTAAATAATAAAAAAAAATGCAAGTTTCAACAAAACATAAAATTTTTATATATTTTAAAAAATAATTCCTTCGTATATAACTTCTTCTATATAAGCAAATTAAATCTTTACATATTTATTCATCATAATTCGATAGAGATTAGGCTTTTATTTTCTTTTATAAATAATTAATTAATTTTCTTTTAATTATATTTTAATTACACTTTCTTATGGTTATTTATTATATTTTTATTCATATATTTTTTATTTATATGAACCCTTTATTTAGATTTTATACATAAATAATCAAATTATAATATTTGAGTGAAGCTCTAATCATAACAGGTGAATTTCTGTTGTAATGCTAACAACATGGCATGAAAGCGTGGCTTGGGTGATTTTGGAGGGAAACCAAATCCTGAGCCAATTTATAATTTTTAACGTTGTAAGATGAGTTTATTCTTATTGAAGTTACAGATGAGAATAGTAATAGATCATTACTACCAAGTTAACAATCCAAAGTGTGGAATTACAGCAAAGCAAAATAGCGTCTTTTAAAATAAAGTTGTGAAGTAAAGTAAAGGTAAAGACGTAAAGTAAAGCGTAAAAGCCCTGGAATAAATCCAAAAATACCAAAAATCAGACACTAATAAAACTTAAGTCTCAATACTAGACTTGTAAAACTCATCAAATAAAACAAAATTATAAAACATTAAGTTTAAGACTTACGATTAGCATCGGCTGTAGACAACTCTAACAAAATAAATTTTTGAGTAGAATAAAAAATTAGAATATTTATTTTTGTGACTCCTACGAGTCTTGACTCAACAACAAAATGAGTTTAACACAAACTAAAAACTACATACATGATCTGGATATAAAATTTTACATCTTCCGATGGACTTCTCGTAAACACGTCACGCCAGTCTCGTGTCGGCAGCTCAAGTGAAGAGCGTCTCCCTACCACGAGCGTTCCTACACGTCCTTACAACTTAGGACAACGCACATGTCTAAAAAAAAAGGTTCATGCCCAAGTTGTGACGTCATAGAACAGTCTGACCAATATTTAACTCAAAATACAAAAAAAAATAACTAAATTAACGTTAATAATCTTCAATACAAATAATTAAAAGAGTTCATTTACATTTTCTTAAATTTTACTAATTTATGTTATTATTATAATAATTATTATTACAGTATATGTGAATATATTTATATGTGGTATAAACCAGGATACCACAATATATATATATATATATATATATATATATATATATATATGTGTGTGTGTATATGTGTATATGTGTATATATATATATATATATATATATATATATATATATATATATATATATATATATATATATATATATATATATATATATATATTATATAAATAAATACCACACTCAAGCAAATATACTGTTAATTTTGGCTACACTTTATCATGACCATGTAAATAAGATAACAATTTATCTAGTTATGCAAAACACTTTATTGAAAACTACATATATATATTATTTGGTAGATAAAAGATAAAAATGTTATGACCTTAGTTTACTATCTATCAGTTGTTTATTGCGTACGTTTCCTGAAAAAATAATAACTCATACTACAATATATAACATACAATGTTTACCCACTTCCGCTATAGCTAGAGAGTTGGGGTTTTCGCCATTCGATGAGCAATGTCCGCTTTGTGAACCCGAAAAATTGCCAAAAGTTTACTTTTCCCCCTCCTTCCCCCCTTAAGATGAGAAAAACCGTCGTAGCTGTGTTGGAATTTTTATAAAAATTAACGGTTAATTGTAGCGAAAAACTGATTTAACAAACATGTACTGATTTTGCAAGATCTGCATTTTTGTTTATAGGTCATTTTGTCGTATCTCTCTTGGTTGTAGTCTAAATGGAGCTATTTTGGTTTTTTTTTTTTTTCAATTTTTGTCTTTGAGGTCTCATATCTTTGGTAATAATTGACTGATTTAAATTCTGATTTTTAGGTTCAAATCTCACACTAATGCACTTTAAAACAAGACCTTGATATGTTTTGATATTCATACTATATCTACAAACTTATTTTATTAGTTTTTTTTTGTGTTGATCCTGATCAACGCATCATTAGGTTAAAGGATGGGGGATCCCCCTTGCTTTACTCTTCTGCTCCATGTGATCATCAGTGTGAAACATGTCTTGCCTTTCTGGAATTCAAACTCACTAGATATTTAACTTGATGCTTCCGCAGGTTGACTCGAAATAAACTTGGTTTTCCAGTGAAATCCTCGTCACCAAGAGGTTGAAGTCCGATGTTTCGCTTCCACTACTGAAGCATCAGGGGTATGGTGCATCGTAATGTTTACACATCACGATGCACCACACCCCTGATGATGCTTCCAGTATTGGAAGCGAAACAGAGGACTTCAACCCCTTCTTGACATGGATTTCACCAGAAAACCAAGCTGTTTATCACTAGATATTTGTGTTTTGACCTTGTTTTCAGGCGAGATATATTGAACCTAAGAGGCGGTTAGAGTAAATAATAATTCTAAATAATACTTCTTAAGTTTTATGTCAATCATAATATTAAATAAAATGTAAACTACTATTTCAACAACATTAATTTACCTCATTCATTGGTGATGTGATGACAAATAGATTTTTTGAAATAATTCTTTGTTTAATTTTGTTGTTACATTAAGATAATAAATTCTATCAAGCTTAAACCTTGAGTCATAAATTCTGTGAAAGCCATTTAAGCTTGAGTTTGCAGTACAAGTTTATGATGAGGATGATTGTTTTGAGATTTTTTAATCAGGGTGAGTGATCAATAAGCTTGCTCTTTAACTCTAACAAAATAATTTGTACACCAAAATTAATCTGGGTTCAATTCCTAGGAAAGGTGAGATATACTCCACACTATGTCATGTCGATAGAGGTGTCATGTACTCACCTAATATACTGTTTTCTTGGAACAAAGAAAAATAAATAATAAATTAACAGTGACATTTTCACTTTCAGGTTGCCTTTCTTTATGGCTCACTTGTTGGAGCTGGTGGAGTTGTTGCCATAGCTGTTGGATATGGACCAATTTATGCTACTTACATAATATATCTGACTGCTGTTTTTCTTGGTTTGTAAATATTTAAATTGATTTCTCTCTTGACCACTAATGTACTAAATTATCTAGCTTAATAACATCGGGTGACATTCTCTATGTTTATAATATAAACTGAGTTAATTATATTTCTGTGTGGCATTACAGCCCGAGACGGGCTTTGACCTGCTGTACCATGTCTCTCCAACAATTTCAGTGAGATGTTCAAGAGCGCCAACCTCTCATGCCCATTGCCACCAAGTCGTTCTGAACTCCATCCAACCATCTAATCATCTTTTTAAGAATATGTGTAGCATATACTCTAGGAAGATCGAATTCTCTGAGCTTTTGTGAATCCAACTATATTTTTTCCTTTGATGATACTCTCCAATTTTTTATTATATCGTATCCTCCACATGCTCTGATGTATTACCTGGCTGTATATTTTGTGCAAAATTTGTCCTTCAAAGGTCATGAGTAGGTTCACATTAGAGGAACGATTCTGTTACTTTATTTGACATATATCAAGTTTAGAGAATTTATCAAGTTGTTGTTATATATATCATATTGAGTCGGTAAAGTGATGCCAGTGCTGTTTTACCGAACACACCGAGGAAGTATACTTCAATAGAAATATAAAAGGTTTTTGAATGAGAGCGATGAAATACCCTTTATAAATGATAAGTCTAATAAAAGTTATTTCTGCAGTACGAGCATGTAAGCTAAAATGACGACACTCTGTTTGGATTTAGCTTTAATTTTTTATATAAAAACATAACCTGATAGATATATTGAAACCAAAATATTAACTGCATTGTAGTAACAACCTCGTTTAACAGTAATTTACAGACTTAAGTTGAAAACTACAAGAGCATGTTCATAACAAACTTTTGATATAAACACACTTGATACAGGTTTCAAAGTTACAGAATCGGCCCTCAGCTATGGTGATAGCCAGAGATGGGAAAAAGTCATAAACATTATAGTCATATGATTTTGTCATAAAATAGCCATTTTACGCATAAACATCATAAAATGGGGTTTCTTGGAATAAACGTCATAGAATGGCCTTTTTTTGCCGAATGTTTAGCAGAAAGGTTTTTTTTTGTTAAAGCATATTTTTAAATTGATCATTCGTGGTCCGGTTCTAGGTAAAAGTGTCGTTCGAACCAAAAACCCTAACACCAGCTTAGTGACAGGCCTGGGCTTTTAATTCCCTGACCACTTTTGGACTTAACTAATGCGCTTATGCATACCTACAACCAGAGAGGGACCGACGGTCATCCCTAATTCCATACTAGGGCTCCTGATCGGCTCCTTCTTGGAACAACTCCTCCAATTATAATCCAGGAAGTTCAAGATAGATTTTCCAATCAGCCAACAGTAAACACATTGGGTTGGGCTTGGGTAGTCTCCTGATTGGCTGTTCCAGAACTTAAGATTTTGTATATATTCATGGTAAGGGAGTAGAATGTTTAATTGCTCATTTGATTTCTTACTTGGGTTACTTGTTTCTTGATTAATTTTACTCGTGTAACTAGTTTCTTGATTAATTCTACTCATGTCAGAGTGCCAAAAACTCCTACAAACAAATTAGCGCTTAAGCGTAAGTATGCGTGTCAGAGGAGGTGGACTTTTCTTAGGAAGGTGAAACATTCTTCTGTAAGCCATGTGATAAGCAGGTAAGTTCTATACCTACTTTGTATCTGAAATCATCAAGGTCTTGGCTTCACTGGATGCTGGAGAGGCGCGGTCAATTCGCAATGCTAAAGAAGCTCTTAAGGCTCCAGGACTGGAAACCCACCTGAACTACATCAACGACAACTTTGGGACATTTCCTGACATAATAGAAGGTCTGCAAAAACAAGATATGCTATTTCCAAACGGCGTCGAAAAAATCAAGACCCGCAGTACCGATTGGGTTGGAAGAGTGGGGGAAAGGTGAAAGGAAAGTTGACTGCTGTTCTCTCCAGGAATCCTGGGTGGGAACAACCCAGGCCATAACAGCCCGACTTAAGGGCGAAGAAGTTGGGAGCAAGTTGGGGGGGGGAGTGGGGGTAGGTGGCCTGATAGAATCATGACGTGTCATGCATGAAATTTGCTCCCACCTCATCTGCCAACGTCAAAAGGTCTTTTTCCAAGTTTAAAATTCTACTGACGAAAAGAATCAATTTAACGCTGGAGAATATAGAACAACACATGATTGTTTTTTACAATGTTGAAGCATTCTGCTAATTATTATTATTTATCAAATTTTTAAGTTTTTTAGGTAGTATTCATACTACGGAAAGATTAAATTTTAATTTTAATCAAATTATAATTAAAAAAAAAAATTGGGAGAAAGATTGGGAATTCAAATTAATTGGGAGACATACAGAGAAAAATAAACCCCCAGCACCGGGACTTGAACCACGGGCCTCCTATGTATCCGTTACAGGCGCAGGTGCTGGAGTCTATTTTTCTCTGTATGTCTCCCGTAGTTAATGATAATTATAATTTGATTTAAATTAAAATTTAATCTTTCCATAGTAAGAATACTACATAAACTTAAAAATTTGAATTTCTAATTGATTGTACTAGGTACTTTGTAGAGTACTTTATAATTACAAACGTTAATTCTCGGTCTAGTTCAATTGCCGTGAATATTGGCTTGCTAGACTTGTAGAAAAGATTGAAAGCTTGGATTCAGGACTTTGTATCGGTAACGACAGAGAAAAATCATTCTCCAGTATAGCTCAGTTGGTAAGAGCGCCTGTAACGGATATATAGGAGGCCCGTGGTTCAAGTCCCGGTGCTGGGGTCTATTTTTCTCTGTATGTCTGCCGTAGTTAATGATAATTATAATTTGATTTAAATTATTACAGTAAAACCTGCTAAAGTGACCACCCGTGTATATTGACCACCTGGTCAATGTGACCAATTTTTCATGGTCCCTTCAGAAATTCAATACTTCCTGTACATTTTCTTCTGCTTATTGTGACCATCTGCCTATTTTGACCAGTGACCACTTTCTTCTGGTCCCTTGAAGGAAATTTATTTCGGTTAAAGGGACCAAAATAAAAAAAATAAAATTAATGAGAATACCTATAATAATTTTAACTTTGGTTTTTAATTTAATTTCTTAGAACTCATATCCTAGTTGTTGCAATATGAATAAACCTACATTAGTTTGTTTCTGTTATATAAGAATTAATAAGAAGGATTTTAATTCAAAGAAAAAAGTAAAGTAAAATAATTCTTGCTGGTTCTAAGAGTTAACCATAAAGAGTACACATAATTTCTCTGTATTACTTTCTTTTTCACTTCATCCTAATTTTTTTAATATCTCCTTCTTTTCTGTTCGCAAATTTTATCTCTTGCTCAGTTGTTAGTTTGATTTAGAAGGGGAGAGGTGTATATTTTTTTTAATTTCATGTTTTTACATGCATTGTGTATTATGTGCTGAAATTACCTCAACATTTTTTTATATTTTACAATTAAACGTAAGTAATACAAGTTTGTTAACAATACAAGTTTGTTTTTTCAACGTTTTATAGAACACCTACTATACTTTTCTAACTCCTTGATACACCGGGTAACGTTTTTTAGTAACGCTTTTCGAGTTATGTAGCACATCCTAAACATGAAAATGTCAAAAATGTTACACCTCGTTTTTGCCTACATTGTAAAAATTATTGTAAAAAAAAAAGTATTATTGATTACTCTATTTACAAATTGTGTCTCTTTTCTATAAACGTTTCGTTTCGCCCTTTATGTGGGTAACCAAGAATGAGCACTTTTTACTTTCACATATAAACATAAAGTATTGTGATGGCGCAAAAATGTCTGCCTGTCGTCTGTTCAAACGCGTGGAACCTAAACTACTGGGCCGATTTTGACTAAATTTGGCATACATGTTCAAAAAAAATCCATACCCCGAGGTGAAATCTAAAAATGAATTTTAGCCCCAAATTTGGGGGCACTACCCCTCCCAAAAATAGTTAAAAAACGTAAAAAAAAAATTCTCGAAGACGGTTCCGAGGATTATGATTAAAATTCTATAATGTAGTCCATTTATATAAAAATCTAAGGATATAAGCCTTTTCCCCGGGAAAAATCTAGTTTCTCAGAAAATAGCTTTAAACGTGGACGGAGAGAGGTTTGATTCCCCGCCGGGGAGAAATTATTTTTATGATAAATTTTGATGAAATGTTCAATAATAATTAAATGTACCTACGAAATCACGAAAAATAATATATAAAACACTGGGCTAATTAATTTGAGCTCGTAAATAAAAATTTTGTCTGAATTGTCTCGGGCCGATTTTTTTTAACTCATTTTGGGTATGTTGACCACCTGCCTAAGGTGACCACTTTTGGTCGGTCCCTTCGGTGGTCACTTTATCCAGGTTTTACTGTATTTATATTTTTATTTTTTATTAATTATGTCATACTTTTGGCTAAAATGTCATAAAACAACTGATTTTCTAAAATAGAGGTCATAAAACAGGATAATAAAAGTCATAGAATAAAGGTTATGAAATGGAAAAATAAAAATTCATAAACGTCCTGTCTCTGGTGATAGCCTATGCTTTAGAGCCATATTTCAGAAGTCTTATGAGCATATGGTACATCTTCAGTTTTAATGCCTTTGATATTAGTTTTCTTTTAAAGAATTTGAGGTTTGCATAATATGCTTTATTTCCTGCTCGTACTCTTTCTTACATACATTTAATTTAACTGTTAATAGCTTTAATAGCTTGCTGATGTATGAAATGCTCTTCACTCCCTGGAATATGTCCTCACCTATGGTTTATTATGTACTCAGAAAAGTACATAATTACTAACTCTAAACTTCCTTTGTATAGAATAATTGAGTTAAATTAGTTAACCACATTGACTTTGTTTGTAACGAATGGTAATCTGGGTCAATTTTCTTTTCGCATTTATTATTTTAAATGTTGTGGAAAATTGATCAGGTTGGCCAGTTATGATTTTGTTTGGTGGTTCGTTATTATTTCTATTTCTTGAGTACGGAAAAATCCCAATTATGTCTTCCTTTTTTTGTTTATTATATTAAGTTTTTTTTATAAGTTTATTTCCTCCAACTTTCGATGGTATAAATTAGTCAGTATAGGTTTTTCTCGTGGTCTGAGGATGCCATGTTCGATTTGACCCAGGCAGAGGCTTTTGGAACGGCGTGGCGGCCGGCGGCTTTGGCCGTGAGGCAATAATAGAGAAAAAGTCTTTTTTTTGTAAACTAGTTTTGAGTTTGTAATGTGTTTGCAAGTAAGGAATACCAGTGGTACTCCCAAACCATCTTTTTCATCAATTTTCTACATGTAGAAACCCCATCCGAACCCTTCAAGTGAAGGTAAGCTTCGTTTTCGTTTGGTCAACCATATGGTCGCACCATTTCTTGTTTTAAGTTTTTTCCTGATTTCGTATTTTATTGTAATAGCCTCCTTATTTACTTATTTTTAGGGTGGTTGGTTCAGGGCCGAATTTTCCGAATTCACAGTACCATCAGCATCAACCATCTAACCATCATCTATTTTCTTCATACTATCTACAATATAAAACATATTTCTTACAGCCAATTTTAATTAAATGTTTAATGTAATATAACTTTAATGGGGTTTGTTCTTCTCCCCTTTTACAATAAAAGAACCTGGCGCTCTCAAATATAGGTTGATTTTATTTATGTTATTTTTTTTACTTCAATTTAATCTTAAAACCCACCCCAACTACCAACTGAGCTGGGCATATTACTAAATTAATGTGCTTGTCACATGTCGAGCTTATTAATATCAATTTTTGTAAATAGAATAGAGACAGTTCCCTTTAGAGATAAGCCACTGTTATTGATATAATATGTTATTAATAATAATATTATTTTAAAATTATTACCTCTTAATTAAATATATGTTATCGTTTCAGGAAGTTGTCAATCAACTTTTCTTGTAACAAGTTTGGCAACGATAGCTGACTTCATTGGCAATGATATTGGAAATGGGGCATTTGTTTATGGAATTATGAGTCTCACTGACAAGCTCTCTAGTGGAGCTGCCATCATGCTTGTTCAAGCATTGTAAGTACTTTGATACAATTTAATTATCGATATATTTATATACTAGGCATCGAGTCGCTCTGTCATTGAAGCGAGCGTATTGCAATAAAATATTAAATATTAAGGAATTTATTAATCATGATGAATGTCATAGTTGAAGATAAGTGGAAGAGTGTAGTGTGGGATAGAGAAGGCATGGGAGTACAAAGCTCACCTTCCTAGATAAACCTATATAACTACATGCCTATAAGAATCTTAACCAACCGCAGTAGCTTTAAAACTATTATTATAAATTTATCACTTCACTACTCAATAACTACTGCTTGTATCAAGTTGAAATTTTACATGCCGGTTTCAATTGTGCTTTAGACGATGATTGTGAAGTTTTATTAAAATCGTTACGTTAGAGCGTAAGATATCTGTAAAAACGTTGTTTTCTCTATTTTAAACGTTTAGGTCCGCTTTAATAGTTTTAACCATCTTTATTAATTCATAGCAGTGTCGCTGTTGGTTTTAATAACAAATGTTGTTTGAAGAAAATGTTTATCTCATCAAATAGGTGATAATAGAATCTTTTCCTGCCCTGAAATTCGAATTTTACATTCGAACACCTCGTTTACGCTAGCGTTGCACGTGAACTCTTTAACGGATCACGCTGCCTAACAAACTTATCCGGAGCATTAGTGAAAGAAACACAAATACCAAATTTCAACCAGATCGTTTTAACTTTTACACGTTATTGTCGGACATGTAAACGTTACACACATACAGACAAAATGCTTATTTTGTTGAATGTAAGAAGCTCACTTCAATTAATAACTTGATCTTGCACAATTTTATTTTCTGCTGGAGTAATATTTTACTAGAAGTGCTAGTACTAGAATGAGAAGGACGTATCACTTGTTTCCAATCTAGTGATTAGGGCACTTATCCCCCCCCCCCCCCCCCCCACGGGTGTGACCCTGTTTAAAATTCAGTAAATTCACACACTAATGTTATACTGAAATAGATCAATAGCAGGCCATGTAAATCTAATAGCCTAGGTACGAGATCGTACCTGTTACCTAAGTGTCCTAAACCCGTTATCAAGTGCCTAGGTGAGGAATCGAACCCCTTACCTTGACCTTGATTTCAACAATCGAGCAGAAGTTATGCCTTTAAGGCTCTACCGCCCTTTGAGGTTACAACACTTTAACATAAATATATATATATTTTTAAGATAGTTATTACTATTGTCATTTTGTAGAACTTACTCATTACTTTTTCTTTAATTTGTCAAACATACAATTAATTTAATTTTAATTGACTTTCAAGAGTTAATCAATGAATAAACAGGTCAAGTGTGTGCTAGTCAGCACGCAGCGAGGGTCCGTAGGCCACACTATATAGTGTTTAACTGTAAAGTGTATAAACAGTGTTTATACAATATTTTATAACAAATTTTATAACAATATTTTACAAGAAATTCTGTGTAAATAATCGTCTGAAATAATTTTAAATTTTTATCTTTGATTAATTTAGAAACCCTGGTTAGAATTAGCTAGCCTTTCTTAAGCTTTTGGGTTCAAAATTAGGTTTTTAACTATCTACTGTAGCCTTTTCATTACCAATTTAAGTATTTATTCATTTACAATTGATGATTTTTAGGGTCTGTAGGCAAAACCAAGGACCCTTATATTTTCCTGCGTGTGTCTGTCCATCCGTCCTGTCGTGTGCTCTCACGGCTACACCTTTCGTCCGATCACTTTGAAATTGGGCATGTATGTGTCTTGTACCTACCCACATATTTTAAAAATATAGCGACTTAAAAAAAATATTTTTAAAAAAAATTAGGGTAAAAAAACTTAAGGGTTAAAATTTTTTTATTTTTTTTCGACACTGTGAGGGGTATCATATGAAAGGGTACGTCGAGCTGATTACAAAAATATATAATTGTTTGGATATAACATTGATAAGGCGAGCATAGGCAAGTTTGAATTGGGTGTGAAACGTGTCCCCCCCCCCCCCCCCTCTATCTCGCTTATGTGAAGTGCAAAAAAATCTGAAAAAATTCCTGAACATTCTTCGACCAAAAGTAAAGATACCCCTTTTTGGAAATTTGGAAAAAAATATTATTTTATTTTTTATCGACAAAATACGTTTTTTTATAATTATGGTCTTTTCGATGTATTTATATGGTTGTAGTCCGGTTCAGTGGCAAAAAATACTTTATCAGAGTGTGTTTTGAGAATATCAGACCCTTAGAATGGTTCAAAGTAAGATTTTTAGCATTTTAAAAAAACACTGTTTATACACTTTACAGTTAAACACTATATAGTGTGGCCTACGGACCCTCGCTGTGTGCTGACTAGCACACACTTGACCTGTTTATTCATTGATTAACTCTTGAAAGTCAATTAAAATTAAATTAATTGTATGTTTGACAAATTAAAGAAAAAGTAATGAGTAAGTTCTACAAAATGACAATAGTAATAACTATCTTAAATATATATATATTTACGTTAAAGTGTTGTCCTTTTTTTTTATGTCCCTGTAACATTTTCTGAACTATGTTCATTACTGCTTACTCTAGCCATCCTTGAGAAGTATGCAGTATTGTAATAAAATAAATATTAATAATCCATTGGTTTGCCATTGTTGACGTTGTGAAATGTCTGTCTCTCTCCCCTCTTCTGTAATCCAAATTAAAATTCAAATAAAATAATTTGTGGCATGACAGCTCTTGGAGGGCTTAATCCTTAATTAATGGTTAAGTTCGTCCATTCACTGTGTACAGTGTACAGGTACCTACTTTTCCAGACGCTGACCCCAGGTGTAGGCCACAAGCTCTAGGCCCTATAACTCAAATTCCAGGCCCTGAGCCCCAAGTTACCAGCTATTGGCCCAAGGCTTCCAACAACAGGCCCTTGGCCTGCCTTGCTTACTCACATTTCACAGATTTGGTCATCGCAAAAGCGTATTCAATGCTAAAATGTCTTAATGTATATGGGGCCCATGAGTACTCAGCTGATGGTAGCTGATACTGTGACCCAGTCTTGTCCATCAGAAGTAAAAAGCCACCTTTTAGGTCCCATTTGTCCTACGAAATTTAAAGTATTTTGATTTTATATTTGAGTCTAATTAAAGAGATTGTTATAAACATTATTTTATGAGATTTCTCTTGCTTCAGGGATAAGAATAATTTTTGAATAATTCTATTCTGAAAAAAGCTATTACTTTTTAAAATATTTTTATATTAAATTCTTATTATGTTGTTTTATTTGTTTACTTTTGTAGCAAACCAGATTCAGTGGAATTATATTATCACTATGCTTTAACTATTACCTGTGGATCATCAGTTGTCCTTGGAGCTATTGTAATGTTCACAATTCGAACAAGAAGAATGAATCCCGGTTTGTTTTTCATTATTTATAATTCTGCCATTGGTTTAAGCTTGATATATTCTAAAAATGTATTTTAGGAAATCTGCACTAGTGGGCAGGGTGCCGGAGAACGTAAGATTTATCCTTATGTAAACAAGCAATTTTCCTCTCAGTTTCATTTCCTTTACCTTATTTACAATTGATTTGTTATACTACAGTTGATTATTCTTGTCTACCTGATAGATAGTCTAATGATCATAATTACTCAAATTTAAATTTGCCTAATTGTCCTTTATCTAGTTTCATTAAGGAAAAATTAACCCTTTGACTGTGGCATAGAAGAGAGAAAAAAGTCCTTCCTGGGAACGGATTTTTTTTTTCATTTATTTATGTTAGTCCGGACTCAGATATGCATGAAATTGCATCAGAATCGTTTTTCTAATGTTTATTGTTTATAAACATAACAAAAACATTATGACGCACCATGTGCGTCATGCAGCCACAGAAAGGACAATTTATCACTGAAACGGCCATGACGCACCATATGTGTCACCATGACGCATCGTGTGCGTCATGGTATTATTATTCTATTTTTACTTATTTTATTATTCAATACGTAAAAAAATAACAAGTTTGTAAAATGTATCGTGTAATTGAAACATGTAAACACTTGGACCTTATTAATTATTCATAACTATTGATATATGTATAAAAATATATTTTTTTAAATGGTTTCTTTTCACCCCAGCCATCTAAAGTATTAATTTTAGAAATTAATATATATCGGAAGAAAGAAAAATAAAATAAAATAAAAAATGGGAAGAGCAAAATGTTAGGAAAACGGTGAGACGCAACAGGTGCGTCATGAATGACGCACCGTGGCAATGTTTTAGCAATGTTTTAGTGCCCCAGTTAAAAAAATCTAAACTTGTCAAATAATATCCCTAAAAATTAGTAAATACACAAGTAATGCTAGCTAATGACTCAGTTTTATCAATAAAAAAATGCTGTATAATTTACCTTATGTGAGTAGCGTACTGAGGGTCCAGAAAAAAAGAGAAAGCAAAAACACGCGTTACTAAGCACAAAAACAAACGAAACGAGAACGACTCACTCCATACAACTCTTGGACTAGTACGAACATGACCACCCCTCTTCCAAACCGATATCATATGGCAGAGGCTCCCCCACTCCTTTTTTGGAGAGAGGCTTTTTTTCTGTCCATGATGCACCGTAGGCGTCATGCAGTTTCTCTAAAGAGACAATATGTGACGCACATGGTGCATCCTACCGCAGTCAAAGGGTTAATTAAAAATTGGCTAATGACCTCATTATCTCAAGATTATCCTAAAACTTTGCCTAATGAAAAATCTTGTGATACTGCAATTTAAATTGTATTAAAATTTAAAAAGAAACTATTCCAGTCTACCAATTTTTTTAGTAATTGGACTGCAAACCAACTACAAATAGTTGAGGCATTATTATTCCACAATATTTATCCTACATATACATATCACACAAGTTTATTCTTCAATAGTACTCAAAAATATTTTAGACACAATCGTTAGAAGTGTTTGTGAATTAATTATTTCAGATTGTTTTGGGTGCCCCTATCATTTCTTGATTTCCCCTCAGGGTATGATTTTTCTGAACATGTATGCCAAATTTCTGTGTCTGTACAGCACAGTGACAAATAGACATTATTTAAAACCACTTTTTTTTGGACTTAAGGGACCTTAAAGCATGTAAATCCATCAAAATTGGGCTTTCACACCATCACAATATTTTTTTTATAAGTGGAAGTAAAAAATGAAGAGAAACTTTTTAACTAGACATTTTAAATGATAGATTGTTATTATAAATTTATAGTAAACCTCGAATAAATAGACACTTCTTTCTACTGACATGGTACAAAAATTTTATTTAGAGATTTACACTTTTTAAGATTCCCTTTCCAAGAAAGTAGATTTTTTTTTTAAAGAAAAAATGTCTGTCTTTATCGAAATCGTAATAGTACATTACACGTCGAGTGCGGAAAGTAGCATTTTGCATGCGAGTGTGGAGTTTGCACCCGAGCGACAGCCAGGGTAGTAAAACCACACGAGCAATGCAAAATCCCTTTTCGCACGAGTTGCGTACCGTACCTTATCTACGATTGTTAGATTTAAATAATAAATACAGAAAAAAATAAACTTGCTGTATGTAAGTTTGTATCTCGTCTGTTGATAAAGATGGCATTAATCTTAAGTTGTATTTTTTGCCGAATTAATTATTTCTGGAGGAGTATTATTCTCTACATTTTCGTCAAAGCCACTTGATTCATTCATTGTTTTTCACTAAAAACTCGATATAAACAGTTACTTTAATAAAAGAATAGCAAATTAGTTTTATTAAATGTAAACAAACTCGCTAATCGTGCATAAAGCTGAAGAATTCCTCTTCTTTACCGCACTAGGGTGGTAAAGAAGAGGAATTCTTCAGAACTATGAGACACACATGCGCAATGAATACAAGTACGTAAAGAATCACTTTCTACGCATCTAAACAGAGATACAATGTTTATATTTCGTATCAATCGTAGATAAAATTTATTTTTGCTCTAAATTTAGGTGTGCTGTGAAAAGCTTGAGTAAATGTAATTCTTACAAAACAGTTTCATCAAGTTTTATTAAAGAATTAAAAAAAAAAAAAAAAAATCTATTTAAATTCAGAAAAAAATCTAGTTTCCATGATGAAAATAAATCTAATTTAGCTGAAAATCAAAAAAGAGATGTAAACAATCACTTGTTTAACATTTTTTTAAATATGCTTAGTATAGATTAATTAAATTAGATATTTAGGGATTTAAATTCAATGTGACTATGTTGGAATTATTACTCTTAATTCCTTCTGATCAGGCTGTTTGACTGGTTTAGATAATCTACAACACAGCAGACATTATTGCTTCTTCTCCTACTCATAACAACCTCGTCAGATAAAATTATTTGTAAAAATTGTGTTTTGAATGCTTAATTTGAGCTGAAGAAGGCTGTATTTGTAATGTTCTGACAGATGAGCCTGAACTAGTCAAACTTAAACATGCCGCCAATTATAGCAGCACAGTAGAATATGAAGTGTAAAGCCCTATTAACAATAGGATGCCAAAATTTGATTTGCGAATGTCATTAGTGTTTGAGGTTCAAAAAAGTATCGATATTCAGTTGCTCGGCTGCTTCTTCCTCTTACTCTCCATCAGTGGCCGACTTTTGGCCTTTATGTTTTATTTTTATATAACCTCAGAGTTTTATATCAATTTAAAAATGCACGAGACAGAAGTTTTAGCAGTGTGGTTTTTGGCTAAGAAAGCTAAGAAATGCTATAGGAAGCTGCTGGTGCATCCCATTAGAGGTGTGCCAAACAGTTCTTTTTCGCAGAACGGTTCCGACCATTCTGGTTCTTTAAAAAGAACAGTCGCAAAGGACAGTTCCGAAAGAACCGTTAGGGAACTGTCAGCCTGAGACTCTTCTAGTCTTGTAGTAGTTCTTGAACTCCAACAGTTCCCTGCTCTCTACACTACCTCCTTCCAACCAGTTCAGTTCAAACTCAAACCCACCTTTACTTCTCTGACCCAGACAGTTCTCTAAGACGTTCCTAGCCCCAATGCAATGGTTCTTGGAATTAAATTATCAACACTTTTACAACAAAAATCTTTATATTTCCAATTAAAAAAAATATAGTAATATTAATAGAATAAACATGGTGTGATTTTATGATAAAAAAGTAAGGGATTGGAAGAATAGCCATTTTCTTTTTAAATCTTTAAAAATAGAATGTTTTGAAATATTTTAATAGAAAAAAATACGTTTAATTAAAAATAAAATATGAAGTATTATTACAAACTCTGGTGTTTATTTCTTGATTTTACCAATGATTTTGTGTTATATTTGGTATGTGTAGAATAAAATAGATAGATTATTTCTATTTTAAAATAAATAAAAAATTAATTTAAATAAAAAATGATATGTATATACATGTTCAATATTCGTATTGTATAAAAAATAACATTTACTATTATTTTTTATACAATACGAATATAGAACATGTATGCATATTTTTTTTTATTTAAAAAATGATAATTTGATTTTATTTAATTTAAAGTTATACAAATAAATTTAAATCAGAAAAAATAGACATAGAACTCTGAAGGATACTAAGTAGAAAAAATAGGACTAAGAGCCTTATTAATAAATATTTATAATTAAAATCTCTTTATTTAACGAAAATAATACCTAACAGGGTGAGTGCGACAAAATGGAATCAGAATCTGCATTAGTGTGAATATGGCCTAAGATTATTTCAATAATAAGTAAATTTAATATTTATTTCAATTAATAATTATTTTTTCTCTTTTTTAGGCGACGTTGCTGAACACCAAACTACTCAAAATACCTAATTTTACTTAGTTTTGTATAATGAGCCAGAATTAATATTATTAAAAGATTAAAAGTTGGTAATTATTATTATTTATTTTTTTATATTTTTATAAATCGTGTTTAATATAACATTGAGATCAAGCAATGCTTTAACCTTTTATTAGGGGTGATTTAGATCTAAACTCCTTAGCCTCAACAAATTTTGTTGCTTATGGAAATATGATCTCGTTATACAACCTTCATTATAAATGTTTGTTAATTTTTTAACGACATAATAACTTATTTACCAGTGAAATCTAGTAATGATTGTATCTTTATAAGAAAACTAATGTTTTATTTTTGATTATAACATGTTAAAAAAAAAAACAAAAAAAAACTGCACAATATCATAAATAATAAATGTAACAAGTTCAACATTTTTTAAAATGTTTGATCAGAAGTTTAGAAATAATCATTATTAATGTAGTAGATAATTTTTACTTTTTGGTGTATAAAGTTAAGTTATAAGGTTTGTGGAAGGTGGCTGCTCTGGTTTTAAATTGGTAAATTGTAAAAAGAAATGACTAAAAATCATGTTCAAAGATATTTTTAAAGTCCTACCTCCTTACAAAATTTACGAGTTCATAGTCCTTGCGGTTAACAGATTTACTTAATTTGAATGCAATGAAAATAATTTATGGTTTATGATGATATTTCTCTTATGTTGACTCAATTTTTTATTTAAGGTTTTACATGGTAGAGAATTGCAAGATATGACTTTTGAAAGTCATATAATTGCAGATTTTTATGGCTCTAAAAATGTTTCATACACACTGATGATTGAGCTTACTCTTCTAATGGGGAAAGAGATTATTACCTAATTTACCTTTGAACCTGTCATTTTTTTAAAGAACTATACGAGAACTTTTTAATGTCGCTCATTGAATTACTTTAAGGGAAATAATATGTATTTATGTTAAAATACAAAACTTTGTTTATTGAATTGAAAAATAATATTATTGATTGATCCGGTGTTAATCCAGATCAAACCTTACTTTGTTTAAATGCGTCTTTAAAAAAACAAAAAAAACTTAAATTTAAAAAAAAAAAATTATCTTTGAGGGTATTCCTACAAAAGAAACCTTAATATATTTCAATTGTGTCCGACCTCCAAAAGCATTATTAATTTTCATATTTGCTCTCTCATTGATAGAAGCCCTTTTTGCTAAGGATGTAAAAATTATTTTTTTATTATTAATGATCAAAAAACCAAGTCATAAACAAAATAGAAACTTATTCTATGGCTCTTCCTTTGACAAATGTACCCAACTAATACCAATATAAGAAAATTAAATACAAACTTATTAAAAGTGAAATAAAATTTTAGATAAACATGTCATTCTTCGCCATTATTAGTTTTTTACACTTACAAATTCCTCAGATTGAAAGTATATACCTAGCGATAAGTTTATCATATCATTGTTTATGTAAGTCTATCATATCATTCCTTTAAATTTATCATAGTATATACCACACCGAATTATCTAATAAATATATAATATGATCCATATCCATAAAGAAAATTATAATTATTCCAAAAGGTAGAGAAATCCCAACAATGAAGGATTCCGCCCTTCCTAAAAAAAAATAAGTAAATAAAAAAATGATAGCTGATTAGCTTTGATTAATGGTTAGTTGACACTGATTATTTTTTTGCATCTTTCATATTATAATATGATTCCAAATAAAATTTAGTATAAGTTGAAACGAGATGTGCTTCATGAGGATATGATTGGGCTTACTTTAGCAGATAGCTATTGGATTTTATTATATATATCTCTAGGCCTCTATCACTTCACTCTGTGCTATGGCGAAAGAAGATTTGATTTGATTTGATGGATATAAGTATACTATTCTTGTTTACGGAATTATACAGTTAAATTTCTTTTGAAGAGTATGGGTACACAATTATCAATTGATTTTACAGTTCCTTTTTTCCAGGATTATTAAGATTTAAACTCTACTTTCATCAAAATTCCAAAATTTATGATTTTTTTTACATTTATTATTACTAATTAATTAATTAGTAATGTTTTTTATATTAGATGTTTTTAAATAATAAATTCTCAATAAATAAACTAAATTAAAGACATTTTTTTAATATTTATAAGTATAGTAAAAAAAAAAAAAAAAAAAAAAAAAAAAAAAAAAAAAAATCATTCTGTGTTAATTATGACTTAAACTTTCATTGGATGTTTTTTTGTATTGCTGTAAACAAATTAATTAATTATAAATATTATTTTAAAATACTTAACCACTTATGTGTTTTATTGTAATAAACAGAAAAAAAAATAATATTAGTGTTTAAGAACTTAAATTTGTATCAGTGTTTTTATTATTATAAACGAATTTATTATTATAATTAGTGTAGATGACTAACTCTCATTGATGTTTTTTTAATTGCCTTATAATATATATATATTATTGTTAAGACTTTTTTTCTTGATATTTAAAAATAAATTCTTATTGTTCATTTTAATGACTTAAACTTGCTTTCAAAGCAGTTTCGAGGTGTGTGCAAGCAATATTAGTATCTAAGACAGGCAGTCACTCTTATGAAAAAAACAATTTTTGTGTTTTGAGTGTCTTTTAGATTGAAAAGTGTTCAGGGTATCTTAAATCTGATAGATTGTTAATGGTAAAGTCAATTAGTAAAATGTGAATTTATTTTCTTTTGATTATTTGATTATTATTTTTTATTTATTTTTAAATAATACAGTGGAAGCTCTCTTATCCAAACCTTTGAACCAAAACCATGGATTACAAAATGCCTGGTTAAACCAAATTTTTCTTGTAACAAGCAAATAAAAACCGAGAATTACTTCTAGAATATTACAGTAAACAGCTCAGCAACATTTCAAATGTTAAAGTAATTACAAAAGACAGGTTTCAATAGAAACCTATCTACCCAAAACACCTGTACCTATAATATCTTCTCAAAGCAGAGGTAAACAGACCTTTTATCTTTAATTTATCAGGTGAGAAAGGTCGGTGGCACGGTTGTTGTATAAGGAGTCACCCCCAGCTGAGCGATCAGTTAAACCAAGACCGGATAAGAGGGCTTCTACTGCATCGTTTAATATAATTTAATATAATTTCTACATGTTAATTATACACACCATAATATTAATCAGAATATTAAATGTTATTTTTATAAGAAATATATATAATGTGTTATGTTCAGACTCTCAAAGAGTGTCGGTTTAAAAGTATTTACCTTTTATATAAGATTAATTTATTTTAACATTCCTCCCTTCTTCTATTTCAAATACTCAAGGGAATCTTTTGTGTCTGCTACTTGATGTTTTTACATAATCTTTAACCGCCCAAATTCACCAGAATTTAGGTTTTAATACAGGTTTAGGTAGGAAATTCTTTTGTCTTGCTTCATTTTTCTGACTAATTCATACCAACTTTTTTTCCCATCCGGTTTTATTGTAAGTAAAGCACTCTTTAATATATCCGCCCCTTTGGTGGAACAACTACGTGACTGCAAAACATTTTGTGAAATTGAGTTAACACATCACAAGTGTCCAGAAAACGTGACACTTATGTCAAATGAAACGTCTGAATGACAGTTTGCATCATTTATACCACAAACACAAATTTATTTCTTGTAATGTATATTAATTCTTACTACTATTTTAGTCCTAAAAATATTTTTTTGAAAATGTATAGTTTAATATATTCATAGTTGCAATATTTTTTTCTTATACGGGCTTGCTATAGACTTGTTATCTGATGACTTTGATCACTCTACTAAATAAATCATCTTTAATAAAAATGTCTTGTAAATCTGCCTTAAATTCTTACATTTGTAAAAGGATGTACTTAAACATGTCAAGACAATAAGCCAAAATGTTCAAATACTAGTCTTTTAAAACTCAATCTAACAAATCAATTCAGCAGGTAGTTTTCTGAAACTGAATAGCTCACCTCAAACCTCACTTTCAATGTGTTTTTTTAAATATGCAAATGTTAGAGTAAGTATCCCAGAGTCAGTTATATGATCCTTTTTTACTTGCGACTGCACTTCTCTAGGTTTCCTTCCTGATGATGAACACACTCCTCTTGTTTATTCTTTTAAATATTAAAAATTCCATCTGGAATTACTAGGTTTTAATTTTTTAGTGCTTACCACAAATATGACTTCCCTACTAATAAAAAAATTCTCTTTTTATCATTAGTGTATTTTTATTCCTCGAAATTACTGATTCTCTTTATCAACTGTGGGAGGGTTAAGCTAAACACAGTATACGCTTTTTGAAATCATCTTAAAACTTTTACGGGCTTTCTTTTATTATGAAGCTACTTTAAAAAAATATATACAGGGTGGAGCACGGCAGACGTATGAATTTGAAAATGTAATAAAACACAGAATGTTACACAATACTTTTTTTTTAATTTTTTCCTGATTTAATAACATGGGAAATTTAAATTTACCTAGATTTAAACAAAGTATCGGATAAGTGGATCCCCTCACACTCCAAACACTGATTAAGCCTTTTTTCAAAGTTTTTGTGCACTCTTTCAAGCATTTCCACAGGAATTTTGGCAATTTTGGCTCAAATGTTGTTCTTGAGGGCTTCCAGGGTTCTGGGACGATCACTGTACACCAAGGATTTAAGGTATCCCCACAGAAAAAAATCACAAGGAGCCAAATCAGGCGATCTTGCTGGCCAGTTTAAATCTCCTCTTAAAGAGATGAGACGCCCGGGAAATCTGTCTTGCAAAACGTTTACACAAACCCTTGCTGTGGGGGCTGCGGCCACGTCCTGTTGAAACGTGGAACATAAACTTCCCGTCCCCCTCTTTCAAACGACCTTACTCTCAACCGTCTAGGACCAATAGGAAGGGAGCAATCCCCTCTTCAAATTCATACGTCTGCCACGCTCCACCCTGTATATATAATGAGCTCATGCAAGTGAATGAATCTCAAAAGAGCTCAGTTTTTAATGTCAAAAAACCAACATAGTAAATATATTTTATTACATGCCACTTTTGAACACTTTTCATCATTGAATTGATGAACCCTAAGTAAATTGGTCATCAGGTGCTCTTTCATTTTTCTTTACTTTGAGTTAATTTTATCAAAACCTTATTAGAAATGACTAACTTAGTATCAATAACAGTACTTATCTGTACAACAGTTTTTTTTCTAAGGTGATTCTGACAGTGAGTTAAATAGAATAATTTATTAATAAGTGAGGACACTGAACTATTCATATCTCTATGTATTGATGAACCTATTTGCTCTTTTATATTTGCTTTGAAATTCACTTACATCTGAGCTATTTTTAATTTGTTGTAAAGTTACCTGCATTGTTATATATAAGTCAGTTCAAGCCCAAAATTGATATTGAATAACTTTTTATTTAAAAAAACAAATTGAGTTGGAAATTTTTAAGAATAATAATTACTTATATGTTGTTAATTGCAGACCAAAATGTATATTTTTTTCCACCACCCTGTTTTGGATTTAAAAATAATGTATTTTCCTTGATGTATTTGGGATTGCAGAAGGCTCTTTTATAATGTTCTATTATTAAGTTATGTGCACTATTTTTCCTTGGTTGTAACTATAATTGTGGTGCTCATTTGTATATCAAATTATTATATTTCAAGTATTTTATATTTATCGGTGCTATTTTGTTAGGTGCTAATAATTGTTTATTTATTCTTATAATATTTATTATGTTTCAGTAAAAGCTGAGCGAATGATTTTGAACAGTTTAGTTCATTGTCTTTCCTGTTATATATTTTATTTGTTTAAAATATAGTTTTAATTCTGTGATTATTTTATTTATTTTAATTACTTGTTTTGTTTGTTTATTACCACTCTTTGCTATGTTTTTTTTTTAAATTTTATTTTATTCTACCAGAAATTAAAACAAAAGATCTTACTAGTTGGAATTGTAACAATAGTATTTTTGATAATTAATTCCTATTCTTCATTAAAACTAATTATATAACTATGTAATTTTTTAATTTATTTCATTCGCTTAATGTTATTTATTGGCATATTAATGATGTTTAGTCCAAAGATCAGAGTAGTAAAAGACAAGTATTCGTAGAATAATGCAAAGTTTGTTGAAGTCTGGCTGTTTATAGAATAGTCTATTTGCCTTATACAACAACTGTGATATAATGATAAATAATAAAATTGTACTATTTATTTAAAAATGTAATTATTATAATTACCTGTTTATTATATAAGCTTGAAAATTCACCTGTTGAAAAATGCACATGCATTTAGGGTAAAAATGAATGTTTAACTTTTAAATATTTAAATTACTATTTACACAAAAAATGTTGTCCAACTTACTATACTTTTAAGTTAAACGATAGTTATATACTTTTACTATATTTGATTGATAGATCTGCCAAGTATCAGTTTATATTGGTGTATTTTAGTTTGGGCTATAATATTGCTGGAAAAAGGAAAAAACAACAAATTTAATCTTTCTATATTATTTTTTTATTTATAAAACATGGAGTAGATAAGATTATTTAACATAGTATTATAATATAGCATCTATGTCCTATTGTGGTTTGACAATAAACTGATCAATTGCACATGAGTTTTATTCACTTTGAGTACTTCGTTAGTCTTGATTTAATCAACTACCTGAGAGATTAATTTGTATCCTTTTATATCCTTCTCTACAGACTGTAGGACTTAACTAATATCTAATCCCTCATTTATCATTATTGTTAGGAGAAAAAAAAACTGAAAAAGGAGTTCTGGAGCCGAGAACAAAGAAGAAAACGATGTTTTGAAATCAGAACTACAATATGAGCCATACCATTCATGCAGGCATGAAGATGGAATGTACAATAAATTTTTCTTTTTTAGCTTTTGGTCCCAAAACGCCTCTTTTAAATAAAGTTGTATACCTATTTTGTTTCAAAACAGGGTCTCAGGGCTGAGATCCAACTTAATGTGCAATCATCTCTTAATGCCCGACCAAATGAGCCATGTTTTGCCTTTTTTTTGGCAATTTTCATGAGCCATAACCCATGGAATTTGCCAATTTATAATAAGAGACATTGACAAAAATAGAAAGTTGTTAAGCATAGCTAATTTTGGCAGACTTGAAGAGCTAATTGCTAATAGTTTTTTTTGGCTCGAAGCCATTAAACACTTATTATGAGGCAAATAACACAAAACAATTTCAATTTTTGTTCACTTTTGGGTTTCACTGTGCAATTCTATTAAGAATGCACTGGTTGGATTGCTTGATCTGGTCTTAGCCAATAAATGTTTACAGGCAGTACCTAGAAATTGCTTTCCACTTGTATCTGAATTTTCTTATCATCCTATGCTTGACAAAACAATACTAACTACCCATCCTTGAAAGGCACACATGCCTGAAGGTATCCACAGAAAGTTCTCATCTGGTGATTATTTATCTCTCTATCTCAGCAATATTCATATCGATTTCTATGAGGTCTATATCACCATCGATGTCAAAAGTTCTCCGTTAGATTATAGTGTACTTATTTCTCCTGATCTGTCTAACTGAATTCATCTTCCTGTCACACTTTGTGACACGGGCTGGCACATTGAGTGCGCCACGAGTAAAAAAGTTTCTGTAAATCATAGATGCACGATGCAAGAATAATAAACCCTTACTCTATCCTACTACTAGAGATGAAGCAATAATTTGCTTCATTCCGCATTGTTTTGCCGTGTTTATTTTCCTTGTTGCACTGTGCCACCATGTGTGGAAGAGAAATTGTGCCGCCCAATCAATATTTGTCGGTTTTATGTTAGTTGTAGGATGAGGATGTTGGTGGTAAGGAGGGATTTTCGGACTTCTACGACTATGAATTAATTAAGGATGTAAGTATGGCACTAAGTCAGAAGCTGAAGGAGTCAATCAATGATCAAAATATTACTGCTGCGAGAGGAAACAGATACAAGAAAAAATTGTGAGCATCCGAAGATAAAGCGAGGTCGTTGCAACTTATGGGGGAGATCTAAAAATAACTAAACAACTTTCAACTATTCCGAGTGTTCTCAATTTACTTGTAAGAACGATTTGAAAGTAGTGAAATACATTTGTGAAAGATGTAGTAGTGTCGATTCGGATGAATCTACTGACTGCAATCATATGTATTCCTTCAAGTTTCTAAAAAGATTTGAATTTATATAATGCAGTTTAAATATTGCAAAGGTGTTTTAAAGCTATTTTTAACAATGTTATTTCAAGTTTGATAATCTCATAACAGGTATTTTTTTTTTATAATTAAACATCAATGAAAAATAAATATTTAATTTGTTATTTGACTTTTTATTTCAACATTTCCAAAACGCAATCTAGATAATCTGGATTTTACTCATTTATAGTTTTGAAAAATGCATTGGCGCATAACGTACCTCATTGTTTATCTACTATAGCCGTGCCTATAAGGGTTAACCATTAATAAAGTCTTAAAAGCAATCAAAAGTTTAAAAATAAATGCTCATTCTGTACTGTATTTTCAACAAAAGTTTTGCGTCTATAGTGTTTCTTACAGCGTGGAAGATATCCACTGTAGTACCCATAATCAAATCTGATGACAGATCATTTTTAGCCAGTGATAGCTTTGTGTCTATATGTACATATACATGGTATATGCATGTTTGTTTTTAATAAAAACAACAAAATTAAAACAACAATAAAACAAATAAAATGTTGATTTTTAGAATAAAGATAACTAAAGATGAGCCTATAATTAAAAGGGTTAAAACATTTTGTTTAATGAAGTAGTGTTACAATGATTTTTATACCCTATCAACCAACAAATTATGCATATCTTATATTTTATGGTCGCTTCCAGTATGTGATGGTTGAGGTACCTATCTAAATTTACATGTTGTCTTGCCTGTGCCTGAGCCCTTGTTAGAGGTGGATAGGGGTTAGAAGTTATACTGTCTGATAAAACAGGTTATTATAATATCTTTATCACCCACCACTTGTAAACATTCCTATCCTGAGCGGCCGGTAAAGTTCCATTTTACAGCCCTGGGGCTTGTAAAAATGCATGCTTTATCTTTACAGGGCTGCTAGTTCGAGAAGCTGCTGCTTCCTGGTCGTGCCGTGCAGGAAGCGCTAGTAGTTCTCAGCGTCAGCTGTTCAATTAGTAACAGTCAGTATTTTTATAACTGCGGTTTGTTTTGGTACTGATGTAACCTTAATATCGTCACCCTAATAAGAAAACCTTGTAACTCCATTTTTGGTGTTTTTGAGAAAAGTGAAAAAAACTGTCTATTTCCTTTCCAAATCATGTTATTGATCTAAAATTTTACTACATTTTATCAATATTATTTTAAATGGTTTGTACAATAATATATTCAAAAATTTGATGTCAGCTAAATTTTTAGTGGAGTTACGAGGTTTTTCTACTAATTGCTCTGGAGTTACGAGGTCTTCTTGAACACTCCCTTTGTTAAAATTCAAAATGTTTATAAAAAATAATAGCATTAGGAACAATGAAGTAAGGTGCAAGAAGTTAAATAATACACATGACCATATTTAATGGTAATAAAAATGTATTATACTAGAAATATTGTCATTAAAGTGTTACATTAGGTATATTTTTTGGTAGATAAACCAAATTTTTTTTTGTTTTGTTTTTATAAATATTTTTTATTTTTATATTTTTAATATTTGATATTACATAAAATGATCTATATTTAAAATCCCAAAACAAGATTTCACTAAGTATATAACGAAACAAAATTATGAAGCTATAAGAACTACAACTCAAACATATCAAATTAAAATTCACACCTTGCATTTTAATTTGACAAAAAACGAACATTTTTACTCGGTGCAAGAAAAAATGGCACTTTTACAGCTTTTAAAAATTAAAAAATCTTTTCGGGTTCTTAACAAATATATGTATATATAAAATAAAATCTTTGATAAATAATAATATTAAATACATGGGAACCTTTAGAAACTTTAAAAATAATGGTAATCTCTGTGAACGTTTCTAGACTCTGTAGATAATTGAATTATTTAGATTGATATATATTTAATCTACTAAGATACAATGGCGGTAACTTCTCAACGGGCACTAGTGAGACTTTAGTCTTAACCCTGGTGTTTATCTTTGATGATAGTTCTTCCCACTCATCATCGAAATCTAATTTGTAGCAATGTTAGCCTTTTTTTGTGCGCAAATATTGTTTACAGTGGTTTCTCCAACACCACGGCCAGGTCTGATAGATTTTACAAAGGATAATTTAATTCAGTCTTTGAAGTAAGAATGAGCCAAATGCTCTACATGATATGGGTTTTTTCTTACTAATTTAATAATATCAATGTAATCTCCAGGTACATTTATAGTTCGGTTTTTTACAGCCCTCTCGATGTAAAAGTGCATGCTCGATGTAGAGTCCTCCATTATTTGTGAATTACTGCTATGTCATATAACAATGAAAGATTTATGAACATGTTTGAAAAAGTTTAATTTCGGATCTAATAACCACAGCCGTCACTGTAAAAACAAATTATTTGTATCCATCTTTAGCACAAGAAAAAACAAAATTTCCAAGGACTGTTGAAAATTCTTTGGCCGTCAGTTTACCGTCTCACTCATTCCACTCAAAGGAAAATCCTTTAGTGTGTAAATCAAGGATCGTAAAAATTTGGGAAATTAGTTTGGTCTTGTTATACATTGTTGACACATTAGATTTAGGACTCAGAAGTACACTCTGCACTGCAAGTCCATTGAGAATACTTTGTGTGCTACTTATGCTGTATCCTCTTGCTTTTCTTGTCTTGCTTTGTGAACCTTGACTCTGTGAGCTTCATACTTTTCATGGGTTAGATTCTTGGATTCGTACATCACGCAAAGTTCGCATCTATCCATTATGGTGTAACAGACTTAAATTTTGGTCTTGAAATGTATTGAGAAAAGAAGGCAATTGATAAAGGAATTATATTTTTCTCCTTGCACCACTCATCTTAAGCAGTGTAGTAGAGTGTGACAGCCAACCAGGTTCTAAATAAAGTTTATTTGTATTTTGTCTACAATAGAGGGACTCAATTGTTACTAAGGAATCTAAAAAAAAATCTACTAAGGAACTTCGTCCTTGCTCTGGACATTATTTTAAAAAATCATGAAAATCTGTAAAAAAAAAAAAAAAAAAAAAAAAAAAAAAAAAAAAAAAAAAAAAAAAACAGTAAAAAGCACCTTTAATTCGCTGAATGACCAAAGAAAGGTTTCATTACAATAGGTTAAATTTGGACTTACGAGGTTTTCTGTCACTGCCTGCAGCCACAAAGCATTTACGAGGTTTTCCAAAACTCAGAGTTACGAGGATTGCCAAATCAGTTTTATTTCAATGGAGATACGAGAATCTTCTTTTTTTGTTTTGATAAAAAGTAGTAAAGATTTTGTTATGGGGGTGATCGAGTATTGTGAGTTTTGGGTCTTATCACTAGATACCCTAATTTCATAAAATTTGGAGTTATGAGGTATTAGGGTGACGATATGCATTTATTGTTTTGAATATTATGGCAAAATAGTTTGCTGCATGTTTAGTAATTAGTTTACATGTGTTGGGTGATAAAATAGTGTAAGCACCACGAGCAGTAAGCGACATGACAGGCCTCGGGCGTTAAACTCACTCGTGTTTTCAAACTTCGCCCTCGGCCTGTAATAACACCCTTACTGCTCTAGGTACGTAAATAGCTATTACACATTTAGGTAAAAAATAAATCATTTCCTTGTAAAAAATCGAAAAACAAAAGAAACTCGTTTTTATTTAAAAAACTAAAATTATATTTTAAAAAAATGTATACAAAAATTTACAAATAAATACAAAATAATTGTTGGTATATAGTACAGATATTTACTACTCTCAATAAATATTCTCTTGTTGAGAGGCCCGGCGTCGTTAGTGGGCTGGAATTCCTTGCTCTGAGAACACACAAAGTCAAATTAGATTGTCATCAATACAATCAATTGCTCGGCAAATCATTTATAACCTAGGAAAATATTTGTACCAAAATAGCGGAATGGAATAAAAAAAATATTTAAGTAGGTGATAATGAATCGATAACTTTTTTTATAAGGCGTTTTTTAATAAAACTTTTAACTTTTCTGTTATCTATTAATAATTAAATTAGGCTACATTTAATATAATTTATTTTATAAATGCTAACATAAAAGTTTAAGTCTTGGTTTTGTATAGGATAGTAATTAGTGATGGATTCTATCCTTTAGCCTATTGACTACTCTACTATCCTAAAACTAAAATCATTGTGATGTAGAACTTAGTATTGGTTCCTTCGTGTATCGGCAAGTATTGAGATTGGATCGCTATATTTAACAATTTCTAAAACAAGCGATTCTACATCAACAATTTAAAAGTCAGTTCTGAAATATCCCATTGCCAGATTTAGACCATGATATTAATAAGAGTTATTAAAAAATAAAATGTATAATCATGGGTTCAGAATGCAACCAAGATTAAGATCCCTTTCAAAGTACACAAGCATCCTAGATAAATATGTCACCATCATTAATTATTTTGTCAATAAAAAATTATGACCAATCAATTACCATATTTAAATATCTACTTACAACACAACACCAAGGATGGGCAACATTTGTGGGCCAAAAGTGAGTACTTCTTACCCTGGCTTCATATTTCATATTTTGAATAGTTACGGCTTGATTAGACGATAATTTTCTTGTTCGTTAGTAAACACTCTTGATATTGATGGCTGAAACAGTCTTTAGCTCCAATATAGATAGCCTATTTAGTTAGGTACTATAGATAGGAGAATTCCTTCTTTTTTTCAATTAAATAAGACCTAGTTGACGTAAGCCAGGCATCCTTCACCTCTGGCAAAGGGAGATTCAAACTGTTTATATAAAAACTGCAAAAATATAAAATGTCAATAAATAAATATATTGAACAGTTCTTTATATTTATTCTGCCTGTAATGTTTTTTATGATCTTAAATAAGTTGTGGGTCTTATAAAGGCATCTGTACTTAAACTGCATAGTTTGTTTGGTAAGTATTGAGACTGATTTTTTTCCAATGGGAAAGGGCGGAGGATAGTCTCTGTGGTAGGATCAGTGGTAGGGGATTTCATCTAGGAGACCTACCTCAGCTGCCTTCGACCCTTTGGAGTGTAAAGATCAAACTCATTGTAAATAATATATCTTTAATACATTTTTTAAATTAAATCATTCCTAATACTTACCTAACAAACAATGTTTTTCAAGCTCATTTTGATCTGAAGGAACCAAAAAAGTTGGGTAGTCAAATTTGGAGTGTAGGGTGGTTGGGGTAATTTTGCCACTTAGTGCTTGGCCAGTGCCTTCCTCACAATTAGCCATGTGTGAATGATTGAATTGTCGTAATGGAGCATCCAGGTATCAGGGATCTTCCTTCGATATATGGTGTACCTTAATCCTCACACATTTGAGCAGCGGGCATAGATTTGTTTAGTTTCTCGGCAGAACGCTGATTGATGGTTTACTAGGTCTTGACTCTCGATGTAAGAATTACACATACATTCACTTCGAGCTCGATCTTCACACTCCAAAGGGTCGGAAGCAGCCCAGATGCTGCCACCAGCAATCCTGCCCATAGAGAACATCCTCCACCCTTTTCCGTTGGCAGGAATAAATCAATCCCAATACGTATTGAACTAACTACCTACAACCATTTCAATGTCAGCGACTCAATTGCAAGTAATAATTAGCCTTAGGATTGTGGTTGCCCAACCTCTCTAATTAAGCTCTGTTATTCTCTTTTCTTTACTATTAAATTTTCTTTTGTTTCTTATTAGTTATGTTGCCGATTAAGTAATGTTTATTGTATTAAATAAAACTCAAGGGAAATAATGTATCAGTTCATTGTAAAAAATCGGTCCAAATCGGAAACAACTCGGACAAACTTTCTCATATACGAGTTCATAATTACTTAGCCCAGTATTTTCCATTTATTAGTTTTCGTAAGTACATTTAATTATTACTGAACATTTTATCAAAATGTATCACAAGAATAACTTCTCGGAGACTTTCGGGGAATCAAATCCAGCCTCTCTCCGTCCGTGTTTAAAGCGATTTTCTCAGGAACTAGATTTTTTCCACAGGAAAATAGCTTATATCGTTAGATTAGTATTTTGAATGGACTAAATTTTAGAATTTTTTAATCAAAATCTTCGGAACCGTTTTCGAGACTTAAAAACTAAATCGATAAATTTCTTCACGTTTCTCGTTTTAATTATTATACTGTTATGATGAAAAATATTCTTTTGCCTTTTTAAATGAGTGATTGGATTAGATGAGAGCAGTGATTCAACTTTTTTTGTTTTTTTTTAAAAAAAAGTCTACCCCTTGATTGGTATAAAAATGTATGATTTTGAAATTTAACTAAATTATTTAACGGGTTCTTGCAATGAGTGAGATTGTCTAGTTTCGTGAGCAATACGTAATAAAATGAGACCGAGATCGCTGAATCTAATAATAATATTTTGCCCAAACTATCAATTCTCCTTCTATACACGATATAGAGGATAATAATACCAACTAACAACTTTGCTTAGCTTCTTTACCACTAATCGTCGTTAAAATATAGTGGTGTACTACATAGGTATTATAGATTATTCACCGGATTCGGGCAGTGGGCTAAGTAAAGAGCTCCAGCACAACTCTTAGGAAATACTTGAACACAGTTTTATTCATTTTCTCTCTATAATCGTAGCGTTGTCAGCCTTGCTCCACTCTACACACTGAGCTGACATGTAATGTTTATCTCGTGATTTAACTTATAAAAATATTTCTCTTTTAGGATGATTTCGGAACCCTAGATAAGAGTTTGTATCAAGGACCAGTGACATACCTCTACACCGATCACAAGGAGGAAGCGTTAAAACAAAGTTTCCCTATTGAGAGAAACCGTGGAAGGGAGAGGAAGTTCCTCGGTTTGATCCTGCTGTTGCTTCCAGGAACCGCTGAAACGTCTCCATCTCCATGATTTATCCCGCACTTCCTGGTTCTTGTCTTTATCCCAGAGATAAGGGTTCGGCGACGAGTATCTCCTCAAACTCCTTCTCGTGTCTGCCGCGGACGACGTGTCCGATCCACGGCTGTCGACACGCGAGCCTGTCGCGAAGTCGGCCTTCTCGGCGTCGCTATCCGTCGAAAAACCTTCCACTTCGTCTTCCGTGTCGATGAGCTCTTCGTCCAAGAACACCGAGTCGGAACCGACAGAGTGGTCGTCCCGGTCTGTACTGCCGAGACCGAAACTGCTGAGAGAAGCCAGAGGAGCTATCTTAGGCACATGAAGATTCTCTTTGATCCACGGTCCATTATAAATAGAAGTTCTCGAAGCACAAGGAGAAAGTTCTGGCGTGGCTTGTATTACCTGTAAAATACAGAAATAGCTTTAATTATCTAGCTCAACTCAAAATTCCTTAGGATTAGCCTTTATTAAATAAGCAGCATTCCATAGATTAATCTTAATTTTTTTCCTTTACCAAGTAAATAAGCATTATTCTATAGATTAATCTTAATTTTTTTCCTTTACCAAGTAAATAAGCATTATTCTATAGATTAATCTTTAATTTCTCCTTTACGAGGTAAAAGACCAATATTCTATGAATTAATTTTTAATTTATCTCATAACATAACAACAAATCTGACAAAACATAAATTTAGCTTAACTTACATTTAAAAATAAAATTGGCAACAAAACAACAAAAAATCTTCAAAGTAAGTTATTAAGTGTAAAACGATATGAATAGGTAATGTTCAAGCTATTATTAATTATTATTATTATTTCATTTTGAAGGGGGGAATAGGAAATAACTATTTGTAAAACAATATGATATTATTATCGTTGTTTTGTTGATTTAAAAATGGAATATATGATTGTATGGAATATAGTTTTATATCGGTCGCTTGACCATTAAAACTATAAATAAAGATCCCTAAAAGCCCAATAAGTATGAAGAATTGTTAGAAAATTAAGGGATAAACTGAAGAATAATCAATAAATAAAGTATATGCAGGGTGGACCAAAAAACGCACTTTTTTGAACACTTATAGCTCAGGTTCTGTAATAAATAGAGATATTATGGGGTTTCCCTGTGGGATATGGCCCCAGCAATACCTAGTTGATTGACGCATATCATCCCTGGCACGAAGAATCTTCTTTCGAAGTTCAACAACGCCCTTTTTTCTGTCTCCCACGTACACTCTTTGCTCTAACCTCTAACCAACCCCAGAGAGAGTAATCAATTTGATTTAGGCCAGGACTGTTGGCCGACCATTCGTCTGGCTGAAGAAGTCTGGGCAATTCTCTAGCAAGTATTAAATTGTTATCAAGGAGTGATGGGACGGGGCACCATCTTGCATAAACGTGTAATTTGGCATTTGATCTTAAATTTCAGGCAACATTGTTGTTAACACATTTTCAATGTTTATTATAACACTGAGGGATTCCTCCCATTTACCTACGAAGAACCCCCCCACTCCATCATATGGTTATTTATTCTATCAAAACTAAATACCAGACAACGATTACTAGTCAGACCACGACTTTTTTTAAGATCCTAATTCAAATTGTCATTGCATGGCTTTCACCCAATAGTTTCTTAAGTAATACATATGAAATTTAAAGTAAAAGAATGTAGTTTTCAGAACCTGCAAACCCCATACCTCTATCTATTACAGAAACTGAGCTATAAGTGTTCAAAAAAGTGCGTTTTTTTGGGGGGCCACTCATCGAAACCCATCAAATTCCGATTTGAGAGCACTATTGTTCAACTGACTTGACGCAATAATTGGATCAGGTTTCAATCTAGACTCTAGACAATAGAAGTAACAGGAAACCGAGTTCGTTTTACTTCTATAAATGATTGCTAATAATAAATAAAGACTAATTTACAAGTTTTTATCTTTACAATGACGAATTAAGGAGATTGTTAGGATTTTATATATTTTACTCCTAGTTTTAGAGATTATACGATAATCACCCTATGATAGGGATAGGGGGGGGGGGGTTTCCTACCTTATATCAATATCCCTTATTCATTGATATAAATATAAGGGGTTAGTTTATTTTGTCACGTAAACAAAGTAAACCCTAGAAATTAGTTGTATTATGGGTTCGGAAGTCAAATATTAGCCCTAAAAAAGGTCACTCAACTATTAAGTATACATATTTGACTAATTTTTTGGGTCCATATTAAGCTAAATAAATATGAATTCATGTTCAAAGATAGGTTTTAAACTTTTACCCTTAATATTATAAATTTGTGCACATAATATACATAATGGGTCTCGTATCCAGTTACCAATACGTGTAATGACAAATAATTGTATTTTTCGAAGAAAAGTCATTTCAAATAGTCTCTTGCTTGTTCGTAATTGAAGATTAATAGTACAGTAGAACCTCTATTATCCGTCTCCCGATTCACTGTCTTTCTCGCTGGTACATCTGCCTACCCACCCCATTTTAGCCTCTTTGGGGCGTGTATTTGCCAAGTCAGAAAATGTTTTTAAATTTAAACGTGCTGGAGTACCTCAGGGCAGTATCCTAGGACCTCTTCTATATTCCTTTTTTACTCATCTCAACATCCTTCCTCGGTCCTTGCCACATTTGCAGATGACAAGGCTATCCTATCTGTTCACGAAAACCCTCAAACCGCATCTAATAACACCCAAAGCCACCTTCTCCTTTTAGAACCTTGGTTAAGAAAATGGAGGATACGAATTAACGAACAGAAAAGTGTTCATGTCACTTTTACTCTTCGTCATAGCACCTGTCCTCCAGTCACTCTTAACCAAGTTCCTATTCCTCAATCCAACACAGTCCGCTACCTTGGCCTCAACCTCGATAGACGACTCACTTGGCAACATCACACAAAAACTAAACGTACGGACATTACAAGACGATACAAGTTGCTGCTTCGTCTTCTGGATCGTAGGTCCAATCTTACTTTGAATAACCAAATTCGAATTTACAATGTAATCTTAAAACCAGCTTGGACTTAAGGTCTAGAAGTATGGGGTAGTACCAAGCCATCCAACATCCGTCGAATCCAAACACTACTATCCAAGATCCTTAGAAAAATCACAGACGCCCCATTCTACGTTTCTAACCTCACTCTACATAACGATCTCAATATTCCCTTTGTCCGAGACCTATCTGTATCCCGATATCATACTTTCCACGAATCATTATTCAATCATCCCAATCCTCTAGTAGAACTTCTTGCATCCCAAATTATCCCAGATAACCCTCCTTGCCCCCTGAAGAGGCAGTGGCCCAGAGATTTACTCATTGCTTAACGTTTATATTATATCTCCATTTTAACGCTATCAAAATTTCACTATCTCATTTCTTTATATATATTTTTATTTATTTTTTTAATATATTTTTTTATTTTATTTTATATTTTTTTATTTTAATTTTTTCTTAGAGTGATTTGGGAAAGAGAATAGAGAGAGGGACAGACAATATCATGTACTTGCACTGGATAAATTAGACCTAGTAGAACTTACTCGGACAGTGGGAGACTTAGCTAAACCTATGATCTCACAACTTTTTACATGAGACTTGGCTTATTTTTTTACACTAGTATTTTTGTTGGGATTTCACTTATTTTTGTAAGTAATTTTTCTTTTTTCTTTCTTTGTTCTTGATTGATGGTTCTTGGGTCTTTTATCTTTCTTTGCTCTTGTTAACCTTTTGTGTAATTTCTTCATCGGAGGGTGTTCCAATTGAACTAAATAAAATGATCTGGCGTAAATATGTTTACACAACTTTAAGATAACTGTCAATCAATGTTGTCAAATCAATCTAAACATTTTAAAGTTCTCCACTAGGTAGCTCTAGTGGTGCTGTTTACAATATTTTGAATAGGCGGTTTTTGTATTAGCCTTGAATTGAAAGGGATAAAGAACCAGATTTTTTGGGATTTTTTCATTTTTCCTTTATTTTGTACAATAAACTCTACCTATATACAAAATTTCAAGTTTCTAGGATTGTTAGAAGTGCCTTAGAATTATGATGAGTGAGTGAGTCAATCAGTCAGTGACAAAATAACAAAACTTAAGGCTCATATATATCTTATGAACTACTATGGGTAGAGGTGAGAAATTTTTATTTCTGGCTCAGTTTGTCGTGAACTATAATTAAAATTAATTTTATAAATCTAAGTATCGTCAATAGGATAATAGAGGGGGGGGGGTCCAAATTGCCGTGAGTTGGTTCCAGTAACAGTAAAGGTTGGTACTGCTGTGCTCAACTTGGCAGGGGCACTGCTGTGTCCCCAGATTTAAAAATCCCCCTGTCATTTTGGACAAAATCTGATTCTAATAAATGAGGGATCAATTAAAAGGTCTCGTTGAGAATATTAATAGCTGTAGCATTGCTTTTTTTATAAGAACAATATAAAAGCTAGTATAGTGGAAATTAATTTAAAAAAATATGTGTGTCAGTGCTTTTTAAAAAATGTATGTAATACCTACTCAAAATCTTCATTTAAGAACAAGGAGTTATGAATACATTATTTTTTGTCATTACACTTATTGGCAACCTGATCCGGGAACACCCTATATATAGTAGGAGTAACCCCCTTACATATCATAGGCAACACCACAATATATTTTTCATGATTTATGAATATACGAGACGTTAATGCCGTGGCAACGGGCTTAATTTTATATTATTTAGAAATGAAGTAAATTTTAGTAAATTAATTCAGATATCTATTTAGATAAGTTATCATATCTGTTTGAAGACCAACAGATAAAAAAAACATTTATTTTTATTGGAATAAATTTGGGTGAGTCATCTTCGTCTGGACACTACTCGATTATATAAATGATAATATATATGGGTGTGTGTATAATGATCATTCTTATTATAATATGTAAGGGGATAGGGTTACTCCACTATTTCTACTACTTAGCCTAAGCCTTTAAATATTTATTTATTTGTATTTAGATGTATGTACTCAAATATTTCTGTATGTGCTTAGGATAATGCTGGATGTAAAGTTAGCCCTAAATATATTAGGGTTCTTGTAATAAAATATGTTTTTATTGTTATATCTTACCCATCCCCAATATCCCCATACGCATTTAGTATAGGGTTTTATTCTTTCAGTATTTCTTAAATACCGAGATCTTTGATATTGTTATTTGTAAACGGTTATTAAATAGTACTCATGAACAATAATTAGTTGTTAGATAAAAATAACAAAAAATGTTAGTAAGCGAAAATGTAAGGCTTAATCAGTGTATTAAATACACTATTGAGGCCTTTTTAAATCAGTACATTGTTGCTATTTAGCCGATGGTTATTGTGTATGTCATGTAGGTGTAGGGGTGAAGCGAAGTCCCAGATAAATCTATCGACCTGAAGAGCTGGCGGCGTGGTTGGGGTGTCTGCCGGCGTTATTTGACTTGTAGGTGGAAGACTGAGCCAGCAGGTGTTACCTGCTAACGAAACATTCCTCCTTCCTGCAAATCATTTACAAATCAATTAATTATTATCATGACATGCAATTACATGCCAACAATTATTTAAAATGGCTCAACCTTTAAGGGTGGGCGTTGGATAACAACAACAAAATCCAAAATGTGTAATTATGATCAGTAGTCAGTTAATTTTTTTTTTATAGCGTATGTATATCATTGGCGCACCCATGTTTTTTTCTGGGGGCTGTTAAAAGTAGAAGTTTGACTAGCACATAATAGTCTAAGCTTGTAATTATCACTAAAACATGTGCAATATTAATTATATACCGATAAAATTACGCTAGTATTGTATTAAAAGGAAACAAAAAAATGGTCTATACTAAATAAATAAATTACTAAAAAATACGAATTGATCACAGTTCAAGGGGGGAGGGGGTCTTGAGCTCCTCCGTGGGTTCGCCACAGGAGTAATTAGACTTCAATGGGTAAAGTTTATTGTCAAACAATCAAAGGTTAATATTTACATCCAAATCGAAGGTACTAATAGTAGTAATGAAGGAACACGCAGCATTGATCACTTAATCAGTAATAAACAGGTGAAGTGTGTGCTAGCCAGCACACAGGGAGGGTCTGTAGGCAACACTGTATTGTTTAAGTAGTACCTATTGATGGTGCTTTTAAAAATGCTAAAGAACCTACTTTGAACTATCCTAAAACACATAAACAAACTTCTGATAAACTATTTTTTGTCAGTGAACCGGACTAAACATATGAATACATTGAAAAGAGCATAATTACAAAAAAAAAAAAAAAACAACGTATTTTGCCAATAAAAACAAAAATAATGTTTTTTTTTGAAATTTCAAAAAAGTGGTATATTTTTATTTTTTGTCGAAGAATGTTCAGGATTTTTTTCAGAATTTTCGCACTTTACATAAGCGAGATAGAAGGGGGGGGGGACTTTACACACGAACTTCAACCTCGCCTACGCTCGCCCTATCAAAGTTATAACAAAAAAAAAAAAATGTTTTTGTTATCAGCTCGACGTACCCTTTCACATATGATACCCCACATTGTCTCCAGAAAAAACAATTAATTTTTAACCCTTACGTTTTTTTACCCTTTTTTTAAAAAAACAAAATTTTTTTTTTTCGATGATTTCTTGAGAGGGCCGAAGAAAAGTTGTTCGAACCTAATCATCAACTAATCCCTTCGTAGGAATTTACGAGTGAGTGCACTTTTGAAGCTCAGGATGCGTGAATACTTCTTTTCTGTGGTAGCATGTTGGTGATTGACGTATGTAACCTAAGTGATCGAGGTTAAAACGTTCTATCTAACCCTGAGACTGCAGATTGTAGAAGGTTCGCTTTTGTGGAAAAATTCTCAAGGGAGGTGAAAATGCTGTCTGTAGAGTAACTCGACGGTGGAGTGGCGTGATGGTCCGGGTACCGCTCTCAAGCCAAGGAGGAACGATGGCAACAGTTGGACCCAGATTGTACCTTGTTTACACTTGAGTGCGGATTTCAGCGTTCTGTGCCAGCTCTCGATTTTGCTTTGGCCTGGGGGTGATATGCGGTCGTTCTAACATGAGCAGTTCCTAGCAGAGATATCAATGCTTGGAATAAAGCCGGACTTTTGGACTTCAGACGGATTTTCGGGTGATATTCAAGACAAACAATCGGTAACGGTGACAACATTCTTCTCGCCTTTGATATAACGAATGTAAGTCATAAACTAAGCGATGAACTCGTGTGTGTAGAGTGTAGATTGTCGAGGGGATGCCTTTTCCGATTTCTGCTGAAACATGAAGTTATATAAAGGACGAAGGTCCGTCAGCAAGATTGGGTAGCGGCTGTCGATGTTACGTCGATTTTTTATTTTTTATTTATTTTTTTTTTTTGTTTATCCCACCTTCCACCCGTGGCTGAAAGATAGGAGCGCCTTGACAGCTTGGGCCATTGGCATCTACTCTTTCTTAAACTTCTATTATCCGATTTTTGCTGTTTTATCCTTTCTACTTTCATTTCCATTTTCCTTAATTTGACGTTTTTTATTTAATATATTTCTTTTATTCACGTTTATGCCACACTGTGCAACACATGCCCCCCCCCCCCCCCCCCATTATTATTGTAAATAAGTATTTATTCCGCTTATCATTTCTTCATTTACTTATTCCACTTTTTTAATTTTCGATTTTATTTAGTTATATATCCTTATTATTTATTTATTTTATTTTATTTCCTTTTTTATTTAATTTTATTTCCTTTTTTGTTTTTTCCCCCCTTTTTTATTTATTTATTTATATATTTTTTTCCCCCAAATATCAATATTAATACGTCCCCTCGGTCAAATTCCCTCCAGTAATCCTGTGATCTTCAGAAATTCCCTAAGCTTGATCATTCCTTCTTTTGAGGCCATCATTATTTCTAGAGTTGCAGAGAGGCCTCTAGAGCACTCTTCTTCTTTCATCTGCCTGCCCCTCACATTTCTCGGTGAGATGCTGGATGGATACTGGTTGCCCACATCGCTGGCATCCAGGTCTCATCCTTCCCAGCAGAAGATGACTGTGAGTTAGCCTGGTGTGGCCCGAAGCTACTCGTAGAAGTTTTATCACCTCTTGTCGACCAAACTCTTCAGACCACACAATACTAATAAGACCTGGGAACAGTTTGGCAAATCCAGTATCTTGCCTCTGCCAAAGTGACTCCCATTGTTTTTTAATACTTTTCCTTAGTGCTAGGAACTGTTCTTCTAAGCGGAGTGGGGTAGTCACTGGGCCTTGAGACATCGCGGCTACTCTGTCCTCCCTGTCTGCTTCCTCGTTCCTTTTTATATCCACATGTCCAGGTACCCAGAGGAGAACCATGCGTTTTCCTCTACTTCTGCTCTGATGGATTTCTTCAAGAATAATTCTGACTAGCTGGTCCACACTGAACACATCCTGTGCAGCTTCAATGGCACTCAGCTAATCTGAGCCGATCAGCCATTTCCTGTTTTCCTCTTCTAGGGCGTACCTCACCGCGTAGATGATCCCTCAGAGTTCTGCTGTGTAGACTGTTGCCGATTTGTGGAGTCTCCACCTTTTTCTTATGTTATCTGAAACTAGTCCACAGTTTTCAACCCCGTCCTCAAGTTTTGAGCCATCGGTATAAATGGTACGTCATCCTGCATATTTATGCAGAGCCTCCTGGAAGAGGCTTCGGTACACCGCAGGAGCTGTTTCTTCTTTGCTAAACTTGGCTAGTGTCGTATCTGCTCTTGGTGGGTGTAGTATCCAAGGTGGTATTCCTGGGACGACGTATGGCACAAGTTGGGGGCGCTCGATGTTTGTTCACTGGACTAGTTCCTCTGCTCGGACACCTAGGGGTCTAGTCCTCGTCGGCAACCATCTATAGATTTCCTGGGTCTACTTGTCCTCCGTTATAAGTGGAGTGGGTGTTCTGGGACTGCCCGTATCTTCTTATCTTAACGGAGAATAGCTTGTTGCCGTCTCAGAGCGAGGGGGGGGGGGGGGGGGGGGGGCACCCGGCGACTCTATATAGAACATGGGTAGGTGTGGTTCTGTATAGTCCAGTTGCCATTCTTAGCCCCCTGTTAAACACTGGTTCAATTTTACTTAGGCTTGAGGGTCTTGCTGACAAGTAGATTTGGATTCCATACTCTATTTTAGATCTAACCAGAGCACAGAGGGCCCTTACAAGAACTACTTGCTCCGCTTCCCATTTCTGATTGCTTAGTACTCTAAGAACATTTATCATTTTCTTTCCATGAGTGAGGATATACTCTATATATGCATTCCATTTCATCTTATGGTCTAATATTACACCCAGGAAATGCACCTCTTCCTTTAGGGGGAGAGGCCTTTCCTCCAAGAATAACGAAGGTCCTTCATGTTGTTTTCTCAGCCTGCAGAAGTGCATTGCTACAGTCTTTGATGGGGCCTCTCATCCTGGCTTCTCTCTCTATTGTGTTGATCGCCTGTTGTAGAGAGTGGCTCATCTCATCCATCTTATGTCCTTTTAGTAGTATATTCAGGTCATCTACGTATAGGGCTTTCTTGATGCTAGTAGGGATGTTATCTGCCAGTCCATTTACAGATACTAAAAAGAGTGTCACACTAAGGGAAGAGCCTTGTAGGATGCCGTTTTCCTGTGGCCACACGTCTGACAATGCACTTCCAAGGCGAACTCTAAATTTCCTGTCTGTTAGGAAGCTGGCAACAAACTTTGTGAGATTCCCTTTGATATTCCATTCAGTTAGTTTATCTATGATTCCTCTTCTCCACGTTGTGTCATATGCCTTTGCTAGGTCAAAAAAGACGCCAACTGCATGCTCTCGGTTAAGGAAAGCGTCCTGAATATACTGCTCAAACAGTGCCAGATGGTCTATTGTAGATCTCTTTTTCCTGAAACCTGCCTGGTAGAGGGATAAAACTCGTCGTGTCTCGAGTATCCACACAAAGCGTCTGTTCACCATCCTCTCCAGGAGCTTTCCTAAGCAGCAGGTGAGGGAGATGGGCCTGTAGCTTTCAGGTTGGCCAGGGTCCTTTCCCTCCTTCAGGATTGGGATCACAATGGCTTCTTTCCAGATATGCGGGTAGACACCTTGGTAGCGAGTCCCTCACAAGGAATTTTTTTAATATGTCATAAGGGGTCCCATCTTTTCCTGGAGTGCCGTTCTTAGTAGTCTGCAATGCATTCTTTAGCTCAGCTGGCGTAAAGGGGGTGTTATAGAGGGCGAGCTCTTCTCCTTCAGCATTTATGGGTAGGGTCTCCTTTTCTGATTTGTAGGCTTTAAATTCTTCCCCGTACACAGCATTGCTTCAGACACGTGCATAATGGGCTCTTAGGGCATTACAGACGTCCTTGGGTTCTCTTATTACTTTTCCACCTGTGTCATTGAATACGGGTATCACCGGCGTAAGCCTTTTTCCTAAGATGACCCGAATTTTCCTCCATACCTCGGACACATTGCCCTATCCATCATGGTGGAGAAGAATTCCTTGATAGAGTTCCTTAGGGCCACTTTTTTCAGTCTTCTCTCTAGTGCTCTGGCTTTCTTAAAGGCAATTATTCTATCTGTTGTTCTCCATTTCTTCATTCTATTGGACATTTTATTTTTTTCTTTGTTAGCTGCTCTTATTTCTTTGTTCCACAATGGTACATGGTGTGTGCCAGCATGTGGTTTTGTTTTCCTCCGGGCTTCTGAGGCTGCACTTTCTATTGCTTCAGTAAACACTATTGCATCTTTTTCCACGTCACCAGTCAGATCAATCTTGGGGAAGGCCAGCTGGAACCTGGTCCAGTTAACCTCCTTTAGGCTCCACTTTCCAGGCGGTACATAATTGTATCTTTTTCATACGTGGTTACTTTGATCGGGAAGTGGTCACTCTGGTGTAAGTCTGATAAGGTATCCCACGTGAATGAACCAGCCAACGCTGGGCATGTCCACGTGAGATCTATTGCACCAAATGTTCCCGTTGCAGCTCTGAAATGTGTTGGAGAACCATTTTTCTGGAGGACCAGATTTGCATCACTGAAAATTTCATTAAGTGCCCTGTCTTTCCTGTCAGTTTTCTGGCTCCCCCTGGTTGTATTATGTACATTGAAATATCCCATAATAAGGACTGGGGGCTGGAGCTGACTTAACAAGTCTGCTAAGTCTACTTCAATCCATGTCTGATCTGGCAGATTCACCACACAGAGTGTTAGGTTAATGGGCGAGGAGATGCGGACAGCGAGGGCTTGCAGATTTGTGCGTAATTGTACAGGGGAGGTAGTTGTACTTTCTCGAACGAGAATCATCACCCCTCCGCCCTCCGTGCGCTCTACCTCCAATTTCAGGCCGTATGTCTTGCCTATAAGCTATGTATCCTCCGCATTTAAATGTGGTACAAGGCTTCAAATGTGTTTCCTGTAGCCCCACCACTATGGGTTGGTGGGCGCGCACCAGGAATCGCAATTCATCCCTGTGACTGTAAATTCCTCGGCAGTTCCATTGGAGGAAACATTCGTTGCCATTTATGTTATTTATCGTTTGGATTATTTGTGCTGCAACTTCCTCTCTCAGCATCATCAGACTCTTTGCTTCGGTTCTTTTCCTGATCTGATTCGGTTTTTTGCCATACTTTTTATCCTTTTAAAGTCTTTTTCCTCGGGACTTTTCAGAGGTAGCCTCTTGGTTGGTAGGCCTTTTTCGTCTTCTATTCAGCCCTTCCCCTGCTGACACACCAGATGATGTATCACTGCCATACGGGGTGAGCTTTTTCTCCTTTTCTACTTTGTCTCCCTTCTTTTGCAACACCAGTAATGATGTGCAAGCGGTCTTCAAATTGGCCGGTGATAGAGTGTCAGCCATTTTAAGAGGGATGGGTGGTAACTTAGCACGTTGAGTCCCTAGGTTATGAAGGTTGCCACTGAAAGGGTCCTCCCATGTGGGGGAGGTTGGGGTTGGTTTAATAGGGGGTGGTTTGGAGAGGGTTGTGGGTAATTTTGGGGAAGGGAAGGTTCTGCTTCTTGGATGATTCATTGTACCTAGTTTCTCGGTTCTATCTACTTTAGACTGTTCCTTCAATTGCTCTTTAGTTTCTAATGGTTTTCTGGCTGCTACTTTCTGGGTGTGAGTGGTTTTGGGTTGTACATAGGAGTTGCTGTACACTAATTCTCTAGCTTCCTAGAAAGGTAATTTATTTTCTAATTTTATTCTCTGCACCTCCCTCTCCTTTGGGCATCTGTTTGATATTGTAATTTGTTCACCTTGACAGTTGACACATGTTGGTGGTTTTTACTAATCTTCACATCCTCCGTATTAAATTTCGTTAATGAAACATTTCTGATTAATTTGTAATCCATTATCGGATTTTACAGTGTTTAATACTAGACAAAATTTCGCTTCACCCAAATCTTTCACACTAAAATGAGAACTAAGTTGTCTCTTTAATTTGGATGTTTCATTGACATCACTAGAATAAAAAAATATCATAAAGCAATTAAAGTATAAGAATTAACATTAAATTTATAAAAAATACAAGATTCATACTTAGACTTAACGTAACCTAATTTTAATAATACTTTTTCTACTTTCGTAATATACAAGATACACCATACACGAGATGCTTGCTTTAAGCCATCAATTGTCTTTTTAAGAAGGACACTAACTTTCTTATTTATGTACAAAACCTTCTGACTGAGTCGTATAAACCGTTCCATTCCAATCTCCATTTAAGAAAGCATTATCTACATCTAAATGACCAATACTAAAACTAACTTAACTGATAAAGCAAACAATAGTCTCAAAGAAATTTTACTTTAAATCAAATTATAATTACTATTTATAAAGGGAGACAGACAGAGACAAATAGACTACAGCGCCGGGACTCGAACCAAGGACCTCCCCCTTAAAATTTAAACGTTCCGTAGTATGAATACTACCAATAACTTGTAAAAATTGAATTTAGAAATTTTACTTATAACAGGTGAAAAAGTTTCTTTATAATCAATGCCTTGCTGATGAGTAAAGCCTTTGCAACTAATCGGGCTTTATATTTTACTTCTGAATTCAGCATTTTCTGGATTTCGTATACCCATTTAAATTTTACAACATTGGCATTTGAAGGTCTTTTAACTAAGATCCACGTTTTGTTTTCAATTAAGGAATTACATTTCTTATGCTTAGCATCTCACCATTTTTCACTAAGATCACACTTAATAGCCTCCGCATAAGCTGACGGTTCACCCCTTATACAGAGATAAGTGATGTGGTCTGGGAATTCCTTACGCTTCCGTTCTCGAGTAGGGTACCTTGGCTCTGCGCTGTCCTCTGCGATGTCATCTTCACTCTCGCTGATGTTGTCGCACCCTCTGAAGCCACCCTCCTTAGATCTCGAGGATCTGATGTTATCATTGTCATTATCCTCTATGGGGATAACCGTATGTACGGGTTAGTTTAGCATAGCTAGGAGTCATATTTTCTACAGGAACTGAAACTTGAGGTTCACTTATCAAAGTTTTAAATTCTAGAAACTCAAAATCAGTCGCCATGATAATTTTTCCAGGAGCCCGAGGGATACATAGCCGATACCCTTTAGTTTATTTTGAGTACCCATCCATTACATTATACTCCTGAGACTTCGGGTCCCACTTAGTCCTTGTAAGCTTTGGTGTCAAAGCATAAGCATTTGAGCCAAATACTCTAAAATGACATAGGTCAACTCAATTGCCAGGCCAAGCCTCTTCAGGACTTGCTCCGATGACTGCAGCTGTTGGAGAACAATTTTCGAGATAGAAGGCAGTCATAACAGCTTCACCTCAAAACTTCCTATCCAGTCCAGCATCCGAAAACATTCAGCAAGCCTTTCCCACCTCTTTACTATTCATCCATTCTGAGACTCCCCCTTGTTCTGGAGTGTAGAGTACAGTCTTCTGATGCTTAATCCCGTTTAACTTCAAGAAGTCTTCGAACTGGTAAGAAGTATACTCCATACCATTATCGGTTCTTAGTGCATTGATATGCAGACTGGTTTCATTTTCAACTTAGGCTTTAAACCCCTTAAATTTTGATAAGGTCTCATCTTTGCCTTTTAAAACATGACCTATTGTCTTCCGTGTGAAGTCATCAGTGAACATGAGTAGCCTCATGCCACCTTACTCCTGTCTTTGACGGTACACTCATAGGACCACAAATGTCTGAATGAATCAACTCAAGTTTCTGTTTTGTCCTTCTACCTTTTCGTTTTCTAGACTAAGGCTTTCTAGTTTGCTTACTTTTAACACATTCTAAACATTTACTTAAATAAGATTCACGAAAGACAATACCAGCAGAAATGTCTTTTAACTTCCTCATTCCAACATAATTTAAATGCCCTAGACGTCGATGCCAGGTTTGATGGGTAACCGCATACGAAGCAGTTTCAAACACATGATTTGCTGGTTTACAAACTTCTGTTTTGATTTTATAAAGACCTTGACATCTAGGGGCTATAATGTCAGGAACACCTTTTATACAAGTCTTCCTTCTTCGAGATTTTTTCTTACTGCCAAAAACTACAGTTAAATTTTTCTCCGTCAATTTTTAAACTGATAGTAAATTGGGAGCCAACTTAGGGACATATAAAGCTTGAGTAATGGTATTTTTTGTACCCCATTAGATATTTTGACATTTATGCTACCTCGGCCATTTCAAATGACAGAGGGTCTATTAGCAACATTAACTTTGCTGCTAAAATCTTGGTCAACATTTTTAAAGGTGTTATTGGACGTTTACATATGTGAACTGGCACCTCAATCAATCACTCAGTCAGAATTTTTTGAATCAACTGATAATTCACAGACATACAATAAGGTTTCACTTTTACCTGTCTTCTTTGAATTTAAGTCTCGAAGTAAACATTTAGACTTGTCATGTGCTTCCTTCTTGCAGAAGTGACAGATGATTCTCTTCTTGTTTCTTTCGTGGGTATTATTACAGTTGACTATTCTTTTTGCCGTATCCTTTACCGGCGATTCTCGCTCACGAAGTCTTAATTCGACTGCACACAGTTGTTCGGTCAGAGTTTTAAGAGTCCTTTGATTCTTGAGCATGGACTCCCAAGCATTTATAAATTCAAAATACTGCGACGGTAGCGTGTCAAGTAACGTGTTGAGTAGCGTGTAGAGTAGTAGCCTCAGCTGCCAGGCTGAGTCATATATGGAACAGTAATTGCCAACTGATGTATATACATATCAGGGTCGGACTGTTTTCCCGGTGGGCCGGTCTGGTTAAGGCCTAAAATGGGCCGGTCCCTTGGCCAACTCAAGGCTTGAGGGCCGGTCTGATGGAGAAACTCACGGGCCGAAATTACTTCCCAGTCCGACCCTGATACATATGCATTAGTTTATCTACATTTAGAAATTATGATTTCACCTTTAAACTGTTTGTTTGTTTTACTGATGAATCACCATGACAACCGTTGTGGAGGTTACATTGTGAAGATGACATAGATTTAGATATTAAACAAAAGTTAATAAATGAAATTGTATATTTAACATCAACACCAACCTTAATTACTTGTGCTTTATCTAGGGTAACATGGAGGGAATCATGGGAGTTCATGATTTCCTTATTTCCCATTACTCCCTTTTCAAACTGACTGGGTGCAATGAGTAACTTTTCTCAATTGTAAACAAGGAAGAAAAGTTCACTTTTTCTCCTGTCTGGAGATAAAATTGCAGAGGGTCTATTAGAAACATTAACTTACCACACATAAATTTGTTTCACCTTCTCTTATTCAAAAATATAATAGTTTTATTATGAACTATGACAAGATGCTATTAATAATCCCAGTTATTATTGCTAGCGGAAAAAGGAGCTTTTCTCGTCCCAATCATTCACATTCCATTATTAAAAATTGGCACAATGTTTTTTTTTTTTGTTTTTTTTTTGTTTTAGAAGGGAGGTAATAAACAATCATGTCCGTGGAGGCGGTAAATTCTACAATTACGATAGATAGGTATATTTCATATGTTATATTTCATTTAATAATTATATAATGGACGATAAATATAATATTATATTACAACGACATTATAATAATGTGTATAATTTTCTGTTTCATTGGAACTTAAATAATCTTGACATACAATTTCAATACGTTTTAAAAAATATAGGCAGAATTCAGTCTCTATTATTCCTCGACAATTTTACTGTCAATAAATTGAAGTTACTTTACACAACGTGAAAGTTTTTTGTTCGTTAATAATACTGACTATTGAATAATTAAAAAATGATCTAGGGAGAACAATCTCTCGATAGTTGATACATCTTCTAATTCTGATTTAAAATATTACTTCGTTGAAATTTTATTTGTTAGTTATTGTTATTATAAAGAATGATACCTAAATATGAAAAATTACGTAAACTATAATTACAGCTCCCGAGAAGATGGAGCAAGTTCAATCTAATTTAACATCGCCCAAAAGGATAATGATCTTTGACTGTGATGAGTACATGATCAATAAACTTATAAAATAAAAACAAAATATTAATGTGTAATAATATTTTAGTGGTTGGGAGCTTGGATGTTTTAGAACTGTCGCAGCAGATGACTAAGGTTTTGTTTTAGCATTTTATATCGATTCTCATCTCCGGATTAAAACAAACTCTTTTGTTCAGAAAAGGAACGTTTCGTCTAACAAAAAGTACATAAACTTTGCAGATATTTCATTTTTTTCTAAAAAGAATAGATAGTTGTATTCTATTTTAGATTAAACGCATAAAAAACTCATAAAATAAGATTGTGACTTGTTCGAAAAAATATATAAGGGGAGTGGTAGGTCTTTGTCCTCATTAGGGACCATTGTTCGTGTTTAAGCTTCTACATAGCTCCAAACACTCTTGGCCTCCTTAATCCCATCACAGATATCGAATGAATAATAATGATTACGTAATGTTAACCTGAATACCTTTTCTTTTAATGGTGGTGTTGACTGATTGCAAGTTTGAAATAAGGACAGTGGAATAATTATAAAGTGCTAACGTGGTGAGTTGTTAAAAAATTAGAGGTTAATAGTACATTACGCGTCGAGTGCGGAAAGTAGCATTTTGCATGCGAGTGTGGAGTTTGCACCCGAGCGACAGCGAGGGTGGTAAAACCACACGAGTAATGCAAAATGCCGTTTTCGCACGAGTTGCGTACCGTACTTTATCTACGATTGTTAGATTTAAATAATAAATACAGAAACAAATAAACTTGCTGTATGTAAAATCGTATCTCTCTCTTGATAAAGATGGAATTAATTCATTAGTTGTATTTTTTGCCGAATTAATTATTTCTGGAGGATTATTATTCTCATTTTCGTCAAAGTCACTTGATTCACTCATTGTTTTTCACTAAAAACTCGATATAAACAGTTACTTTAATAAAAGAACACCAAATTAGTTTTGTTAAATGTAAACAAACTCACTAATCGTGCGTAAAGCTGAAGAATTCCTCTTCTTTACCGCACTAGTGTGGTAAAGAAGAGGAATTATTCAGAACTATGAGACGCGCATGCGCAATGAATACAAGTACGTAAATAATCACTTTCTACGCATCTAAACAAAGATATAATGTTTATATTTCGTATCAATCGTAGATAAAAGGTATTTTCGATCAATTTGGAAGAAGAAGCACCAATGGAATCCAATTTTCATTAAATTTGCGGTTTATCTTTTTCCGAAATATGTATTACCGTAAATACCACTCCACTAAAGTAGCTTCATTGTTCAAAGCCGGCTTTTAACCAATAGTGGTCATAATACTGGTGGGACGAGTCGAGATGTGTAAAGGCCCCCATGGCCCCCATACACGGTCAAAACATTTTGACCGCGTACGGGGCTGTTTGATGTTTGCGCAAACATGATGTTTGACGTGTATGGCCTAAATCTGCCCGATATCTGGTTTGTGCAAACATTTTGCGCAAAATGTTTGATCGTGTATGGGGGCCTTAAGGCTCTACCGCTCTTTGAGGTTAAGAAAAACAGTAAAATTACAATTATACTGGTTCTAAGCAAGATATCAAAAATCTAATCACAGGCTTCATTCCTAATTTTAATTCTGCACAATTTGAGCCCTATTTCAACTTCCTATAATAAATAGTACAGGCGCCATTTTAATACGAGTTTTATCGTTGTATTGAAATGGCGCCTGTACTATTTATCATAGGAAGTTGAAATAGGGCTCAAATTGTGCAGAATTAAAATTAGGAATGAAGCCTGTGATTAGATTTTTGATATCTTGCTTAGAACCAGTATAATTGTAATTTTACTGTTTTTCCTAACCTCAAAGAGCGGTAGAGCCTTAAGGCAAAATGTATACCAAGGAAACTTAAATCTAAGTTTCATGAAAAGTGAAACTATTATTTCTTGCAATGTGAATTAAAGTCTCATGCAAACCATGTGACCAACGGTGGATGTAAAAACCTCAAAGTAGGAAGTTAATTTATTTTAAATGGCTTCTCTTTAGGACGTATAGCTCAAAACTATATTTATTTTTTAAGTGATTCTGCCAATACATTGATATGACTAGGCACAACGTCTTAATGATATCTACGAATAATTATAGTAAGTTTACAAATAAGAAAATGATTGAGTTGAATCACATGGCAGACAATTCCTTAAAAGTTTTGAGAAATGTCTAAATTAATGATGCGTTGCATTCCAAACTCGCGTATTTAGAATGTCAATGATAATCATTACCTACTCAAAAAAACCTTTAACTTATTGTACAACATAACATATGGCTTGATGCCCTTTAATTTTTGTGTTTACACAAAAATAAAAACGGTCATTTGTGGCGGCTTTTATTTAAAAAAATAATATGTATATTGTCTTTCTCTATTCATCGAAAGCTTTAAAATGATATGCAACATGCCATATAGGTATTAATTATTATAATAATCATTCTCATTTCGGCCATATTTGTTTTCAAAATTATTGCAAAAATAAATCATTTTATAATAATAGTTACACATTATTTTTCTACTCTTAAAGACCTTCAAAACAATGTATAACATGTCTTTTTCTTCATCCGCCATATTGGCCTTTAACTTGAAAATATGTGTGAAATTCCCAAAAACTATTCAGTTGACACAAATGCTTTGATGCGCCTGTGTGTCGAATTTCGTTAACATAACAGGTATCGTTAGACAAACACTCAAACTTTTAAAATCCTACGTCTCCGAAATAAAGAACCCACCACGCCCGGTAAAATATTTTCTGTTTCACTTTGGATACGTACCCTTTAATATTACTTGTGCTGTAAGTTATTTCTTGACAAAGGACTATCGTTTGTGATTTCATGCTTATGCGTGTTTACCAGTGGATACATTATTTTGAAAATTAATGTATGTATATTAAAGATTGATTTGATTTAATCCAATAGAGTAATATTGGATTCATATATTATGTGAAATAAATGATAATACATATTATACTCTGTGACCAGTATGTTGAAGTGACCAATTACAATTGTAGAGCCGGATGTAACGCGCACTTTTGGTACTGAAACTCTAGACTTTAGCATATTCCATCTACATTGATTAAATTTTAATTAGATTTCGGGCAGTAATTATATTCAAACAGGATTTGTTTGAATATAATTACCAATTAAAACAACAGTAATTATCAATGATTATATTGTTGAAATAAATAAATAAGCTAATGAAAAATTATCATTTAGTGCAGGTCGTTTTGCTTCCAAAGCTGGAAGAATCTTCAAGAGTATTTATGAACAGAACATCGTGTTTAAATTTTGACGGAACAATATTATGTTTCAAATGGTGCAACATAAACATGCTTGCGCCATTTCAGGTGAAACGTCGATCTAAACTCACATAAACTTTAACCCAAACGGCAGCATTAGGGCTGAAGGAATTTAAAGATGCATGGGTTAAGCTTGTTAGAATAGAAAAACTTGTGACATTTATGAACCGTAATAAAAGTTTCCTTGGACATGGAAAATTGGACATTGACGACATTGTTTTGATCTATAAAAATTTCAGAATCAGGTAATCAGGTATTTATCCCAACATATAGTTTACTACTTGTGGCGTACTCCTAGCAGCGAACAGCATTACATCAAGTTTCGATTCACAGCTCTTTCCAATACAATAAAAAGAAATAAATATTAAACTAGGGTCTTTTTTATTACTTACCCGTTCCATTTCTATTTAAACCGGCGGCAACTCCCTCCAGATTTTCGTCACTCATCGACCTTGATTTGCATTTGCTTTTGTATACGACCAACAAAACCATAATTCCGAAAAACCCTCCCAAAGTGGCTGCAATTCGTACCTGAAAACAAAAGACAGAATTAATTATATATATATGTGTGTGTGTGTTTTAATAATATACAAATAATTGGTTGTTTTGACTGAGATTTTGTGGTACCACTTCATAACTATGACTAGACAGGTTAATAAAAAGGAATACGACAATATTGTCACCACAATTTTATATTAGGTAATTTTAAACAAATGCGTTTCGATATTTGATATCATTCAGTATAAGTGTTCGTAGTAAGTGTAAAGACTTCTGGCTAAATATTTACTTTATGAGCTATTATTATTTAAACCAACAGTACTAAGTGGGAGTAGAATAGGGCTGTAGAAGAATTATGGAACCAAAGGTAAGGAATATGAAGGCTTAGGTCTGGTACAACATTATTTTTCAACTGCTTAAAGCTAAACAACAATTTCCTTATTTTACTACAACTTACAACTAAATTATATTATGTACCTTAAAACTAATATCCCAAGTAGCACAGCTGATCCAAAAGACATCCCTGCGGGATATCCTTTTGTCTAGATTTGATCCTGTCCATAGTTGTTTATCCATGGGTTCTCCTATGGTTATCACGTTTGGATACCTAAGGATATCCTATGGATATCCTTAACAGGATCGTCCAGTTAAGGATATCCTATGGATATTCAGTTGGGGATATCCTATGGACATCGAGTTAAGGGTATCCTATGGATGTCCTTTAAAAAAATTATAATTATAATTGGATTTATTTACGTTATTTAAAGGACGATGTTTCAGTGAAAGCTATATTGAACAATCCTCAAATTATTTATAAAAGTTATATATTTTATGGTGTAAGGTTAAAGTATTCATTTTGGGTTAACACAAATCGGAAAAGACTCATGGCTGAGTGGATAAAGCGAAGGACTGATATTAGGATGTCCCGGGTTCGAATCTCCCAGAGGTTACATTAAAATTATAACTAAGAGATATCTTCATAAGGGAAAATTAATTAGTAATTCATACGGCAATTGTCACAATTCTTTATTATTTTTTACAAATTTACATTTTAAGCATCCAGAATATGTCCCTAAACTGTCCATAGGATATCCCACGGGATATGCTCTGGACGTCCCTTGGAGGTTAGAAGGCCGGACATCGGGTCAGCCATAAGACGTCCAAAATCAAAAAATTTACCATCCAGGGGATGTACAAAAGGACAAAGTGACTGGTCGCGTGGATGTCCCAGGGACAAAGTCGTGCTACTTGGGATACGATATTTTACAACATAATTATTATAGGTTTTACAAGGGCAGAGTTATTAAAGTTAAAGCTTTCATTAAAACACTCTATATTTGTGTTTTTCAAAGAAGTCTAATTTCATATTATTTTATCTCCAATAGGGACGAAAAAACTTTTCAGGGCTAGTTTATAGGTAATAATGTTGGTCTTTTCATCCCCGTTCTTAAAAACGGGGAAATAATGTGAAAACAGGGAAATAATGTAAAAACGGGATTATAATCTACGTTCGACAACCTAATTATTTTTTAAATAGTAGAGAATGAATGGCAAATATAGTGAATTGATTGAAATCAGGTTGGCAACACTGCTTTAAAACTCCCAGCTGTATTGCGAGTCATTCTACGATGCATTGTTTACTTTTGTTTAGCTTTCGTTGAACTTTCTTTTATATTACTTTAAAAGTGATAATCAATTGTTTTAAATAATTCATATTGTTTTATTTTTGTATTTAATTCGATAATAAAGAAATACAAATGTTTTCTTTATTGATTAAATCTTATACAGCGCTTTTTCTGGAGATAAAATTTTGTATGTACCTCGAGCATAATGCATTATTATTCCCTTGTTATAATTATCTATTAATTAGCTAATTGACATTAATATTAAGATACCTAATACCCTCGGCTTCGCCTCGGGATTTATTTGCCTTGATTCCTTCGGCTTTGCCTCGGGAATTAAGATACCTAATACCCTCGGCTTCGCCTCGGGATTTATTTGCCTTGATTCCTTCGGCTTTGCCTCAGGAATCAACTCAGTCACGCGGGAAATAATATCTTACATTATTCCCTAGGTGCATAAATAACTATTTTTGTCATGTGTGTTGTAGTTCAAAATTATTGATATCAGATGTATGACGGTTTCTAGTAGTACATGTAGTACGGATACCATGTAAAGCGGGATATATTTACATGTTTTCGACGTCTGTCTTTCGATATTTTTGTCAATGTTTATAGTGCTTAGCAATGCGTGTACTTATTTTCCTACCTGGTTGTCCAACATACGACCTTACAGGTTTCGAATATCAGTTATTTATATACTCCGCATTCATGTTTTGATTGGACAACATATTTAGCCAGAAGTCTTTACACTTACTATGCTAAAACACTTACACTGAACATGATATAAAATGTCCAAACTCGTTTGTTTATAATTAATATAAAAATTGTGGTGGCAATATTGTTTTGTTTTTTATTAACCTCTCTCTCTCTATAGTCATAATAATTATAAATAATATACTAATCATTTAATCTGATTGAGACATTATTATAAACCAAAGTTAAGGCACGGGTTGACTATAATTAATATACGATTATATCTGTTGGTACAGCACAGGTTTTATCATTTCCTTTCTATAAATAAATGTGTTAAAGCTATAGTGTTCGAAACTAGACGACAAGCAAATTGAGCAGTGAAAAGCTGTAGTACTTCCTTTTACTTCGCACTTATCTTTTACCAAACATTTAAAAGTTAAATTAGACGCCTGTAAGTTTGCCCTCTCCACATGTTGGAAAAAATTATGAGTAAAACAGCTGTTGTTTCAAACAACTCAAATGTAGCTTATTACATATAACGCAGATCTGAGGTCAATATTCATGTATACAAATTTGGGGGTTCCACCGTTATGATAAAAGTGACAAATTTGATAGTTTGTTCTTAAAAAAGTTTTTTCGTTTTCCACTGTTTGCACTCAACTATAAATCATAGTTAGAATCGGGCCTTGAGCCTACTTTCATAAAATGTATACAACTTCATACAAACTATCTCATCAACGTATTCTCTTCCTTAGATTCTCGGTTGACAAAATATTTAGCTTTGGAGGTAATTAACAAGATTTTTTTTTTATATTTTAAATCATTACGTGGTGTAAGTACTTATGTTGAATGTGATGGGTCAGTGAGGGGTGAAAAAAAAATGTGAAGAACTACTTTATGAAATTGGCTATATTTCGTTCCTTAAGGAACATCTTAAGGCCTGTGAACAGAGGTACTTTTATTTATATAGACCTTTTTTCACCCCTCACTGACCCAACACATTCAACATAAGAATATTTTTTAGGCACCTGAATGGCTTTATTTTTATTAGATTACTGCAACTACAATACATAATTGTTATAACAATACAAATGTGAGAATTAGTGACTTGAAAACTAGAGGTCCATCCAGTGATAGCATTTACTGAATTAAGACAGATTTATGAGTGTGATATAATAAAAATAAACAAAATCATGAAGTTGTAATAGATATAATTTAGTTGTCTAAGAGGTCACGTAGCTACTGCCTCTTCAGGCGTCTAGGAGGATTGTCAGGAATGGACCGGGAGGATTGAAATGGTCTGAAAGGAAATTGGAAGGATTTACAACTGGAAATGACTAGTTCACGGACAAAAATTATTTTGAGGTCATTATGAAGGACGAAATTAGAAACATAAAAAGGCGTCAGCTATTTTTCTTAGGGTCTTAGGTTGAAGTGATTGGATGCTATAGGAATTAGAGGGATTGGGACAACCCCAGAGTTCTATGCCATATGTCAGTATTGGTTTTTATTATTGTGTTGTAGATGAGAACTTTGTTTTGCATGTTGAGTTTAGATATGTTGTGTAAGAGTCTGTGTAAAATAAAAGTTTATAGCGTGTATTGCATGTTTGACGTATATGTTTAGTGTGATGTGCCCATGTCAAATGACGATCAAGTGCTGACCTAGGTAGCGGACAGAACTGGAATGAGGAATAAGGATTTGGTTAAGGGTTACAGGTTAGCATATGCCGTGCCTTGAAACAAAGGTCACATGAGAGCATTTCGTTTCATTTACCTTGATCCACCATTTCTTGAACCAGGTTTCAAGGAGTGTAAGGTGTTAGACATGATGGGAGGCAGTACGTAGGGACTTATGTACGGATAGGATGCATTACCGCTGACAAAGGAAGCAAGAACTGTTGAAAGATGCTGGGGAACGTCGGAAGTATAGATGGAATAAAGGTTTGGTCCTAAAATCTATCAAAAACTTATAATCTTGCACTTGATCATTATCACGAGTTATAAACCAACTCAACAACATCGTGATAAAATTAAGTCACAATGGCATCAAAACTGGTATAAAATTCACTAAAGTCTCAACGCTACATGCTATAGAATCATTTGTTTGCCAATAGACTTATATCAAAGGGAAGATTTAGAATTTATAAATTATGTTGCATATTTCGTGCTAGAGGCAATCTACTTCACCTTAATTTCTCAACAATGTATGATTGACCTGAAGCCCAGCAATTCAAAAAATAAGGAGTATCTCTTTCAATAATTGCACTATTAGGGGAAATTAGATTGATTTGGTAAGTGATTGGGTATCTCAAAGAAAAAAATTGGATACAAACAGTTAATTTTATAAAGGAGGCCATTCGTTCTAGGACAGAAATCATCAACCCAAACTAGCATAAATAATTGTTTCAACATAATTTAGACACATTTATTTATTTTATATTTTATATAGGTAGTTTGTTTGAATTTTATTTTCTATAATTTCTATAGACTTCTCCTAATTTTATGTATTTAATTTCTTCACTACTCCTTTATTATTTTATACAATTTGTTTGATTTTTCTTCCACAAAATATGTATTAGTATATAACTGTGTATTTGAAGTACAATATTCTTCTAATAATTTAATGAATTTGATAAAGGACAAACTCAGCTAACGAGCTGCGCCCAAGCCTCTGAAGTGCAATAATGCATAACATGATATCATCGATTATACTATAATTTAAATATACATTAATAAGAAGCTACAAAGCTTACAGTGTACAGATCTATTTATACTCCAATACTCACTTATAGTAGTGAATCATGGAGTATGACTAACAAGATGGAAAGCAGGATCCAAGCAGCGGAGATGAGATACCTACGAGCTATAATGGGCAAGAGCAACACAACCATCAGAAATACTTTAAAAGTGGAACCACTGTCCGAAAGAATAACTAGAGCTAAGCTAAGGTGGTTTGGACATGTCCAAGGACTTGGGGACCAGAGGTACCCCAAGATGGCTCTCGAAGCTAGAATGGAAGGAAGAGACCTCGAGGAAGTAGGAGGAAAACTTGGTCTGATAACATCAAGGCAGCCCTGACAGAACGCAATTGTACTTGGGGCCGAGCTTTTGTCAACCCTCTACACCTATCGGTAGATGAGGACTTGGACTAAGTAAGTAAGTATTAATAATTAATATAAAAATACCATTTTTTCCGTGGTAGGCTGTGAAATAGTAACTTTAGAGCCTAAAAAACATAGCTAAAATCCATTTTTTCATTACGTGGACTTGAAAAATCTTATCATTACTCCTAGCTGTAAAGAAAAAATCTTTTACGTCCTAGGAACTAAAAGATTTTTATTTTCCGGCGGGTAGTTGTCAAAACTTCCGTTAGAAGTGCTGCAGTCTTTGTAGAAATGCATCTAGTACGATTAAAATCCGCTAGATGTCAATGCGTTTTATTTATATTTTCTTATAGTGTAACCTCTTTTTAAGGTTTCTTTTTTTAAGTCTTAAGTATGTACTAATATTTGTTATTATTATATATTGATTAGTGATTAATATTTAATGTTTTTTCATTGCCTGCTACCTCGGAAAAAATAGCATATGCTACGCGACTGTGAAGTGTTTTTTCTTTACCGTGGCAATATTTACTGTCTCGCTTCGCTCGACAGTAAATGTAATTGCCGCGGTAAAGAAAAATCTCACTTCACAGCCTAGTAACATAATATACTATTAAAAAACTGGTCTTATTTTCAACAATTTTTTTTCTGTATTCTTCACCTTAATTGTTTCCATGTGCAAAATTTGGGGAAGATTGAAAGACGGGAAGTGGTTCAAAATTTGGGTAATAGGTGTGCGATGAAACTTACAAAGCAAAGTAATATAAGACCAGTATACATTAATACTTACTACAAATATTACTTCAATGAATCAATTTTCACTACCTCAATGTTTATGTCGAGAATTTTAGTTAAGAAGTTCATAGTTTCCTTTAATTTATTTTCAAAATATTATTTATCAGATCTTACTGATAGGAAACAGAGATTTCGATCAAAGACTAATAATATATAGACCTAATGTTTTAATTATTCCTTCCATGTAGTATATGAATATTTGTTACATATTAACCTGCACACTGTGACCGGGAAAAGATTGACGACCCTTTATTTAGATTTTTAATGAGTCCAGTATATTTAATTTTTACCCCAACCGATGCTCTATTTGTAATAACATGACAACAGGCTACTCAAAAAGAACATCTTTAGATACATACACATCTTTAGAGTATTTTTAAAACCCTGAAAACACTACTTTTATAGAAGATTATAGAAACCACTGTTTGATATTATAAAACATCAGCCTCTTTTTACTTTTAAAAGATATTTTAATCTATTAATCATCAAATCAGTACTATGCTCAAAACAAGTTTAACAAAAAAATTACCATAATCCCATTTTCTAGGAAATTTTACATACTAGGTTTTAGAAGTACGCCATCTTTCAGCTGTTCAATGCATACAATAGAAAATAAAAAAGGGAATTAGGGCATAATAGAAGCAGTTATTTCTGGAGTTGAAGAACAAGAGAAAATAATAATCTAGGTACGATTCACATTCGGTGTCTAAGACACGTTCCACACTAATGATAGCATCGATTATACAACTGCCTCATCTCTCCGTCCTTTAATTACTTAATACTCCCGCCCCCGCTTCTCTGCACTTAAAAAAGAATGCAAGAAATAAGAGATTTCCTATTACCACTAGTGTAGTCCTGTTATTTGTAAACGAAACTGGTTAAAGGTTGATTCGGTTCTAAATTATTTCATTTGATTTTTATTCACTATGAGTAAGTTCCTAGTTCCTGAAAGCTAAACCAGGGCTGTCCTTAAGGTTTAAGGCACCCGGGTCAAAGACATCTGAGGAGGCGCCCTATCCCCCTCACTGCAAAATTCACCAAGTTGTATAAATAGAGGGATGCTATAGATATTACTGTTCACAATAATCTGAAGTCATTTATTAAAACAAACTATAAGATATATATTAAAAAACACCTATATTATTATACTGCACACCTTAACAGGGGCCAGCATCCCTCCCCTCCCCCCCTGAAGCAGCGTCTGTATCAGCTTAACCCCTCCACCCACCCCCTAGGGACTTGTCAACAAATAATTTTAAATTTCGCTATAATCATTGGTTTTCCATCTAACGTTCTGAAAAGTCAAAATTCTGGTTGTAAATCTAAATGATAATTCCCTTACGTTTTTAACATCTTATTTCAACCATATTTATGACTTTTAAGTTATCTGGGGATTAAATAAATGCTTAAGTAATTTAACAAATTATCTGTTGTATGAATTAACCTACTCAATAGTTAATCAAGTATGAAATCGCAATTAAAGTGTGCCTTTTTCTAGAATTAATTATTCATAATTCGCGAAAAATCATTAATATGTAATTTTATTGTGTAAAATACATTTTTTTTCCTGTTTATTTTACCTACCTATCACTATAAATGGAAAAAGGGGGGAACGAACACTTTACACATTTCCTGAGATTTTTGATGAGATCATCAGTATGAAACGTATGTTACTTCTCTAGGAGTATAATCATCTCATCACTAGATAAATATATCGGTGTTTATAGACTTAAATTGTTGGTAATAACCTAATATAATAATCCACGTGGTTGTGCATTGCATGCGTGCACAACCACGTGGCTACTCCCATCCTTTTCTCATTGAAATTAAACAAAAATTATATAATGAGTTAAATTACTCATAATTTAAAAGTACACCATATTTTATTCTATAAATCTTCGGCACCATGCTAAACTCACGGATGTGAAAAATACTTTCTGATTTTTTAGGAAGACGTTAAATTGTAAACTAACGAATATGCCACATTGGTTAGTTTACTTTAGTACTTTGAAGTAAAAACTTTTTGGAATTCTGTTGTAAAGTAACGAATGTGCCATGTTCGTTACTTTACAACAGCAAGTATGCCAGAGTAATTGATTAAAGTGCGGTGAAAAGTAACGAATATGCCATATTCGTTTCTTTACAACAGTAACTGTGCTGGAGGAATTTTTTAAAGTGAGAGTTAAGTAACGAATAAGACAATCTTTAATTTTTAGTAGATTAGAACCGACCAAATTCTATGTATAGAGTTTTTAAATAACAAGTTTAAGAACTAACTCTGAGAATTAATTTAATTTAATTCTTGGTTATTCTACAATTAATACCCAGGTGAGGCTAAAATTCTGTTTAAATCAATCCTATAATAGCCTCTTTTCTTCTTTGTCTTTTTTTCATAATTCCTTTGAACTAAGGTAGCTGTTTTAGCCATTTACTTCTTCAGAATGTGAATCCTTCTAGAAATCAGTGCCTCCCTATTTTTCTAATTAAATTCCGACCTCACTCCCTTCTTTGTTTTAATTTAGTATGCAATAAGGTTTTGTTAAGTGCAAGTCTAAATCGTTCTTCTATAATAACTACTTGTTGATAATATTTCTTCACAATCATTGACTAGTTTTAAACTAACGAATGTTGAATGTGGCAGATTCGATAAAATTAACCTTGTAAAATTTTGCTTCCCTAGTTGTAAACTAACGAATGTGGCAGATTCGTTAAAATTTACCTTTTAAAATTTTGCTTTTGTGTGGTAAACTAACGAATGTGGCATATTCGTTAGTTTACTATATCGATGAAGAATCCAACCCACGAATATGCCATATTCGTTAGTTTGCATTGTCAAATATTTTGTTTTTACTTAAAAGTTTAAATGAACTAACGAATATGCGGCATATTCGTTAGTTTACACTAAAAAGTGCAAATATTTTTTTAAAAAAATGGTATGCGTTGTAAAGTCACGAATATGATATTTCTCCAATCCTATTAATAATTAAACTAAAATTACCCTAGAAAAACTGCACTTAAAACTCACTAAATTAGTCTTTTAAAATAAAAGAGTATATGAAAGGGCCTACTTCATCCAAAACATTTTTTTCGTGTTTTCGCTCTCCTGAAAAGTAGGGTTTTCATATTCGTGAGTTTAGCATGGTGCCGACGAAATAAGAAGTAATGATGGATAAGAAGGTGTAATAATTTAAATAGAACGCTTATTTCATTCTAAAACGTATTGACTCATCATACAGAGTCATCCTCAGTCAAATATATTTATATCTAAAACAAAGAACAATATTGCAATTAATTAGAATTTTTTCCATTACTGATCTTTCATGATTTTCTTTAAAATTCGTTCCATTTCCTCTAGTTATAATTGAAATTTACGTATATTTGTAAAAATTTATATAATGCCATTAAAACTACTATCAATTGTCAAAGATTTGGTTAGTTTTTGACCAACTACCTTAATATTATTAGAAAATTATTAAAAATCAGTATTAGAAATATTCTTATTAATTGCACTATTGTTGTTTGTTTAGATATAAATAAAATTGACTGAGGAGGACTCTAGATAATGATTCGAAACGATTCAGCATGAAATAAGTGTTCTATTTAAATAATTGCATCTTTTTATCCATCATTACTTCTTGTGTATTAAATAAAACATTGAAAATCATTATTTTAAAAGTCACAACATGGATCGAGCGCCCATTCCCAAGCAACCCAATTTCGAGCGCCTGGATCTCGAAAGGAAGAGCAAAAACATGACAACCCCCCTCGACCATGGATTCATTTTGCTTCTCTCACCGTGCTTTACACGGGGATATATCGATGGCACGGTTTAGATTCGGCTTTGGCGAGATTCTTTGTTCAGAGATTTGTCCTTTTATAATATACAGGGTGGTCCAAAAGTCTCCCCCCCCCTCTTAACTTTTGAACGGTTTGAGATAAATTAATGAAACTTGGGGGATCTCTACCATGCAAAGGGAAGTTTGTTTTCATGCAATCACCCACCAGGGGCAACCACCCACTTTGCCCCCAGGCCACCCAACTTCAAAATTTCAAATTGGAGCGTATATTTTTGATAGCATATTTGGATTCTACAGTGAAAAATAATAAACTTTTACTTGAAACTATTTTTTCTATCTCCAATATTTTGCCCCCTACAGGGGGGCAAAGATAGCAAAATAACCCTTCCGAAATAGTAAAAAAATAACACTTAGATCGTTATAAAATCTAAACGGTTTGAAATAAAGTCATGGAACTTGGGGGATCTGTACCATGTAAAGGGAAGTGTTTAATCATCCACTCGCGTACTAGGGGCAACCTCCATTTTTCCCCCAGGCGCTGAAATCTACGATTTTTATACTTTTGCCCCCCCCCATAGGGGGAAAAATATTAGAGGTAGAAAAAAAAGTATGAAGTAAAATATTTTTATTTTTTGCCGTAGAATCTAAATCTGCTATCAAAAATATACATTCTGGGACAAAATTTTGAAGTTAGGAGGTCTGGGGGCAAAATGGGAGGTTGCCCCTACAGCGCGGTTGCATGAAAACAAACTTCCCTTTACATGGTACGGATCCCCCAAGTTTCATTAATTTATCTCTAACCGTTTAGATTTTACAACGTATTATCGGTAGGGTAATTTTGCTATCTTTGCCCACCTATAGGGGGCAAAAGATTGGGAATAGAAAAAAAAGTTACAAGTAAAAGTTTATTATTTTTCACTGTAGAATCCAAATATGCTATCAAAAATATACACTCCAATTTGAAATTTTGAATTTGGGTGGCCTGGGGGCAAAGTGGGTGGTTGCCCCTAGTGGGTGATTGCATGAAAACAAACTTCCCTTTGCATGGTAGAGATCCCCCAAGTTTCATTAATTTATCTCAAACCGTTCAAAAGTTAAGAGGGGGGGGGGGGAGACTTTTGGACCACCCTGTATATTAAAAATTATTATTAATGAAATAAAGTATTTTTCAAGAAAGAGGTAGCCAATTTAACTTAATGTTAAATGTAATCAAGTAATAGGAAGGAGTCTCTTCTTGAAGAAAACCATTTACCTGCGTAGAGAGAAAATATATATTGTGTCGTGTCAACAATCAAATTGTATAACAAAAAAATGTATTTAAATTTGAATAAAAGTTTAAAGGCATATGTGCATATTTATTTTAAACAACAGGTCTATTCTATCCAGTGTAAATTTCTATTAAAACTTTATGAATAATACTCGCTTTTTAGTTAGACTATAAAACTTGGAACAACGCTAAATTTAAAATTCAAATTAACGGAGTAACTCGATGAATAAATTAGTTAAGTTTTTCATTCATGTGAATATCCACTTTAAATCTTCCTCAAATAATCAATAATTTATATATATATATATATATATATATATATATATATATATATATATATATATATATATATATATATATATATATATATTGTTTAATTCTCTTTTTTACATTAATTTTTATTTTCAATGGTAGGTTTGGATTTTATTTCGGGTTCAGGGTTCTTCAGGAATCTATGAACGTCTATTTGCCGTATCGTAAATAGTACAGCCCTAAAATTCAGTAAGGATGCGCTTGAATATTGCGACGGTATTTTTTTCTGGCTTTGGTTTTTACGACTAATTCTCTTTTCTTTTATCAGGTACATTTTAACATCTGTAAAGGGTAAATAAATAAGAAAAAAAAGGTTTGCCGAGAATAACGGGATATAAAAATGTAGTTAACATCCTCGAAGAAAGAATATAGATTTTTTTTTCTTTGGTAAAATAGTGACGGAGTAATACAAGAGTGATAAAGGAGTAAGTGAAGTGTTTGAAACAGAAGGGTTACTGGCTGAGGTTTTTTTCTAAGCTCGATTTGTCGGTAAATATTTGAGTAAACTACTCGACTTGAGGTTAGAAGGTAAAAGACAGGTTCTAAAGTGGCTACAGAACGGCCTCGGATCGAAAGCCCCGCTGTTCAGCTGTTCTCGAGGTAGACAATCCAACTGTTGAGCCAAGTTCATGCATTCGACATGGCCTCTCTCAGCCTCCTCATTGTTCCACACTTTTCCCTGCCCTTTTGTTTTTCGTTTCTATCTCACGAGAATTGTAAATGCAGATCGAAAGGGGTTATACGCCTTTTGAAATACGTCCAAGTTGGAAACTCTTTTGTTTATAGGCTTTTTAATCGCGACAATAGGACTATAAATAAAGGGACTAAATCAATTAAAGACGCTTCACTTTAGAAGCTGTTCCGTCTCAGATAGTTTGAAAACCTACTCAATTTGCATTCTTCTCTATCTCGCCTACAGAACTATGCCTTACCTGCACTTCAAAACATTTTTCCTTTAACTTAACTTTCTTTATCACACACGATATAAAATATCCTTCTTTCCAGATTAAACATCAATTTAGGAACGAACTTGTACTTTAACCCTGCAGTGCACGGGTCGGGTCTGTGAGACCCAGGGTGTCACACTCATTAGCAAAACACTGATAAGGGAGGTTCGTATAACACCATCCCCTCCTATACCTTCAAGTCAAACCTTCCTCAGTTAAGTACCACATTTTGAACAATTCACATAATTTCTTTCTGTCTATTTTTTTACCTCAAAATTACCCCTGGGTCTGTGAGACCCAACCCGTGTACTCATGTAAGTATTTTTTTATAACTCGTAACAACATTTGATTATATATATTCGTTAATAACTCTCTAGGTTTTAATTTTATTTACTTGAACTTTATTTAATATTAATTTCAGGTATTGTACAAAGTATTTATAATGACTGATTATTTTCGAACTTTAATTTAGTATATAACATTTTGTAAAGGGAGAAAAAATATTACAATTACTCTCCTGGCAGGAATGTTATAGAATATCGGGAATTTTTTTTAGAATTACCGGGAAAAATATTCTTGAGATTAAAGCTGTGCCTTCCAAACTTCAAGAGTCTAATAAAGGGGGGGGGATGCTCAATTTGCACTGACCGGAAATCTCGTATAATTCTTGCAAAAAGTGCAATATATATATATATATATGCTTAGAGCATTCGCAATTTATATGCCAAGACTGTGGAATTCAAAATTTTTTGATCGTATTAAGATCCTATATTGATGAATGAAACTTATTTTTTCAAAATTCTTTTAATTTTTTTTAATATATTTTTTTTTTCATGTTGGACAGTAAAAATTAAAAAATTAGTAGTCATAAGAAAAAAAATTGTTTTTTCTAATGTAATTTTATTGATATATTGCATTATATATTTTTTTACTAATAAATAAAGATTATTTCTATACTAAAAAAAATAAAAAATAAAAATATTTAAATAATAAACCATGTTAATTTTTTTATATATTGGGTCTGAGAGACCCAACCCGTGGTGTGATTTTTTTTCACCCGTGCACTGCAGGGTTAAACTAAGGCGAAGGTATTTATTTGGAATAAAAGTCCTGTTGTTGAAGAACGATTTTTTATTGCATCAAAGCTTTCGCCCAGGGAACCTGAGCATCATCAGTGATAATCTACAAATACATAAAAGAGACAAATAGATAATGCTAGACTAAAATTAGGAAACAACAAGAAAATAATTCGAACTGAAAATGCACAAGAGTGTGACATAGGTTCTTACCAGCAGTGAAAATAAATTATATTAAAATTAAAAGAACATGTGGGTACTAGATATATTGGTTTAAATATAAGTATGAAAATGAAAAACTAAAACAAAATTGCCCATAATGCCTAAACAGTTAGGATGAAAGTGAACAAGTGAGTGGAAATAAACAGATGAGACAGGGAGGCAAAACATATATTATGGTGGTGATTTTTTATGGAATCTTCATAAAGAAGAAATAAAGTAATAAAATAATAAATTTAGAGTCCTGTTCAATGTCCAAACTTAATAAACAGGTCAAGTGTGAGCTAGTCAGCACACAGCGAGGGTCCGTAGGCCACACTATATAGTGTTTAACTGTAAAGTGTATAAACAGTGTTTTTTGAAATGCTAAAAAGCTTACTTTGAACCATTCTAAGGGTCTGATATTCTCAAAACACACTCTGATAATGTATTTTTTTTTTTGCCACTGAACCGGACTACAACCATATAAATACATCGAAAAGACCATAATTATAAAAAAAACGTATTTTGTCAATAAAAAATAAAATAATATTTTTTTCGAAATTTCCAAAAAGTGGTATCTTTACTTTTGGTCGAAGAATGTTCAGGATTTTTTTTCAGATTTTTTGCACTTCACATAAGCGAGATAGAGGGGGGGGGGGGGGGGGGGACACGTTTCAAACCCGCTTCAAACTCGCCTATGCTCGCCCTATCAAAGTTATAACCAAAGAATTATATATTTTTGTAATCAGCTCGACGTACCCTTTCATATGATACCCCTCACGGTGTCGAAAAAAAATAAAAAAATTTTAACCCTTAAGTTTTTTTACCCTAATTTTTTTGAAAAATATTTTTTTTAAGTCGTTATATTTTTAAAATATGTGGGCATGTACAAGACACATACATGCCAAATTTCAAAGTGATCGGATGAAAGGTGTAGCCGTGAGAGCACGCGAGAGGACGGACGGACAGACACACGCAGGAAAATATAAGGGTCCTTGGTTTTGCCTACGGACCCTTAAAATCTAAGAAAAGGACTATAGGTTTGACGTATGGTATAATGGTAATTATAAAATAAAAGTTTTGTTTTGTTTGTTTATTTAGGAGATAATATTGGTGTATTCTCTTTTGCAGAGATAATATTGGTGTATTCTCTTTTGCAGAGATAATATTGGTGTATTCTCTTTTGCAGAGATAATATTGGTGTATTCTCTTTTGCAGAGATAATATTGGTGTATTCTCTTCAATAACAGGACTTTTATTCCAAATAAATTCCTTGGCCTTAGTTTGAAATTCTAAAGAAGTCCACTATACATCTCTATAATTGAACTTGTACTTGTTCTGACATTTTTTTTACATTGAGCTTTTATCATGAAAACAGTCAGGAAGAACATAACCACAAAAAAAGTAGATTTATAATAAATTAAGTCTTAAAAATATACGTGTATTACAACAGTAATAAGAGTACTACTACATTTAGACTAATACATTTTGTAAAAATATTTTGTATTACATTATAGGTAATACATGTATTATTTTACTATTTTTTTAAGAATAACATTGGACGCAAGTTCGCAAGACCTAGCACCATTTGCGATTCCAATATCTATTTATAGGAGCAATTGTTTCACAATTTGTATACAATAGTAATAATTTATACTCTTGCCATTGAACTTAGTTATTCTGACAGCGCGGGAAAATAAAAAAAAAATAAAAAAAAAACGGGAGGGGATGAGAGCTCGAGATTTTGGCGGGTAGTAGGTCGGGCCAACTAGGCAAACAAAAATATCACTGGATAACCGTTAAATAACCTCCTAGTGGTTTTATTTTTTCCCTCACATAGGTTGGCCAATCTGAGTAGTCAGATTTACAAAGTATAATGACATGAGTATAGATCTTTCTATTCACTCGGAGAAATCCTTTTGCTATATTATAATTTTCACCCTGCTATATTTTTATTTTTTTATTTTCACCCTGCTATATTTTTATTTTTTTTATTTTCACCCTGCTATATTTTTATTTTTTTATTTTCACCCTGCTATATTTTTATTTTTTTATTTTCACCCTGCTATATTTTTATTTTTTTACATACGAAGGGTACACGGGAAAAAGGATGAGAGTCACTTTTTTTGTATTTCGAAAAAATGGAAAACAAAGTTTACAGATTCCTGGAAAAGCTATTTGTGGTGTTATAATTATTTTATTTAAATAAATTATTATTATAATCATTCTTAATCATATTTAATCTAAGAAAAAGACCTTATTTTGGAATTGACAGCAATTATTATCAAACATAGCTAAAATACATTGGACTCTCATCTTTTTTCCCCAGGAATTTATGGTCATATAGTCTATTGAAACTGGGAAAAACTTTTTTATTTATTTATTCTTCTTATTATTTTATTTCTTTTTTTTATTCTCTCGTAAAACGATTGTTTCATAATTATATTGTTATAGTTATTTGAAATTTAATTATTTATTAAAAAAAAAAAAATATATTAAAAAACGGAATCAAAAAGAAAAATTTAAGAACATTAAAATTAACACAAAAAGAGTAACGACCATTAATCGCATTGCAGTAAAAATATACTCTGTTGATTCTAAATTTATTTTGAAGCACCAAATAGATCTTGTAAGAAAAGGGCATTTTGATTTGTATAGTAGCTTTAAGAAGCGAGTCCAAGGTAGGGGAACATAGTAGTGTAGTGGACTCTCATCTTTCTTCCCCTGACTTTTTGGACCCTCATCTTTCTTCCCTGTACACCATATTTTTAAACCCATATTTGGGTAGGTTTTAATAGTTTTTTTTAAAATGAGGTTTGTAGTACTGTTAGTACACGCCTTGAGCTACAAGATGGCGTTGCTAACTCAATTTCTATAAAAATGTGACTCTCATCCTTTTTCCCGTGTACCCTTCATACAGTATTATAATATATTTCATAATTTATAAATAGTATAAAGTGAGAAATTTAAAGAAATATCAAGTGAAACATTTTTCTGTCAATTTAGCACACGATTACTGTTAGTTAATACGCAATTTAACAGGTAAATTAATTGGAATTGAACAATTGAAAACATAATCTATATTATCCCGCACTCCAATTCACTAATAGTCGCCAGTTAAAATTTGAATTGTTGTTTGTTAACGTTAAGATCAAGTGAGATATTTTTCTATAAACATGGCACACAATTATAGTTAGTTAAACAACATATTGTTTGGCAGGTAAATGGTGAAAAATTTGCGTCCTCTTCCAGTTTACTTGAAACCCCATATTTTATTCCTAATTGTATTTAGTCCAGGAAAATAAGGAATAATAGGGGAAATAATTTATAAAGTTTTGAAACTTTATGAAAACACTTTTAAGGGGTGTAGTACTAAGAAACAGTAAAGTTCCCCCCTCTTGAGGGGGCGCTTCCCCCCTCCCCCCTCGTTAAAGTCCAAAATTTACTTATTTTTCACTTTTTACGCCAAACGGTTTATTTTTTGAAGAGAAGTGTTGTTACCAAACTTATTTCTCACATAATTCTGCACAAAAAAGGTCCTATGCATGTTTGAAGTGGGACATACCGTTTTCGAGATATTGTTGTTGGATCGAGATAATACGTACTTTTGCGAACCAAGATATCTAAAAAACAACACATCCGATTTTAATGAAATTGGGATAGTAGGTTATACTTAGCCCATTGTTGATCCCATATAAATTTCAACCTTCTGCGCCCATTATTTAATCCTCCACATGCGCACAAACATACATTTATTTAGACCTATATCTTCAAAAGTATTCAACTGATTATTATGAAATTTTCATGGTTTGTCGAAAGTAGTCCGCAGATAGCCTCAAACTAATTTCAACCGCCTGTGCTCTTTATATTTTGATAAATTGATACTTTAATTCATAACAGACGGACAAAAATTGATCAACAGACACACAGAAAGGGAACCAATTTAGAAAATATAAAGAGCGCAGACGGTTGAAATTAATGTGAGGCTATCTGCGGGCTAATTTCGACCAACCATACAAATTTCATAATAATCAGTTGAGTACTTTTGAAGATATAGGTCTAAATAAATATATGTTTGTGCGCATGTGGAGGATTAAATAATGGGCGCAGAAGGTTGAAACTTATATGGGATCAACAATGGGCTAAGTATAACCTACCATCCCAATTTCATTAAAATCGGAAGTGTTGATTTTTAGATATCTTGGTTCGCAAAAATACGTTTTATCTCTATCCCACTACAATATCTCGAAAATGGTATGTCCCACTTTAAACATGCATATGATGCATAGGACCTTTCTTGTGCAGAATTATGTCAGGAATCATTTTGTTAATAACACTTCTCTTCAAAAAATAAACGGTTTGGCGTAAAAAGTGAAAAATAAGTAAATTTTGGACTTTAAGGAGGGGGGAGGGGGGACGCGCCCCCTCAAGAGGGGGGAACTTTACTGTTTCTTACTACTACATCCCTTAAAAGTGTTTTCACAAAGGTTATAAACTTTATAAATTATTTCCTCCATTTGCTGTTTGTTTTACTAATTTGCCTGGACTAATTGGAACAAGTGGAAACATAAACTAAATTCCTCACTCTTGTTCACTAATAGTCGCCAATTAAAATTATAATAGTTAAGTATGTGAATTTAATTTCGGCAACAACCGTAGGCAGATCAAGGGTATTGATTATGCGCGTATACTTTTAATCAAAAATTTAATAAAAAAAAAACAAATAAACATCATTTGCAGCATAATTTTCGGCAGTAATTTTACGACATATAAAGTTTTGGAAAGAGGAAAAAATCCCGCTTATCTTAAGGTACTATAAAAAATTCTAAAAGGTTAAAATAGTCCAGAGTTCAGGCACGGTACATTTAATTGTCTTTTAGTATTTTTTTTTTTTTAAATCCTAAAGTAAATTTAGCAAATCTATTACAATTCGTTTGTGCCCCCGAGCAGTAATTTTACCTTAATCCAACTTATTTATCTAGAAATCGATTTATATATGAATTAAATATATAATGACGTCAGCAGTGGGATGTTACAACGTTGTATTGGTGTGTATCAATCTTTTTTAAGATTAGCCTTTTGTCTTTGACATAGTAAGTATCCAGTGGAGTCTAAGGTTGAAGCGAAATTTAGATAGCTATTTTAAACACATCAAAAATAGTACCACCCTTGTGCTTAATTAGTTAGAAGAATACTCTATTTACGTAAAGACCCGGGTCGTTTACCTCAAGAGTAAATTAAGATTCACAGTTTTTTGTGCTTCTTTGCAGAATAAATCTGGGAAGAGTGTATAAATGTTCCCCCACCCTCTTGACTTCTATTTAAAATAAAGAGACTCACGTATCTACTTAAGAACTAATAGGAACTGAGAGGCGCTCTTTAGAGGCCAGTCAAGAGGTATGTTTTTTCAAAGAATCACTTCAGTAAGCAGAGAAGTATACACGCTGAAAAATCTTTTGAACAACCCACTTATAGCCGAAACATTTTGAAAGAAAAAACAATTTTTCGTTGGAGGGCAGTCGTAATTAGACGGAGTACTGAGATATGGCTGGAAAAAGGTAATGACATGGAAATAGATTCCGTTTTGAACATTCTTTTAAAATAATCGTCAATTGCCCTCTGTTTTAGCATTTTTGAAACATGGTTTATGGGTTAACAATATGAACTTTTTTTTACCTGCTATTTTTGAGTTCGCAGTCGTAAAACAGCAACAGACTATACCCTACTTAAATAAAATTATTGAGCTTGTTAATTAATTATGCGATAGCGATACTTATAGCGTGCTATTATAAGTAATATCCGTTAAAAAAAAGGCGGCATGCAGATATGCATTCTTTGATTTATCAGCGAGGAATAGAAATCATTAGAGCTTTTTTCGCATCGATATTGGCAAAAAAAATAACTCAAAATACTAAATCACAGGTCAGGCAACACATCACAGGTTACACAAATTCAATATTTTACCCTTTAAGGATTGGTGGTTTGCCTGGAAAACCACCCCCATTTGCTCCGAATGGCGCACTACTGTTTTTTTCTAATTTCTAAAATTAGAGTTGCAAATCTCATCTGTGGGATCAAGAATGGCCCCAGAAAATTATTTTTGAAAACGTTCTAGCCCCCCTCCCATAGTAAAAAAATCAATGTTTTTAGGTGGTTTCTGGGAGATGCCTCCAATCAATTTGGGATTTGTACTTCTGATGACCTTGACAAAAATTATATTGCTTGTAAGGTTTGGTGGTTTACATTCTTAACCACCTTAAAGTACGTGGTTAACGGAATGAACCACCTAACCTCTAAGACAACGTAATTTATTAAATGTTCGCAACTCAAGCTAAAAAATCTGCAAATAACTCGAGAGCGCTAATTATTTCATATAAAAACTCAATATTAAACCAAAACTGGTAATATAATAAGTATTTGACAAAAATTCGCTCTAAGAAATTGCTTCTATGAGCCACAATAAAATAAAAACTGGAGACATGTCATCCAAAACACACGTGTAGAGATGGTCAGGTGGTAAACCGCGGAAACCACCAATCCACAGTAACATATTTTTGAATTTTTGCCTGATCCTTAAAGGGTTTAAATAAAAGAAAGATCAGGAAGTCAGAATTTTCTATTTTTAATTCACTTTTGCAATTGTGCAAAATGATTGTATGAAAATGTTAACAGTGTAATTTGCAAGGCATGTCGGTATACTCCAATGTGAAACTTATACGGAATAAAATAATGTTATGAGACTTCTCTGTAATATAGATAGTGTTGACATTCCTAACTGTAAATATGTATATTAATAAAATGATATATGTATAAGTATGTTTACTTACTCCAGTCATGAGGTCGTATGTTTTGTAGAATTCCATTTTAGCATATTCCCTGTCGAGTAGATGAACTGATATCTGGTCGAGTTCGGGGGTGGCATCGGCTTCAGTCCCGTTCTTAGCCATAGCCCGCCACCCCAACCCTCACGGCACACCTGGTAACAAGTTAGAAAAACAACAAAGAGTTAGGCCGCTCCCTGACTTGTCGCTACGGTATCGGTATGCGGTATTTTCTGCTTTACCGATACCGCCTTCATCTCCCCACATGTCGGTGTCGGTATACTTTCCGTAGAATGTTGCAGTCACGGGCGTGAGTAATGTGAGTATGTCGTCGTCAGAAGAAGATACTATTATAGCGTGTTACATGTTACATTTATTTGCGATTGCGCAGAAAAAGAAAGAAGTACTGGCGATATCCTTTAATATATAATTTAATATTTAGTATTATAATTTATAACTTTAAAATTAATAAATATAAACAGTAAATACCTAAAAAAAAATTTTGTGTTTGAAATTTCCGACCAAGCTTTCTCCCTCAGGTCCTTTCTAGCATATTCCGGTAATTTATAATTGTACAACAATGGATATTTCTCAATTTCTGAGACCAAAATTCCATGAATATGTCTCTCCGTTACTCCGTTGCCATTTTGCGATGAACCCACGACCACGCTCAAAGATAGAATGATAGCAGTTTATTAATCTAGTACTTTTTACCGCTTCTGTTTTTACTGGTTGTACTTACCGACTCTCGGTATACCGATTCCTTCCCGCCCCGCTCCCACGCATGCGCACTAGTCAGGCCGCTCCCTCACTTATCGGTACGGTACAGTGGCGGATTAAGGGTGTCATCTAAGGGGTGGCGATCTGACCCTCCAAGGGGTTTCGGGAGTATGGAAAGCCCTAAGGAAAATATGAAAATATGACCTCTCAAAACAGCGCTTAAATGCATTTCTGAAGTAAAATTTGATTTTAATACTTAGTCACAAAAGGGTAATTTTTGGCTCGATTATATGGTGTAGTTTGTTGGAAAACAAGTATGAACATGGACACAAGTACATTTTTAAAAAAAAATATAATATGAACTTAAAAGTATAGTTATGGTAACACAATAAAAGTTGTGCACCTAATCATTCCCTTTGTCAAAATACCTTAAAAAAAATTTCGTTCTTGAGAACGAAAATTTATCACAGTTTGTTACCTTCGGTAAGCTCAGAAGCTAAAGGGGGATTTTTAATATTTTCGTTTTATACATCTACGAGCCGTTAAGCCCATGACAACGGACCTAATTTTATATTTAGAAAAAAATAGTTAAATTAAGTAAATTTATTTAGATAAGTTATTATATCTATTTGAAGACCATCGAATCAAAGTAAATACTCGTACTTTTCGACCCGAAAAGTGTTTTCGGGAGACAAGTTCAGGATTTAAAGTCCAAGAACGGGACAACTCCGGGACACCTGGTGTCGTCAGAAGTTAATTATTGGGGGAGGATATATTGCGGGGCCGGGGGTCCTCCCTCGGAAAAATTTGAAAATATGACACCTCTCAAAACAGCGCTTAAATGCATTTCTGATATGAAATTTGGTAGTCGTGGGAAAAAAGTATAACAAGGGGGGGGGGGGGGGCGGTCGCCACCCCCCCCCCCCCCCCCCCCCCTTTAATCCACCACTGGTACGGTATTGGTGCGGTTTCGGTAAGCACTTGCTCGGTACCGATTCGGTACAGATTCTTCACCGGGCGATAAGGAATCAGTATACCGAGAGTCGGTAAAAACAAGCAGTAAAAACAGAAGCGGTAAAGTACTCAGGGTGAACTCATAAAGATATAGGCACTCGGTAAAGAATCTTATCGCATCGGCATACTAGCTTACCGATACCGTACCGACAAGTCAGGTAGCGGCCTTAGTTCCAATCTTCAATTACTACGTTCACACATCGTTTTGGAAACGGTTTTGAAAACGATCCGCTAGTTCAAAACGCTGTACGAACGGAGATCGACGGATCGTATCGGGTTAGATCCGCTCCACCAAAAATACGTGATCGGATCGGGGGATCGAAATTCAAAACGCTCGTATGAACAGGTCGCGGAGGGGATCGAGATATCAGGTTATTTTAATCTTTTCCACTTTTTAAGTTCTTGAAGCTTTTAAGTTTTCGTGAGCTTCCGTTTCTTTTTTTTTAAACTGCAAAAACGTTTTTAAACAAAAGTTAATACTATAAAGAACCTGTAAAAACATTTAATAACATGTAAATAAAATGTAAAAATTCGCGGACATATTAGGTAACAAGAAAGAAGGTTTTACTCGTGACGTCACCGATACGAGATTTCGAAAACAAATATTTCGATCACCTGTATGTTTTGTTGTGTGAACGGGAATCGTTTTGAAAACGAATTGGATCCGAAACACTTTCAAAACGATGTGTGAACGTAGTAAATGTTTCATGGTCCTGATTCCCGCGAAACCAATTAGTAAGGCATCTTTCGAATCATATTCGTTTTAACAGCGAACCACCAAATACTCATTTTTATTTATAATATCATCTCAATCTCCAACGTAATCAATTTCTTTTGATTTATTACCCTAATAATATGCAAAATGATTAAGTTCAAAATAATAGTAAAGCTATCGAAAAATGCTAAATTTACATGTACATACTTTCATTCACGGTCATTTTATTTAAGATAATCATTTTTCTGTTTAGAAATCCATAATCAATGTTTATTGTTACGAGTATATTAAACCGTTTAGAATGATCTTGTCTACACCGATCTAATCTAGATATACGATATGCAATATACAGGCAGATGAGAACATGTTCGAATATCCAAGGTTTAGACATCCTTAATAAAAGTTGAGTGTTATTATTAAAACGTTTAGAATCATCTTGCACTGCATTGATATACATATTTATCATCTAATACCGATATAATCTAGATATACAATATACAGGCAGATGACAACATGTTCGAATATCGAAGGTTTAGAGTCTAAACCTTCGATATTCGAACATGTTGTCAAAACTTTAGACATCCTTAATAAAAGTTGATTGTTATATTAAAACGTTTAGAATCATCTTGCACTGCATTTATATACATATTTATCTTCTAACACCGATCTAATCTAGATATACAATATACAGGCAGATGACAACATGTTCGAATATCGAAAGTTTAGTTTAGACATCCTTAATAAAAGTCGATTGTTATATTAATACGTTTAGAATCATCTTGCACTGCACTTATATACATATGTATCTTCTAACACCAATATAATCTAGGATATACAGGCAAATGAGAACATGTTCGAATATCGATGGTTTTAATGGTTTTATAATATTAAATTCTGTTATAAGCGCAAGTCTAAAATAGTGCATATTTATTTCTTCCGCCTGGTTTTAAACCCGAAATTTTATAGTGCTAAGAAAATCTACGACTTTCTAATCTGCGATTTGTCTCAATCTGACCTAGTTCATATCGACTAGTTCATATCGACCTAGTTCATATCGACTAGTTCATATCGACTAGTTCATATCGACTAGTTCATATCGACTAGTTCATATCGACTAGTTCATATCGACTAGTTCCTATCGACCTAGTTCATATCGAAGCTGCGATCTCATAACTTATATTAGATTAAATATTCCACAGGTTTTGGCTTCAGTTTTATAAATAAATTAAGCAATGTAGGGTTTCAAAGATTTTAGTGGATTACGAAAAACTTACTCACCAGTTTTTTTTGTTTTTTTTCTTATTATTTATCAGGTTATTAGAATTTTGATAAAACCCCTTTCTGCATCCATTTGACCTCCTTGAACACATTCTTAGCTTTGTTTTATGGAAGATTTGAAACGTTTAGAAAACTAAATTCGGTTTAAAAATGTCATGAAATCACCCTTTCAGTCTTGAGTCTTATCTACAATAGTACATTACGCGTCGAGTGCGGAAAGTAGCATTTTGCATACGAGTGTGGAGTTTGCACCCGAGCGACAGCGAGGGTGGTAAAACCACACGAGCAATGCAAAATGCCGTTTTCGCACGAGTTGCGTACCGTACTTTATCTACGATTGTTAGATTTAAATAATAAATACAGAAAGAAATAAACTTCCAGTATACAAGTTCGTATTTCTCTTTTGATAAAGATAACATTAATTCATTAGTTGTATTTTGTGCCGAATTATTTCGGGAGGCGTATTATTCTCCTCATATTCGTCATAATCATTTAAATAACTCATTGATTTTCACAAAAAAACTCGATAAAAAGTTACTTTTATTAAACAAACAGCAAATTAGTCTTGTTTAATGTAAACAAACTCTCTAATCGTGCGTAAAGCTGAAGAATTCCTCTTCTTTACCGCACTAGTGTGGTAAAGAAGAGGAATTCTTCTGAACTATGAGACGCGCATGCGCAATGAATACAAGTACGTAAAGAATCACTTTCTACGCATCTAAACAGAGATATAATGTTTATATTTCGTATCAATCGTAGATAAAGTTTATTTACTTTTTGGGATTGAATCGTATTTCTTGATGAAAACGCCTTCCAACCAGAACAATTCAGATTGAATTTTAAAAACATTTCCGATCCTCCTGTAAAATTAGCTTTTGTTAGATTGGATACATAAAAATGATAATATTTAATTAATTTTCTACTGTATAGAAAAAAGAAAAAAGCGGTACTATACTTTTTCAAGGTGGTAAGTGGGAGGAGTCCCTCAGTGTTATAACAAACATTGAAGATGTGTTAAGCACAATGTTGCCTTAAGTCTGTCCACTTCTCTTGCAAGTATTGAATTGTTTGCAAGGAGCGATGGGACGGGGTAACATCTTGCATTAACGTGTAATTTAGCATTTGATCTTTAATTTCAAGCAAAATTGTAGTTAACACCTCTTCAATGTTTATTATAACAATGAGGGACTCCTCCCACTTACCTACGAAGAACCCTCCCCCCCCCCCACCACATGGTAATTTATTCTATCAAAACTATAATACCAGACAAGATCACTACCCGGACAACGACTTTTTTCAAGACCCTATTTCAAACCGTCATTGCGTGGCTTTCACCCAATCGGTTTTAAAGTTATAGATATGAAATTTAAAGTAAAATAATGTAGTTTTCAGAACCCGCAAACCCCATATCTCTATATACTACAGAAGCTGAGCTATAAGTGTTCAAAAAAGTGCGGTTTATTTGGCCCACCCTGTATATTTCCTAAAATCCTGAGCCTGTGCCTCCCCCCCCCCCCCCCCCCCCTCTGTTGATGCGCCACTGACATAAGTGAAATTAACTAATGGTTGCAATATAAACATTCCAGTTGACATAATTGCTTATGCTACTATTACCGGTTTGCTAGAATTCTATACGATATAGGTGGCACAAATTTAAACATCTAAAATCTAAAGCAATTCTCATAATAGTATCTATTTAGCATAAGATTTGGTTAAACAATAATGTATTAGCAGTCATTGAGGCAGTAGATGTAGACTAGATACTCGTTTTAAGCGTTAAGGAGAAGTGAAAATGGGCATGAAAGAATAAAATTTATTTATTTGATGTCTAATGTCATAATATACCTACATATTAATGATAAGATGAAAATTGTGTAAGCATCATGGAGTGGTAATAAATTGCTTTAATTGTGGCCCAGGTAGTACCTTCCTAATGTAAAAGCTATCATAAAGGTAATTTTATAGCGAAAAGTAGAGACCATGTTTGAGATGAGGGAAGCTCGAAGTTCAAACTCATTATAGGCATCAATTTCAAAAGGAGTTTCTCATAATTGGAGTCATTAGCAACTGAGTTGTTAGTTGCTAATGATCCGCATCACAAGAAACTCGATAATGTTCCTGACAATATTAGTTTTATCAGCTTTAACATTATTTGGCTGAATTTAATTAACCATTAGTGCTACCATAGAATTCAATATTCTTCAGTAACAGAACAGTATTTACGATTTTTTTTATCAATTATAATTACTATTATCTTATAATTATTTGCCAGTGTTATGTTTTATAATAAATGTGTATGTGAGTTGTGGAGTTATCCAATATAAATATTTCTCAAAGACTATTAAAAAGAGAACGTCAAGAATTTAACTTGGTTCCTCCCTCGCATTACTCTGCAAATTAACAACGAGGGTATGGGACACATAGTAGCCGCTGCATCACAGCATTTATTATTAAGTTATATTCAAGGAAAATTAATTAATACAACTTATTTAGAGAATTGTTATTTAGCTTTCTGAGACATTTGTTTTCATCGTAATCAGCTTAAAACATATACATTTCTGCTTTTCCCTATATATTTCCTAATTAAAATTTACAATAGGATTAAGAAATGAGGAAATATCTTTATTTTAAATATCATCATTGAATGTTCCTCAAGTAAAATAAATGTTTTCTTATAAGTATTAAATATATTCTTTTGAAGCTTGAATTTATTCCCTAAATTGTAATTTAGAAATCAGAAGCTAGATGCTTCTTTATAGCTTATTATTAATGCTCTTACTGTAAAGTACAATGTATTTTCTGTAAGCTTCGTGACAAGTTTTGAAGAAACAATATAAATAAACAGATGAAAAGAATAATACAAAATATTTTTCCTTCTAACTTCGGGTGCAATGCTGTAAACATATTGTGGTACTGGCTGCCGAGCGTGACGCGTTCAGGGACTTGATCGAACCGTTGTAGTGTTACATCTCAACCATGACTGGTCTATCAGACGACACGGAGAGATATCAACCTGACTCGCCAACATAACCGTAGAGAGAAGCAGCAGAATCCGTAACATGATCTCGGTCTCGTTGGAGGCTCGTCAAAGATGTTTCCAACTCCAAGAACATGGAGGAATGGAAGCTTAGTGCTGTTCGACCTTGGATATTTCTCCTTTCCTGGAGCATCTATGCCTTGGAGAATTGCTGGAGCATCTATGACATGGAGAATTGCTGGCGCATTGCTGTAGCATCTATGGCATCGAACATTGCTGGAGCATCTATGGCATGGAGAATTGCTGGAACACCTACTGAGACATGTTTTTCGCATTTGAAAATTATTTATAATTTTAATCATTTCTCTGCGACTAACAAATACTTACATGTTTTTCGCATTTGTCTTTGGGGATAAACTTTCCATACTTTTGTGCCTCCCTGTATTATTTATAATTTTAATCATTTCTCTGCGACTAACAAATACTTATGTATAATAATATTATTAGTTGAAATAAATTCTTAATCGCTTAGTTATATATATTTTTCACAATCTTCACTCATTGGATCATGTTTTCAATAAAGTAAACTGCTTCATTTACATCAGTGTTCATGAAAGCGGACAACACTAAGTTTTAACTATTTTGACATTTTTTTTTTAGGATGTTCTACTGATAATCTAATCATTTTTACTAAGAATTTAATTTAATGAACATGGTTTTGTTTTTTGTCTAAATATATGAATATTTCTAACCAATTATTATAATTTAAATAAATTGTATATACACTAGTAATACCTAAGTATCAATCAATGTAATAAACTAATAATACTATTTCCAATAATAACCTTATTTATCTTTTTAAATAATATATTATAGCTTAATTTGCACTTTTTTTATTCATACTAATAATCGCTAATTAACATTATTATAGGCTATCACTAAAATTATAATTCTAAAAAAAAATAAAATAAAAAATACAAGTATTTTACTATATAGGTACCTAATGTCTCGTTAGACGAACGTACATTTAAAATATTTGAATCATACTGAAAATACCCTGCAAATAATTCGTTTATGTTATCGCTCTATTTATGCTGGAGATGCTATATATATATATATATATATATATATATATATATATATATATATATATATATATATATATATATATATATATATATATATATATATATATATATATATATATATATATATATATATATTTATATAATATATATATATATATATATATATATATATATATATATATATATATATATATTATATATATATTTATATAATATATATATATATATATATATATATATATATATATATATATATATATATATATATATATATATATATATATATATATATATATATAAACGTACATACAATAAAGTGAAAATTCTATTTCATATTAAGTATAAACGTATTAAGATAGAATTACTTTATGTCCAATTATTTTAATTTGAAAACGTTTAGTGTATCAGGGTAAGCTATGGAAAAATTTAGTATGTTGGCAGTAGGTAAGCCGTGTAGGAGTAGGTTTTGCAATATATGCACATACATATTCCCCTTCGTTTGTAACAAAATTTAAATTCATCCTAAATCGGGAAGAATAATGAAAGTTTCACAATGGTACCATTATTCTGCACCATTATTAGCGTGTTTCCCACAGAATGGCCGTAATTTTATGTTTGCAAAAATTTTATGTTTTAAATTGGGTGTTATTGGTGATTTTGTGATCGGGCCTTTTCTTTTTTAATGTAATTTTTGTATCTTTTTTGTACAGAGTGGTTTTCTTTTGAATTTCTTTAATCTAGTTTTTCGTAACCGAGAATGGTTTTTTTTTTGGAATTCATAATCAAAATGTCTTAGTCTAATTTTTCGTATCCAAAAGTTTTCTATTGAAATGTTTTATTTAATAAATTTCCATTTGAAAAAATTGCAGTGGATTTTTCTCGTTCCATCCAAGCATTTTGGTAAATTCCACACCTACTAAACGTTTTTTTGGATTCAAACGTGAATTTCTCTATGTAATCGATACTGAATCGCAATGTTGATTATACCGTTCGAAAGGGTATTAAATGAGGAAGTTGTGAGATTTGACAGTCTCCAAGAGTTTTTCCTGGAAAATAGTGAGCGTTCAAAGAATTAAGGAATTTTTAATTTTTCTATTTTTTGAACGTTTGAACTGTTATTTCGGTGTTTAGTTAATAACTTTAGTTAACCAAAAGTAAAAAGAAATGCTAAAAAAAATGTTAAAAAAAAATTTAAAAAAAAAAAAAAAAAAAAAACTTCACAAAATCATATCTCGGCAAGGGATTGAGATAGCAAAGTGCGCTTTGTGGCGTTTTGCTCCATTTTGGATCTAGTTTCACCCCCAAATAAAATTTCGATTTAGTTCGGTAACACCCTGTATAGTATTCGGACTCGATAGAGTTATTTGTTATTTTAGGAGAATAAGGGAGGAAGCTAAAAAAAAAAATAATAATAATCAGCATAATGCTACAGACTCCCAAAAGCAGAAAAATAAATTAAATTTAAAATAAATAAAAATTAAACTAACTACATCACTCTCATAATAAAAAGTGAACGAAAGAAAACAAATTGTCAATGGTCAGCAAGATTTATAGTAATTAGAAAACATGCTCCAAAAAAGTGATATTGTAACAAGTGATAAAATTAACCTTAACTAAGCTTATTATTATAATTATTATTATTATTTTTATTTTTTTTTTTTATATATATTTTTTTTTGTTATCAACCACAAGCATATTTATGTCTCTTATCCGACAATTAGAGAAGCAAGGTTTTATCTCTTATGAATAATACATAAAAGCCAGCAAAAGTCTACAAAAAAAGGTGATATCCAAAAATATAAACAAATGGCAGAAACAAACCAACCTTTTTCCCTTGGACTAATTAAGAATGAAATTTTCATACGTACCGGGGGAAGATCGGATACGTCTAGATGTGACGGACAGGCAAGATCAGTAACGACCAAATACCATCTTATATTCGTACCACTTCTAGCAATGCCATCTATATCAAAACAACAGCTTTTTTGAAACCACCGCTTCAATGCCTTATATTAAAACAATATTTTAGCACTCAAGTGGAATAGCATTTCTTAAATTTTATCTTAACACTTAAGATATCTAATTAATTATATTTTAAATTCTGATAGTTCATTGCAAACGTAAACGATTAGTGGTTCATTGCAATCGTAAACGCTCATTAGTTTATTGCAAGCTTAAACGCTTATTAGTTCATTGTAAACGTAAACGTTTAGTAGTTCATAGCAAACGTAAACGTTTAGTAGTTCATAGCAAACGTAAACACTTAGTAGTTCATTTCAAACGTAACGCTTGATAGTTCATTTGTAAACTGTTCATTTGACAACTGATATGATTGTATCTAACTTTTTACGAGTACCTACCCACCATTAGGACATAACATAGATTTACAAGCAATAGAATGTAAACATGTAAATCCGTATTTAGGTGTTTTAACCATCGATCCCTGTAGCTTCTATAGGAGAGATGTCAATTGTAAGGTATTTACAGCTGATTGGACGACAAACTAACCAGGTGTCATCCATTACATATATGTTGTATAAGCCCTTTGGCCCTTCAAGGGCTGTGGTGCCACTAAGTTAGTTAGTGTATTAACCAATATTATGTTAATATTAGAAGACCGAGAAATAATAAAATAATGCAAGATATAATATTCAAATTATTAAAGGGTTTATGAAAAAGAAACCAAGTAAACCACGATGTCTTTTAAGAAAAAAACAAACTAATAAATTGTGAGTTAAGATGTGACTTAAGATAAATACTAATCAATTATTGCTGGCTTTTTCTATTTGATGGATTTTGTCACATAACATGTATACGATTTTTTTATAGATATAGTATCGATTAGTAATTTTGCATATACAAATTCAATAAGTCTAAGACAACTTTATTTAAACCTAGTCTCCGTTATTGACAGAGGAAATTATTCTTCAGCGTAACTTTACTTAAAATATATTATGATTAAATAGGATTCTAACTCTCTTGTGATAACGGTCGAAGTTTGACGAAAGATTCTGTCATGAGGTTTGAGACATACTACTACAGCGAATAACAATGAGTTGGCTATGATAAGAGGCTATATCGCTAGAGACGACACCAAACTTTGCCTACTGTTGTTTACCATCCTAGAATTATGTATTTCAGTAACAACTCTTGAAGTGCGTGAGCTCCATCATTATTATCCAAGTTTATGTTAACTCTTAAATAAGACTGCGAACTAGTTTAAAATAAGTTTATCGCCCTCCACTTGTAAACATTCCTCTCCTGAGCGGCCGGTAAAGTTCCATTTTACAGCCCTGGGGCCTGTAAAAATGCATGCTTTATCTTTACAGGGCCGCGAGTAGTTCGAGAAGCTGCCACTTCCTGGGCAGGCCGCGGTGCGCGCGGAAGCGCTAGTAGTTCTCAGCGTCAGCTGTTTAATTAGTAACAATCAATATTTTTATAACTGCGGTTTGTTTTGGTACTGATGTAACCTTGATGTAACCTTAATATGCATTTATTGTTTTGAAGATTACGGCAAAATAGTTTGCATGTTTAGTAATTAGTTTACATGTGGTGGGCGATAAAATAGTGTACGCACCACGAGTAGTAAGCGACATGACAGGCCGAGGGCGAAGCTTGAAAGTACGAGTGAGTTTAAAGCCCTTACTGCTCTTGGTACGTAAATAGCTATTAAATTATCTTTTCTAAAGGCCCCTATACACGGTTGTAATATTTTTTAAAATTGGCTACACTGCCGATTCTGTTATCTGATATTACAATATTACAATGTTACTTATACCGACATCAACCACGTTTATTTTAACATTACATTCTTGTTTATATGTTGTTTCTTTTTATTAAAATAATGAATACACCACAAAAATGGCGACGAGGATAAAACCGAAAAAAAACAAGTTTTTTGACGTAATTATTACAAGTAGAGAGGGGTTTGCAGTTGTGTTTTAATTTAAAGCGTTGTGTTACTTACTAGATAAAGTTCGGTACGCAACTCGTGGGAAAACGGCATTTTGCATTGCTCGTGTGGTTTTACTACCCTCGCTGTCGCTCAGGTGTAAACTCCACACTCGCATGCAAAATGCTACTTTCCACACTCGACGCGTAATGTACTATTATTTATACGTTACTTATTATATACAATGGGTGAAAACGCTGAAATAAAAAGCATTTTAGCAGCCGTTCAGGCCCAGGGACAGGCAATCCAGAACTTGTTACAAAATTACTCACAGCAGAAGCAACAACTCCTACTGTTGTAAGTCATAACCAGAGACGGGACGTTTATGACTTTTATTTTTCCATTTCATGACCTTTATTCTATGACTTTTATGACTTTTATTATCCTGTTTTATTTTAGAAAACCGGTTGTTTTATGACCTTTTAGCCAAAAGTATGACGTTTATTTTCTGTGAAAATTTAGCCATTATGTGAAGCATTTCGTTATTTTGGAGGGAAAAAGTTCAAAAAAGATTTCAATATTTCATAAATACAAAATATGTAAAAAATGATAATAATTAACAGAATGCTTCAATATTGTAAAAAGTAATCGTGTGTTGTTCTATATTCTCCAGCGTTAAATTGGTTCTTTTGACCGTCAGTAGAATTTTAAACTTGGAAAAAGACCTTTCGACGTCGGCAGATGAGGTGGGAGACAATTTCATGCATGACACGTCATTTGCTTTTGCACGCCCTTCAACCGGGCAGCTATGGCCTGGGCGTGTTCCCACCCAGGATTCCTTGAGAGAACAGCAGTGAACTTTTCTTTCACCTTTTCCCCCACTCTTCCAACCCAATCGGTACCGCAAAGGGTCTTGATTTTTTTGACGCCGTTTGGAAATAGCATATCCTGTTTTTGCAGACCTTCTATTATGTCAGGAAATGTCCCAAAGCTGTCGTTGATGTAGTTCAGGTGGGTTTCCAGTCTTGGAGCCTTTAGGGCTTCTTTTGCATTGCGAATTGACAGCGCCTCTCCAGCATCCAATGAAGCTAAGACCTTGAAGACTTCAGATACAAAGTAGGTGTAGAACTTACCTGCTTATCACATGGCTTACAGAAGAATGTTTCACCTTCCAAAGAAAAGTCTGCCTGGATTCTAATTTAAGGAGTTGTTCCAAGAAGGAGCCGATCAGGAGCCCTAGTTTGGAATCAGGGATGACCGTCGGTGCCTCTCTGGTTGTAGGTATGCATAAGCGCATTGGTCAGGGAATTAAGAGCCCAGGCTATTCACTAAGCTGGTGTAAGGGTGTATTGTTCAAACTGCACTTTTACCTGGAACCGGACCACGAATGTTCAATTTAAAAATTTGCATTAACAAAAAAAATAACCTTTTTGCTAAACAATTGGCAAAAAAAAAGGCCATTCTCTGACGTTTATTACAAGAAACTCCCATTTTATGACGTTTATGCGTAAAATGGCTATTTTATGACAAAATCATATGACTATGACGTTTATGACTTTTTCCCGTCTCTGGTCATAACATAGTACTTGATCAATTTGACCTTGACGAGGAAGATTTTTCTTCTTACTTAGAAAGGTTAGATAATTTTCTAACAATGCGTGGCATAGGCGATACCCAAGAAGATAAAAACGAAAAAATTAGTCCATGTGTGTGTTGCTAGGTTGCCTAAAAAGAGCACAGTTCAAACAATTGGCGGCCCTTACTACACCAGCAAAACCATCTGAAAAATCCTATGATGAATTGCTTAACATATTAGAAAAACGTTTTGATCCAATTACAAATGTTCAAACAGAAAGCCATCGATTCCTAGGCAAAGGGGAGGATCACATGGTAATTCATACAGAAATCCAAATAATTGGTCTAGACGGGATCAGCCCTTGAACCAACATTCCTTTTCACGAATTAATTCGCACTCTAGAAACAATTCTTATTCTAGAGACAATTCTCGTTCTAAAAAGCACTCTTATTCTCGATACGGAAAAATAGAGAAAAAAATAAGGTAAAAATAGAGAATATTTAACTAAATTAGGCCTTGAAGGATTGTGCCTTTGCTGTGGCAGACAGGATCATTCATTCAAGCAATGCAGATTAAGGGACAAAGTTTCATGTGGCAGTTGCTTTAAACGGGGTCACGTTGCAAAGGTTTGCATAAATACAGTTAGAAACAAAGATGTGAAAATACATTACGCAGACGATGAAAGTGATGGGATTTTGATGTGAAATACCTTAATACAATACTATTCTAGAATTATCAGTTAGAAATTATGTTAAATTAGCCCGGAAAATCAATGTACGCTTAAAATTGGGTTCTGTTTACCAAACTTTTGAACTAGATACTGGAACTCCTGTGTCAATACTTTCACGGAATGATTACGATAGCCTAAATTTGAAGTACAAAATGCAAGAGTGTCCAATCCAAATGTTCGATTTCGTGCCTATAACCACAATATTATATTACTTGAGGGTTACGTTCAACTAGATGTTACATACAATTATAAAACTACTAGAGAAAATTCTTCTTTCTCAGCCTTCTTCAGATAATCTTGAGGTTACTGGATTGATTTCACGAGTACAAGTCTTGTAAAACTTGTACTCGTGAAGTCAATCCAGTAACCTTAAGATTATCTAAAAAAGACTGCTTTAGAACAAGAACAGCCGAAACCGGTCAATTGTTCAAATTACAATTTCTGTGTGAAGACGTTTTTTGGTTATTGAACTACACACCTCTTTCATGATGAGTCTCTAGGTGTTTTCTTTCGTATATCCAAATATAATTTTTACTTTACATTAGAGAGATAAAACTGGTTGCTTAATGTATGGATATGCTTATTACGTTTAATTCTGGTAAAATTTGTGTATTGCTTTACAAGGACTTAGGAATAAAATTATAAGGGTTATGGCGTTTGTCCGAAGCAAATCGGATCTATGTGATCAAAAACATTTTCTTTTTTAAAATTCGTCAAAAACGTTTCCCTAAGTCTTAAGATAGGGTAAGAATGTAACCTTGCATCACATAGCTAAATAGGATTTTTTTTTTATCATTTTGTTGGATTTATTTAAATATTTAGGAATAATTTGTAATGAAGTTTTTTCGATGTTTTGACATTTTCATGTCTTGGCTATGGCACATAAACCCGAAAAGCATTACCAAAAAATTAGCGTTACATGAGTAACAGGGAGTTAAAAAGATAATCGAGTCTGCCCACTCTCGGTAGGTATAGTGTCTCCCCCTACCGCGCTTGGTATGGCCTACCCAACCCACCTCTGCCCTCCTGGTCGTCTACCTGCCCCATATCTCAATCTCTTCGCTTCTCGCTACTGCTCCAGTAGTCGCTCGCGCGCCCCAGCGGTGTCCCCTCCTCCCTAACTACAACTTCTGTTCTACTGCTCCGATTTGCTTCGGACAAACGCCATAACCCTTAGAATTTTATTCCTAAGCCTTTGTAAACCAATCCACAAATTTTCCCAGAATTAAACGTAATAAGCATATCCATACATTAAGGAACCAGTTTTATCTCTCTAATGTAAAGTAAAAATTATATTTGGATATACGAAAGAAAACTCATCAGAGATTATATCAAACTCATCAGAAGAGACTCATCATGAAAGAGGTGTGTAGTTCAATAACCAAAAAACGTCTTCAAACAAAAATTGTAATTTGAACAATTGACCGGTTTCGGCTGTTCTTGTTCTAAAGCAGTCTTCTTTAGATAATCTTAAGGTTACTGGATTGACTTCACGAGTACAAGTTTTACAAGCCTTGTACTCGTGAAATCAATCGAGTAACCTCAAGATTATCTGAAGAAGGCTGCTTTAGAACAGCCCTCTTTCATGATGAGTCTCTATCACACATTGGAGAAAAGCACAGTCGAGAACCTAGAGACTATTAAGGTGAGACCAAACACAAAAACCCTCAGATAATTTGTCTTAATTGAAAACGTGAAATCAAGTCATAAATAGTTGTCTTTCAAAGTATTCCTTCATTGGGTTACCATCTGAGTCTGAGCTATGGAAGAAGAAGGATAGTATTGTTTTGTGATTGTGATGTGAGGGTGCGATGTGTGTTTATACTGTTAATTTTATTTTTCTTCTACATGGCGAAGTTTTCACTTCCTTGAATTTTGAACAGAATGACAACAAAATCAATCAGATGATTGAAATGACGTGCAAATTCACTGTTTGTGAAAGATGACAACCTATGTAATAAAAATTAAATTGATGAGTGAACACATAGTTAACCAGGCTTGAGAATGACCGGCAAGGTCGAAACGTTGCCTAAAGCGAAACCAATATAAAGTATTAATTTTTACCCGAACAAGGATCCACTTACAATAAATATATATATATAAAAGGGTACACATAAGATTAATAATATTAATTTTATCATAAAAAGACAGCAGATTGTGAAAGTTATTATTAATTTTACCAAAAAGTTTAAAATCCAAACATTTATTTGTAATATTTACTCATATCTTATGGGTGACAAATCACCTAAACATTGTCCTTAAATACGAAGTTAAGGCTGCAGTGTAGCCTAATTGTTCCTTGTTCCTTTAACTGGCTTAAAGGAAAGAAAAAGAATAGAAGTTGAAAAAACACTGGAATGTCGAAAGAAACAAGATGTTTATCCATTTTACAGACCAAAATAAAGTAAAAAACAATTGCAAACTCAAATAAGTTGTAAATCCAGATCTTAAACAAGGCTAGCTATAACAACAACTGTGGACAAACATTCGTTCAACATTAGACAACACAGCGACTCGTTCTACTAGCCTTATTTTCCAATTTTATTTTTTATGATAAAGAAAAACAATATGTTTCCGAATCTATTCTAAACTTGGCATCCCGTGGCTCTATCATTGAAGCGAGCGTATAGTAGGTAATAAATATGTATTGAATATTGAAAAAATATATAATCATGAATCATGATGAGTTGATAGATAAAGGGTATGGTAGTAGTACAGTGGCTAGTAGTAAGGGAACCACGCTGCATTCTTACTATTCCTCTAACCACACATCACCTTTTCAATTATTATAAAATGTATGATTTCACTACGCAAAAACTTCTGCTTGTATAAAGTTGAAATTTTACATGCCTGTGTCACTTATACTTTAGACGATGTATATGAAGTTTTATTAAAATCGTTGCGTTAGAACGTAAGATATCGGTAAAAACGTCGTTTTCTCTACTTTAAACGTTTAGGTCCGCTTTAATACTTTTAACGATCTTTATTAATTCATAGCGGTATCGCTGTTGGTTTTACTACAAAATGTTATTTGTAAAAAATGTTCGTCTCTTCGAATAGATAATGTTAGCATTTTTTCTCGTCCTAAAATTCCAATTTTAATTTTGAAGCGCACGTTTACGCTAGCGTTGCGCGTGTACGCTTGGGGCAGACAAGGTTGTCCAACAAACTCGTCCTGAGCATTGGTAAAATGATCATGTGTACCAAATTTCATCAAAATCGGTCAACTCGTGTTATCGTCGTACGTTTCAGATACACACGAAGCATATTTCATTGAATGTTGGAAGCTCACTACGCTCGATTCAATTAATTTATTTTTGGTTGTTTCAATCTAGTTATTTTCAATATTAATTTAGACCATTTTCTGGTCTAAATTTTGTTTATACCAGACATTTCTGGTATAATCAAATTGAGGGCCACATTGAACAATTATTCGTTATATCTAAGTAATACTAGAAATGGATACGCTAGGAACTAGTGGCTAGTAGGTATAGTAAGTATTGAGCCTAGGAGTCTTCTTTTCTTCCATTATCAGTGGTCCAGCGTTAGTGCAGCAACATTTACATTTAGATACCAGACAGTTTCTGGTATAATCTAATTGAGGCCCACATTGAACAATTTGTTATATAGCTCTTAGTAATGCATACTAGAAATGGATACGTGAATCTAGAAACTAGTGACTAGTAGGTGAAGTAAGTATTGAGCCTAGGAGTCTTCTTTTCTTCCATCATCAGTGGTCCAGCGTTAGTGCAGCAACATTTACATTTAGATACCAGACAGTTTCTGGTATAATCTAATTGAGGCCCACATTGAACAATTTGTTATAGCTCTTAGTAATGCATACTAGAAATGGATACGTGAATCTAGGAACTAGTGACTAGTAGGTGAATTAAGTATTGAGCCTAACAGTCTTCTTTTCTTCCATCATCAGTGGTGCAGCGTTAGTGCAGCAATAATTAAATTCGATTGCGCTAACGCTATAACCGCATATATAAGTTTTAGTAAACATGTGAAGTTAGAGGAATTCAAATCGAAAGATTAACTTCTATATATATGTCCCAATATATCCCCCCCCCCCCCCTAGACCCAATAGAGTAAAAAAATAAATATCGCCGTATTTTTTTTATTTTTTTATTTTTTTTTTTAATACATATTTTATACATTCACCTCCAATTCAATTTCACCTCAGAAATGCATAAAAGCGCTATTTTGAGAGGTCATATTTTCAAAATTTTTCCTGGGGAGGGCCCCCGTGTGTGCTTTAAGAATAAACGTTTAAATAGGAATGAGTCAGAGTAGAATTTAAAACAGAGATTTATATACGGATCTGGGTCCAGTATTTTTCAAACGGAGTGGAGGGTGTTATATGAACACTAATACGAGTATACTTACATGACCCAGGCCAAAGGGCGGAGATTAAACCTCTGGATACACCCTTTTCCCTTAGCCATGGTATTGTATTTGACCCAGATTTAATAATTAAGAAAGGAGTTGTGTCAGATTTAAAACTCTGCATCAACTTCTCCGCTGACTCTGTTTCTCATTATTCTAGCGCATGACGTATCACTGGTACCGAAAATGCTATTTCTTCTGTTCCAAGATGATTCTTAATATTCATTTGTCAAGTAAATGTGAATTCTACTGAGTATAGAACTATAAACCATCTTTAAATAAACAGGTCAAGTGTGTGCTAGTAAGCACTCAGCGAGGGTCCGTAAGCATAGTATTGTTTAAGTAGTATTGCCTATTGATGGTACTTTTTAAAATGCTAAAAATCCTACTTTGAACTATCCTATGGGTCTGATATTCACAAAGCACATAAACAAACTTCTAATAAAGTATTTTTTGCCACTGAACCGGACTATAAACATATGAATACATTGAAAAGAGCATAATTACGAGTATAAGAAAAACGTATTTTGTAATAAAAATGTTTTTTTTTTTTAAATTTCCAAAAATGTTTCAAATTTTTTGCACTTTACATAAGCGAGATAAAAGGGAGACACTTTTTACACCCACTTCAAACTCGCCTACGCTCGGCCTGTCAAAGCTTATATCCAAAAATTATATAGTTTTGTTATCAGCTCGACGTACTCTTTCATATAATACCTCACACGGTTTCCAAAAAAAAAAAAACTTTTAACCCTTAAGTTTTTTTCCCCTAATTTTTTTAAGTCTATATTTTTAAAATGTGGGGGTTGGTACGATACACATATATGCCAAATTTCAATGTGTTCGGACGAAAGGTGTAACCATGAGAGCAGGCGACAGACGGACGGACGGACAGACCCTCGCAGGAAAATATAAGGGTTTGGTTTTGCCAACGGACCCACATAAAAAAATCCTACCACATAAAAAAATGTGGTAGGATAATATTATATATTCGAAATATTTATAATTATATATAAACTTTTATAATATTATATAAAAAGAATATAATATATATAAGACTTATCGAAACGAAGGCTTTCTGGTTAATAACTATACTATTATTACCCTTCGATACGGCATCGAATTATGGGGCTGTACCAAGCGTTCTAACTCCTACCGCATCCCAATCCCTTCAGTCTAAAATCCTAAGAAGAATAACTAATGCTCCCTTCTTTGTTTCTAACTTCATACTTCATAACGACCTAAAAGTGCCCTTTGTTTCTGACCTAGCCACCTCCAGATATCAATCCTTTCATGATTCCGTATCCCATCATCCTAATCCTTTAGTCCAAAACCTATTTTCAAATCATATTCCTGGAAATCCTCACCGACGACTCAAAAGGCAGTGGCCACGCGACTTGTTAAATATTTAAAAAAAAAAGAAAAAAGAAAAAAAAAAAAAAAAAAAGTATCCATAATACACATTAGATAGCATGTTAAACTCATGTCATTAACGGTGAGTTCTGTCACTGGACAGTATCTCACATCAAGAGTACCACGCCATGTAAAACAATTATCCTTATTACTTATAACAATGTATTTTTGTAGTTGTAATATACAATAAAACGAAAAAAAAAAAAAAAAAAAAAAAATATTACCCTTCACAATTTCTAGGCTGAGATAGTATGAAGCTTCTTTGTCGGTAATTTTAATGTTTTTTTCTGAAGTTCTTGAAGAAATTATCTTCCTGATAATGACATAGGCGCCAACCCGTCATTGACATAAAGTGTTAAGATTAGCTTCCTATCCCTTTTACCTCTTACAAAGAGGCACGGGTCAGCCTCACTCATTGTAAATCCTATCTTCTGAAGATTATCAGTAAAATCTTTAAAAAATAAATCTTTGGTGCCAACATCTGGTTGCTTGATTCAGTCCGTATAGACTTCTCGTAGGCTTACAAACTCATTCCATCATTAAATCCTTGTGCTTGTTGCATGTATATGGTCTCTTCTAGATTACCTTATAAGAATGCAGTTGCAACATCTAACTGTATCATGATAATAGTACATTACGCGTCTAGTGCGGAAAGTAGCATTTTGCATGCGTGAGTGGAGTTTGCACCCGAGCGACATCGAGGGTAGTAAAACCACACGAGCAAAGCAAAATGCAGTTTTCGCACGAGTTGTGTACAGTTCTTTATCTACGATTGTTGGATTTAAATAATAAATACAGAAAAAAATATACATCCTGTATGTAAGTTCGTATTTCTCTTTTAATAAAGATGACATTAATTCATTAGTTTATTTTGTGCCGAATTAATTATTTCGGGAGGCTTATTATTCTCCTCATTTTCAGCATAATCACTTAATACAATCCGTTTTTCACTAAAAACTCGATATAAACAGTTACTTTAATTAAACAACAGCAAATTAGTTTTGTTAAACGTTAACAAACTCGCTAATCATGCGTTAAGGCGAAGAATTCTTCTTTTTTACAGCACTAGGGCGGAAAAAAAGAGAAATTATGAGACGCGCATGCGCAATGAATACATGTACGTAAAGAATCACTTTCTACGCATTTAAACAGAGATAAAATGTTTATATTTCGTATCAATCGTAGATAAAATATTTAATATACTTCCAGTATGTAAGTTCGTATTTCTCTTTTGATAAAGCAATATTTAGAATAGCTCTGCACGTACTCATTTGAGCTACAGGGCTAAAAGTTTCATTGAAGCCCCAAAATAATTTATACTGATATGAATTCATGTTATATAAAAAAATGCTATGTTTAAGCATGTGCTACCATAAAATTATACGTATATGTTAAAATATTATGGGTAAGTTGTGAATAAAAACCGCAATAAATGATACTATACTAGACTCTTCAAGTCACAATGTGTATTTTAAAAGAATTGTGCTAATCAAGGGGTCACAACAAATTATCGCTAATGGTAGCATGGAAAACAAGCATGTAGTTTGTGGGTTTGATTTCAAGATGTTAGATACGTGTGACGCTATTGATCCATCGTTAGGTATGTCAAGTATTTTACCCTTAACAAGCGAAGCTGTTGATGAGCACGAAAATTGAAAATAAATAGACCTCCACCTCCCACCTCACAAGTCCCCCATTTGTGTGAACAAGACATCGAAATCAAGGTATAAAATAAATACATGTTGCCTTGCTTAGTGAAGCGGGGATTGTTGTATTCATATGAAATATGTACACTGTTTGATTTCACAGCAGGATTATTTGTACATGCGATTTTGCTGCGACTTAATGTAACTCTTGATCAAAAACTAACTAGACTATCGTGTAGAGCTTGAAGTGACGCAGATATAGGTTTTTTGTATTCGACTTTCCCAGAGCCCTCTAGAGCCAAAAAACTAACTAGCCTATCGTGTAGAGCTTGAAGTGACGCAGATATAGGTTTTTTGTATTCGACTTTCCCAGAGCCCTCTAGAGCCAAAAAACTAACTAGCCTATCGTGTAGAGCTTGAAGTGAAGCAGATATAGGTTTTATGTATTCGACTTTCCCAGAGCCCTCTAGAGCCAAAAAACTAACTAGCCTATCGTGTAGAGCTTGAAGTGACTCAGATATAGGTTTTTTGTATTCGACTTTCCCAGAGCCCTCTAGAGCCAAAAAACTAACTAGCCTATCGTGTAGAGCTTGAAGTGACACAGATAGGTTTTTTGTATTCGACTTTCCCAGAGCCCTCTAGAGCCAAAAAACTAACTAGCCTATCGTGTAGAGCTTGAAGTGACGCAGATATAGGTTTTTTGTATTCGACTTTCCCAGAGCCCTCTAGAGCCAAAAAACTAACTAGCCTATCGTGTAGAGCTTGAAGTGACGCAGATATAGGTTTTTTGTATTCGACTTTCCCAGAGCCCTCTAGAGCCAAAAAACTAACTAGCCTATCGTGTAGAGCTTGAAGTGACGCAGATAGGTTTTTTGTATTCGACTTTCCCAGAGCCCTCTAGAGCCAAAAAACTAACTAGCAAATCGTGTAGAGCTTGAAGTGACGCAGATATAGGTTTTTAGTATTCGACTTTCCCAGAGCCCTCTAGAGCCAAAAAACTAACTAGCCTATCATGTAGAGCTTGAAGTGACGCAGATATAGGTTTTTTGTATTCGACTTTCCCAGAGCCCTCTAGAGCCAAAAAAAAAGGTGTTTTTGATAGTGTACTCTGTTATCATGAGTACTTTTTTACTTGAAGACCAAATCGAATAAAAGTATTCTATTTTTTAGAGGATACTTTTGAGATGGTACCCTACTCTGAACTTTTTTCGATCCAAACCCTTTCAAGTGGAGTTTTAAGCCATGTTTTGATGAAGCGAGGAGGGGAGGGTCGATGAGAATTATTTTTATCGATGACAATTTTTACTGGCAGATGGCTTTAAAAAAAAGAATTAATAAAAAATATTCTATTGACAAAAACCTTGATATTTTCTCAAATCTGGGGTGCTCATATTAAAGACTAAATACAAATTGAGAAAAAACAATTCATTTGCAGTTTAATTATTTCTGGTCTTATCATATGAACAACCCGAATTCAGGATCTACCTAATTCTGACTTTTCATTTCGGTATTTCTCTTGCTTCCCATATCAAGAAAAATGAAATTGGAAAAGGCCTAAAACGTACCAACAGGAAATGTAACATGAAGTTAATGACCAGTAATATTTCCTTCCTAGGTATTGTAAATGGAAAAAGGTTTTATGTTTGGCTACGAATTAAGGAAAGAGGAGCTGAAAATAGTTGGAGTGTTTCCAAGATTAATGGCTTGACACTCCACTTAAATAGAAATGTAGAGGTAAAGTCCAAACCCATTTCCTCCTTACTTTGCCTTATTAAAAAGGGTGATATATTTAATTTATAACCTCTTTTTTCTTTAGGAGACTTAAATCATTTCTAATTACTTGAAGAAAGATTAAAGTTTAATGATGTCTGTTAGATGATGAGTTGATCATCTAGGATTTATCTAAACATGCTATAACTTGAAAACCCCCCCAAAAAAGAGAAATTAACAAACGGTTCAAGAAAAATTACTCAAAAATATACTCACGGCTTTCTTTCATCAAACTGTCATAGGAATAGTAAATTACGAGTCTAGAGCGGAAAGTAGCATTTTGTATGTGAGTGTGGAGTTAGCACCCGAGCGACAGCGGGGGTAGTAAAACCACACGAGCAAATCAAAATGCAGTTTTCGCACGAGTTCCGTACCGTACTTTATCTACGATCGTGGTTTTTAATAATAAATACAGAAAAAAATATTTTATAAACTTCCTGTATGTAAGTACGTACCTATATCTCTTTTGATTAAGATGACATTAATTCATTAGTTGTATTTTGTGCCGAATTAATAATTTCGGGAGGCGTATTATTCTCCTTATTTTCTTGATAATCACTTAAATCACTCATTGTTTTTCACTAAAAACTCGATATAAACAATTACTTTAATTAAACAAACAGCAAATTAGAATGTAAACAATCTCGCAAATCGTGCGTTAAGGTGAAGAATGGTCGGAAAAAGAGGAATTCTTTACCTCATTATGAACGTGCATGCGCAATGAATACAGCTACGAAAAGAATCACTTTCTATGCATCTAAACAGAGTTATAACGTTTATATATTGTATCAATCGTAGATAATAGTACATTACGCGTCGAGTGCGGAAAGTAGCATTTTGCGTGAGAGTGTGGAGTTTGCACCCGAGCGATAGCGAGGGTGGTAAAACCACACGAGCAATGCAAAATGCCGTTTTCGCTCGAGTTGCGTACCGTACTTTATCTACGATTGTTAGATTTAAATAATAAAAACAGAAAAAAATAAACTTCCTGTATACATGTTCATATTTCTCTTTTGATAAAGATAACATTAATTCATTAGTTGTATTTTGTGCCGAATTATTTCGTGAGGCGTATTATTCTCCTCATATTCGTCATAATCATTTTAAATCACTCATTGATTTTCACAAAAAAACTCGATATAATAGTACATTACGCGTCGAGTGCGGAAAATTGCATTTTGCATGCGAGTGTGGAGTTTGCACCCGAGCGACAGCGAGGGTGGTAAAACCACAGGAGCAATGCAAAATGCCGTTTTCGCACGAGTTGCGTACCGTACTTTATCTACGATTGTTAGATTTAAATAATAAATACAGAAACAAATAAACTTGATGTATGTAAGTTCGTATCTCTCTCTTGATAAAGATGGCATTAATTCATTAGTTGTATTTTTTGCCGAATAAATTATTTCCGGAGGATTATTATTCTCCACATTTTCGTCAAAGTCACTTGATTCACTCATTGTTTTTCACTAAAAACTCGAGATAAACAGTTACTTTAATAAAAGAACACCAAATTAGTTTTGTTAAATGTAAACAAACTCACAAATCGTGCGTAAAGCTGAAGAATTCCTCTTCTTTACCCCACTAGTGTGGTAAAGAAGAGGAATTATTCAGAACTATGAGACGCGCATGCGCAATGAATACAAGTACGTAAATAATCACTTTCTACGCATCTAAACAAAGATATAATGTTTATATTTCGTATCAATCGTACATAAAAGTTACTTTTATTAAACAAACAGCAAATTAGTCTTGTTAAATGTAAACAAACTCGCTAATCGTGTGTAAAGCTGAAGAATTCCTCTTCTTTACCGCGCTAGCGTGGTAAAGAAGAGGAATTCTTCAGACTATGAGACGCGCATGCGCAATGAATACAAGTACGTAAATAATCACTTTCTACGCATCTAAACAGAGATATAATGTTTATAATTCGTATCAATCGTAGATAAAATAATATGTAATTACTCATTTCTTGTATTAAATGAAACTTGTTTTCAATTAAATATACTCGAAGAATGTTCAGTGATGGTTCGAACAAGAATTCGTTGATTTCAATCATAATATGATTGAGATGAGTATAATTAGGAACAAACTGTTAAAAAACATACCTAGAAGTCCTGTCTAGGTCCGTTTAGAAGGCCTGTTTTAAGACATTGATGTGATTGTTTTGGAATGTTTCCAGTGCTCTCGTCAGTAACAGCATTCAGGCAATTTGCCCTTTGGAACAAGAAGAATCAAGAGCAATTGCTTCTCTTTAGAATAATAGCTTATCCTCGGGAAAACCAATTTTAAAGAATCCAATACGTGTATGGAAATGTTCTGAATGTATGAAATAATATTCAATTTAAAATTATGTCATGACACTCAAAACAACACACAAAGTATACTGTTTGTCTATAAGAACACAAGTCAAAGAATATCACTATCCGACGTATTATGTATTCTTATTTTATGTACTGCTCGTACATACTTAAAAGCACCTGAATTATTGATTACATTGTAATAATGATCAGAATGAAAACATGATTCACAGTAGTGTATATAAAATAATCTACAATGATTTATTAGATTTCACTCTATACGGAGATTATATCCGTAGATAATATAATAGCACACTGATAATAGTAACGAGTAACCTTTTCACTAATTAATACCACTGAAAGCGGCTCTAAGTAGTGCATCACTTACTTCTGGTCACAAAACGTATACTAAATACATTTACGGTCCTTTTAGTCTCAGCACAACGTATACTTGTTTTTTATAGGCTAAAAACCATAACCGAAGCTTAGCTCTGACACCAAATGACCACATTAAATTCTCTCCACCTTTTCAATTATTAGATTATATCCGCTGGAGTGCATAATTTCCTCGCGGACACAAAATTAATCCTACTCATTTATCCTGGATACAAAAGCAACTCACAACGTGTTCTATTTTTAAACAAAAAATAAGCAAATGTAGGGGAGACCGGGGCACAGAGGACCTCCGGGGTACAGAGGTCCATTGAGTTTTTTGATTGTATAGTGGCGCTACTTAGCGGAAATCTGTATGATCTATTAGAGTTAGTTTGTCTCTACTCGTGAACAATCGCTAGCAGAGTTAACTGCGTTTAATCAATTTTTACACACTTTTTTCAATTTTCAAGATAAGTGATCTAATATTTGCGTTTTATTTAATTAAATATAACATTAGTTTGATATAGAATTTTTAAACAAATTAACTGTATCTGATAAACTTAGGTCTTATCTTTTTTGTGTAAATTGTTTTCATTTGTTTAAGACTGTCGTGTATCTTGTCAAAAAAATGTTTTTTAATGACATGTGTCTTGGGGCACAGAGGACCGTAAAGGCACGGGGCACACAAGACCTCCGGTCCTGTGTGCCCCGTCTTCAATAATTATAGAATAACTGTTAAAACCATCTTGATTTCACCTTTGAAATACCGAACTAGTTTAAATGAACAGTTTGTCCACATTTTTAACCTTCATAATTGCAATTTCATAAAGATAGGGGCACACAGGTCCAGCAGGTCCTATCGACTTTTTACAGAAAAAATAAAAATAAAATACCTATCATGCAATTTAAGAACTGTGAGTCGGGGAACAGGTAGAGAAATGTTTATTCTCATAAATACTTCTCATTTACATAATTTTATTAAATAATGGTGAAGTTATCTGAACAAAAACCTTATTAGGTCCTATGTGCCCCGGTCTCCCCTACACAGTATAGACATTAATATTAGGTATTTTCCATACCTTTTTCATTAAAGCTACTGAAATAACCGTTGAAGTAAATACAACACCGCTGTAAGAAAGTATATTTCCTAGTTATATGAACTATTATTTGAAATGGTCGATGTTTCTTATAAAAAATGCATTAATTGCTATAACTTTACGTATTTCAGTTAGTTTGAATTCTCATATATTTTTCAAGAACGTTTACGACTAATCCTAATACAACTGTTAAGTAATTGCTCTTAGTCAATCTAAAATTCTCGATGGTCTTTTATTCCAAGTCAGAAAATATAACTATTATTGAACGGGCGTTGTGAGTGTGAGTTTTTCATTTCAGAGTCTTGGACATTGTAAAGTTCGTATGTTTGTCTTACGATAACTGGCGTAATTGACCGAATTGAACGAAATTCGACACTCTGGTGCATCTCACCACTTGCGACAACTATATTGCTTTGGAAATTTCACTCTAAATATGTTCAAGATGGCAGCCAATATGGCGAACGACTTAATAAAAGTTTTTAGTTAGCATGACTTGTTACACATCGTTTTAAAGGTCTTTTACTTCAAATGCATATTTTATTTTTCACCGGTATTTTGAAAACAAATATGGCCGATATGGTGTTATACTTGTACTGCATGTTGCATATCATTTTAAACCTTTTAGATGGTAAGAGAAAGAAAATATACATATTACGACATTTGTGGCTGCCACAAATGACCGTGAACACAAAAAAATGAAGGGTTTTTTAGTCATACGTCATTTTGTGTACCAAGTTAAAGGTCTTTTTGAGTAGGTGATGATTATTATTGACATCCTAAATACGCGAGTTCGGATTGCAACTCATCACATGTTTAGATATTTTTCGAAACTTTAAAGGAATTGACCATGTTGTAGTTATACTCAATAATTTTTTTAAAAACATTGTTTTATATATATCAATTTAAAGGTCTTGAAGGGTAAAAAAAGTAACTATAAAAATTGTACATTTAATATTTTTGAGATGGTGGGAGATTAAATTAAATTTTTTTAGTAAGGATGACATGTTGCACATTGTTTTGAAGGTCTTGGAGATTTGGAAAAGAATATGTTACTAATATTTCAAAATTTTCATTATTGCTGGCATTTTGAAAATAAAGATGGCCAAGATGAGGGTTTGGAAAATAGTTAGTCCTTTCATACCATGGCACATACCATTTTAAAGCTCTTTTTTGATAGATTAAGAATATGTAAGGTTTCCCCTTACATTTTTTAAAAAATGGAAGTCAAGTCGTCTCTGCATCTCCAAAAGGGTATACATCCGATCTGCCTTTTACTTGGTATACAAAACTACGTATGACTAAAAAACTCTTAATCCTGCAGTGGACGAAGTGCCGTCGCGCGAAAATAATGCTTGCCGCACAAGCATTATTTTTGATATAGACAATTGGTTTTTGATAGTAGAACTAAGTGGCCTTGGGCATGCTATTTCCGTAGTTTACAGTGATTAGAAATCCCCACTTTAACTTGATTCTATGTATTGTATTCTCGGAATTCCGATTAAAGGTTAATGCCACACTATATTTTCTGCCATTTCCCAACAAACTATTCTTTCCGCCAACAGTACCTACACAGTGTGATTACTATATTTAAAGGCGGGATTCCAATGCTGCGTCTGACAATAATGAGTGTCCGCGATTAGCTCTTCTATTTGCACTTAAAAGAGATTGAAGACGAAGACATTTTACTGGAACTAATGAGTCAGGGTAATGCTGCTGCACACCCTATTTTCAAATCAAGAATCGGGGAAGGTTGTTTTGAGACACTTATCAATCCGCACTTGTTGAAGAATGAGAAAACATTTCGGGAATATTTCAGGCAAAACAACGCAGTTCAGCTACATTCTCCATCTCGTAAAAGAAAAATAAATAACAGAAAATTTTGAAACAATATCCACCAACTTCTCATGTTCCTCAACTGTACACAGTTCTTTATCCGACATAACTGATTTGATTAAAAAACGGTAAATATGCTCTTGAACACCCACCTATTTATAATTATAATTATTGTCCGATAGACTTTGTTTTTTTTTTTAACTGTTCCTTTCTACAATTTAACAACTTTACCCCTGGCACCGTTTCGGTAAAATATATATATATATATATATATTTTTTTTTTTTAATATATTTATATAAATAACCACTCATATACGGGAAATATTGGGAACCAAAGGTTTTTTAAGGATGGGGGATTACATTTTTATATATATGTATTTAAAAAAAAACTATGTAGTTAATTTAAGGAAATGGTGGCAGATTAAAAATTGTAAAATTGTAAAAAGGAATAGTTTAAGAAATACCCGAAGTCAATCGGACAATTATAAAGTGGGTGTTCAAGTACATATTTACGACCCGTTCTCCTTCGCGTCTGCGTCTACACTGCTCATGCGTCAGCCGCATGCGTCTGACGCACTATAGGAATCCCTCCTATTGAATTACATTGTAGCAGTGCTCTGCGTCTGACTCACTATAGGAATCCCTCCCATTGAATTACATTGTAGCAGTGCTCTGCGTCTGACGCACCGTGTCAACCGCATGCGTCAGACGCAGCATAGGAATCCCACCCTAAAATGAATTTAAAAATTGGCTAACGGTGGCTGGACGAATAGGGTGCATTGCCAATTTATAAACAATAATTATACTTATATTATGCAAAGTGGATTAGATAAGGACAAACAACTCCCTAAAAATAAGTAAACTCCCAGCAGATTTTTTTTTACTTTAGATTCGTGTTCTTCGTGGTCTGAAGATATTAAAACGCCCAATAGTTGTTTATTACAATTTTTTTTTTGCGAAAAATTCGGTCGAAAACCCCCAAAACCACAATTTTTCCGAACCTTAGGCGCATTTTCCGGGAAAACTGGTCGTATAGGAAAAATTTGACTTCAGATCCGGATTCAGCAACCTCGAAAATATAAAGTTCAGATAATATTTTCTTGGGGCCCGAAAGTTCGTTAAATTTTGCAGAACAGTGTAATAATTCAATTCAAAGAGTAAAGTTAATTAATTAACTTACCTAAGTAATTAACAACCCATGTTTTTCCAAATGAATAAAACTCAAAGCTCAAGTTTCATGTGTTTATTTGACCACAAATACTACAATAGCTATAATATAATAAATACAGGTGAGTATTGACCACTTTAGTAAGTTGCAATTAACGAAGCTAGGTAATGTAGAATATTAATTAATATTGGCGTCGTTGAAGCCGAATGGTTAGCATACTCGCAAAACTTTCTGAAAACAAGGTAGATATGTTTCACACAAATGATGAAGTTGAGTAGATGTGTTTTTTCCCCAATCAATAATAAAATAAATGAAACGGGTGGAAAAATATGCATAATAATTTTCAGCCTGTTCAGGCTTTGTCGTTTTATTTTAACAAATTTTGCATGATCAATCACATACGTAATCCCGATTTAAAATGCTGATCTTGATTTTTCTAGCTTTCTAAAATAGTTCAAACAGACAATGTTCGAAAATAGTCGAAACAGACTGTGTTTCCAAAATACTACGATTTCCAAGGGCATGCCGCCAAGAACAAAATTTATTAATAAACTTCGCGATACCTATTTTAATCACATACCTTTTTATAGCGCATTCATTTAAAGCCTTTTGTTAATGTGGATATTCATTCACAGGTTTTCTTTGATTGTTTAAGGCTATATTCAGACGATAATAAATATTAAATTATTCACAACAGAATAACTCATTTTTTCGTATATTTAGTAGTAAAGTATTTTTTTTAATGACTATATTTAATAAGGATGTATAGAAAGTAAGTATTCTATAATTATTGTATATACTATTACAAGTGAGAAAGAGCTACTGCTGTGTGATTTAATGATCTATTAAGTTAACGATCACATCGAGTAGATAAGTAACGTGGCCAGATAACCTAATGATGTGTTGATCGGGTGAAAAGTGTGCTGTATTTTCTTCATTACTTTTTGATTCGCCTTTAGTTTCTTATTTTTATCAATGATTTCATTCCTTGATAATAGAATATAAAGAATAGATTTCCAACATATAGATTATTTTCTCTACTTTAGGAAGAACACGATAGCCTACCGCTGATGTTTCAGAGTTTTTTTTCCAAATTGAATGCTTTCCTAAGCCTAATTAGATTTTGTGTATTGAAGAATCTGGTTCGTAGGCATAAGCGGCTGGAGTCCACATAACAATCTCGTTTTCAGGATCGCGATCCTGAAAACACTAAGATGGATGTGAATCCACTACTGGAAGCATTTTTCAGCCGCGCTGATAATCATTATATCTCGAAGAAACGAACTGAACTTGACTGTTGAAGAGAAAAGCTGAATGAAGATACGGTCTAGTCATCAGTTCAGTTTATGTTTGCTTCAAGCCTAATCACAATTTTCATCCTCCCTCATAATACTTCTAGCAGTAACAACAAAATGTCTGACTTTAACTCCTTAAAAAATGCAGCCAATACTAAAGCTTTGTCCAGACAAAGACCAAAGAGAGGAAACAAGCAAACCATTGGCGCATGCCCAGTCCAAAGTACGCCTGCGCATATAAGACTGAGCATGCGTAGAGATCAATACTCTGCTCGTTTCCTCTGTGCAGTTTAGCAGTCTGGACGATGCTTAATAAACCTATATAGATTGTTAGTCCAAAATCCTATGAAGAATTGTCCACGCTCCTTTCTATGTTTCTAACTTCACCCATCACAACGACCTTAAAGTCAGTGCCCTTCGTCCATGATCTAGCCATATTCCGATATAAACCTTTCCATGACTCCATATCCCAACATCTCAATCCTTTAATTCACAACCTGTAATTACCATTCAATCCTGGAAATCTTACTTGACGTCTTAAGAGGCAGTGGTCACGTGATCTATTGAACAATGCTTAACGTCTAAAGTCTAAATATATGTTGTATCAATTGTATTAATTCAAGCTAGTATCTGTGAGTACTGTTAATGGACAGTTCCTCACTTCAAGTCACTCAAGTCATTGTAAAAACTCACATCGAAATTGCTTATAACATTCAAAAAAATGTAGTTGCAATTTTCTAACAAATAAAAGAAAAAAAAAGAAAAAGATTGTTAGAGATTACAACGGAGTTATTGGAGTTCATGGCGAACAATTTGTGTGCCTGAGGGAGAACATTCTAACCACTTCTTGACTTTGACCTTTCTCTAACGCATTTTCTGTGGTCCTAAATGCTCCAGTGCCTGCGTATTTTTTAATTCCCTGATATTCGGTTATAAAGTTTGATTCATCTTAACATTTTGTTGTTTAAATTGCTTTTCTCGGGTAGCAACAAATTGTGAATGGAAAAACATATTGTAAAAAGTGTTTTGGGTTTTGAAACTTATTAAAATATTAATTGCATTTTCACATAAAATATACATATAATCTAGAAATTCTGTAAATAAAAATTATAAGAGATATCCAGTCGATAATGAACTGACTCAATTTTATCTATTTATTTTTTCCCACAATAATATTACAAACTATAGCACATGATATCAAATGTTGTATTTAAGAGTTGTTCAAAATTATTTATTTCAATGATAAATCCGATCTCAAACCACCTCTAACCACCTCTATGAAGCTTTTCAGAACCACAGGGATTCATCCTCTAATGTCTAATGTATCATTTCCTGTTTATCCAAAATTTCTCTTCCGATTTTATCCAGTTTTAAAATGTATTGCTATGCAGAGGAATAAAACGTAATTTGGTAGTACAGTTGATGTACCCTAAAGTGCTCCTGTTATAGTATCCATTCGTTCTATTCTATTTTGACATGCATTGTCCATTATGCCTCCCTTTAATTTTTAAAACCACCCTATTACCTTTAGTAAAAGTTTTTATTCAACTTGATTGGAATGATCTGGGAATATACATTAACGGGCAAAAACTAAGCACAATGAAATTTTGGTGACGGTATAGTACAGATTGTTACGTCTGAAGAAGAAGTTTTAACCATCATTAAAGATTTAGCAAGAGAAACTGAAAAATTAGGTCTAAAAATAAATAAAAACAAAACAAGAACATTAATAATAAATAAAACAGAAGAAAATTTAGGGGTATTAATAGAAGATGAGACGTTATACTGGAAAAAGGCTGCATGTATATACCTTGACCAAACTATATCTAAAGAGGACAGTACCACAAAAGAAATTAAAAGGAGAATATGCCTGGAGTTTAATGACAAATTGAAAATTTGCCTAAAAAGAATCATATAAAAAAGAGTTAGTTTTTTAAAGCACTTTTATTAATTGCTTATGACTAAGCCTTCAATTATATTAAATAATTAATACATCGAAAGATAAGTAAGGTGAGAGAAGATTTCTGTTTTGTTTTTTTTACACACTATTTGGATTTCTAGATAATTAAATATACTAAATTTAATAAAAATGTAAGCTGAAATTAGAATGACCCCCCCCCCCTTGTAAATATCAACTAATACAAGTAAAAAAAAAATTATTACACTAAAAATATAAAACCCAGTAAGAAGACCAATTTTATTTTTACATTTAAAATTAAAATTACCTTATTGGTGAGACAGAAGAACTTCTCTAAATCAAACCACATAAAAAAAAAAAATAATAATAATAATAACGTCAACAAAATTGAACTATCCGTGCTTAGAACTTGACTGTTTTTAAAAATTATAATAGAGTTAATAATCTTTTATTATATTTATAAGCTGTATTGATATATGAGACGGTAAAAATAACAGAAATGTATATTCTAAATGTCAACAGAACTATAAATAACTCATATATAAAACGTATGTGACTTTCAATGTTTCAAAACTAATTTTAAATCAATTTACCGTTTAAAAGACCATCAGTTTCCTGGTCTAGCAAAAACCGCGAGAAGAATTGTTTCAGAAATGAACAACACAAGTTGAGGTAATGGTGTAACAATGAAGAATGGTCTGCAAAAAGCTTCAACTGTTAGAAAACATATATATAGCTTAGAAAAAAAGAAGAAATAGCTGGAAGAATTGAATTCTTTATTGAGTTTGACATAAACCGTCTGTTCATTTGGAGCAGAAAAGTTTTACGTATTCAATTATTTATTACAACATGAAGTAAGAATAATCCATCGAAGAAACTAAGAAACATTACAAAGACATAAACAATGTAAGCAAATTATATCTCCAATTTCAAGGGAATTTTATAATTATCACAATGTATTCTAAGATCCTATATATATATATTTTGTTTAATAACTTATAATTTAGGGTAATCTTGTCTTCTATTAATTTTTTCAGTGTCCTAGAATTTTTACAAGTGTGAAGTACAATCGCATAAAAGAACTCAATAATAGTAAATTGATCATTTACAATATAAGTCACACAACAATAAATAATAAATAACAGAAGTGAAATATGTCTCTATGTAATTTCTAAAATTACGTTTAAACTGTAATAATTGCCTCTTAAAAGTATACGAAATAATTCATATAATATACAGATGTATCATTTAACTCTTTACCTTTAAGTATAATTTTGTATAAACGGTATTGGAAGTCCAATCGGTCATTTATTATGTATGGTTCAGCAACTTTTAACTCTTCACTTGAATTAAAAATTACAAGGATGAAGCAACAAATGTTAACAAATATGACCTAAACAGTCGAACCAGCACAGTGTATAATACTAGGGATTTGTTAACGCCACACCGATTAAAGAACCTAATTCCAGCTTTCCTAAAAAATTTCGAAGATAAATTGTTCTCGGATGACATGGACCGCGCAAAAAAAACTACATTCAATCAACTCTTCAGAGATAGGAAATGGGACCTTCAAGAAAAGAGCTACTTGCGTTTATCCATCGCTATCAAAGTAGTCAGGGTTGTCGCCCAGGTAAGGAATTCTAGCGAATCTACTGCAAGAATATTTCACAATAACAACCTCTACAAATTCGACCAGGAGCAGACCTGCAGTTTATGTCATTCGGAACAAAATGAAAACTGGGCCCATATAATTTTAAGATGCCAAACCTACGACCACTTTAGGAGCCAATATTTATCCCGCCTAATTGTTGATGATGAGGAAGACTACCACAACCTAAACAGAATCTTCGAAATAGCCGACAAGAAACAAGCCTACGATGTATACAACTTTGTAACTAACGCCTTGCAAATTAGATCTTTTATATTAAATGAATAATAATAATAAATAAAAAATAGATAAGAAAATACCAAAAATGAAAAAAAAAAAAAGAATAATAATAATAATAAAATAAAAAAAAATAAAAATAAAAATAAATAAATAAAAAAAAAATAAATAAAATAAAAATAAAAAATGAAGAAGGTAGAAATTGAGTTTAATTTATTATAAAGTTTTATTTTATTACGGATTGATATTTTAATTTACTAAAAGAATAAGGAAATGTTTACATTTAATTATATTATATTACTTATAAATTAGCTATGTAAATATAAGTACGAGAAAATATTTTATTACATTCATTATTATTTTTACATATCTTAAATCAGTAGAGAAGAATTTATTTATTGTATTCGAATCTTTTTATAGTTCTATGTTTATTTAAATATGCTTATAATATTGTAATATGTATACAAACGTAAAATTATTGTAATGGAACTCCTTGTTACAAGAAGTGTATCTTCTGAAAACAATAAACATCTTATCTTATCTTATCTTATATGACCTAAACAGGATTGTTCAGTGGATCCAATGCGTAAATATTTAGAAGATCCAATTGTAATAGTCAATAGTACATTAAGCGTATAGTGCGGAAAGTAGCATTTTGCATGCGAGTGTGGAGTTTTCACCCGAGCGACAGCGAGGGTAGTAAACAGTGGCGGCGCGTGCCCTATTTAATTGGGTGGGCTAGACAAGCCCACCCTGGGGGGGATCATGCAGGCTATAGTAGGTCCTCATAAATATCTGCAAAGTTATGATGGTACGAGATTTCTTTAAACGTGGAAAACAGCTAATTGAAGCTGCAATTGATCTCATGATCAATTAATCAACAGTACTATGAGAATGTATAATAATTTCAAGACAAAAAGAACTTTTTATATACTACGTTTTTAAATTTTCTGTTGAATCGTATGTAATGTTGATAATATAATTGATATTGTTATATAATATATAATGTTAACGTCCATATTGTGAACCAAAATAATTATAATAAGTTCACTTTTCCCCCTCCTTCCCCCCTTAAAAAAATGTCAAAGTTAATGTTTTATAATATGATGTATATCGTTGAAAAGCTCTTGAGTACTATATTAATTTTGTTACGTTCTATTTTGTGTTATTTTTAGTTTTATGGGGGGGGGGGGGTATAATAGAAAAAACTGTTTTTACTGCGGTTTTTACGATTTGGTTGCCGTGTTATTTGTTTATTAAATTTATTATAAGTGCGCTAACATTTGGCGATTGTTGGAGGCTTTATCTCTCCGAAAAATGTTGGTTAGAACAACCAAAGTGTAATATATTAAAAAGTCAAGTCCATTACAAAAGTGTGTATTAACAAACAACAAAACAATAAATTAATATCCTACACAAAGTAATTAAATATTTACTGGAACAGTGCTTCGCTGTAATAAGAGACAGAGACGGGAATATGTCCGACCTTCCTATCCCCTCCCGTCGCCCCTGTCACCCCACCCTACTCAATCCCTTCTACATCTCCACATCCTAAGATACTAGGTCAGCTTCTCTATACGTCTATCGCTTCCTTTCCTTTGCTCTGTTTGTTTACTTTATTAGACTTTATTACATGTGGGTATTTTATTCTTTATTTTATTTATTTATTTTTTATTATAATTATTTGTTTACAATAAAATTATCTATTTAACGCTTCGAATTTTATTCACGATTGAAACAATTTTAACAGAGATAAATTATAAAAATAATTTAAAATAAAATGAGCATAGACGCAACTGCAGATCACGCACAATTAAAGCAAACACAAATAATTAAAAGGCCAGATGTTCAGTGTTATTTTAATATGTCCCATTCGCCTTTAAGGCTAGACTTAGATGTACTCTTTGCATTGATAAAAAATTTCTACTTAATTACCTCTAGAAGAACTAAAAATTCACTATGTCGTAACGATATAATTATAACACTATAATGTAACTATATAAAATTAGATTTAATTGCCGCTCTGATAAGAAGTAACAACGTGAACAGACAAAGTAATTTACGTAAACACCTTAGGAAAACCTACTGGTAAGCCAACCACGGATTTCTACGCAATTATGCACTTAGATGCATAACAATAAGGGGTAATTGCCGCTCAAATAAAAATTGTCAACGTGAACTGGCAGAGTAATTACCTTAGGAAAATCTACTACTTCACTACATCATTAACCACGGATGACTACGCAATATTCACTTAGATACAAAACATTTAGGTGCAATTGCCGCTCTGATAAAAAGTGGCAACGTGAACTGACAAAGCATAATCACCTTAGAAAAATCTATTACTTCAATATATTACCAACCACGAGCATTCCAACGCAATATTCACTTAAATACAAAAACAATTAGGTGTAATTGTCGCTCTGATAGAAAGTAACAACGTGAACTGACAAAGTAACCATCTCAGGTTACCACCAACTTAAAATGCATTCCCTCTAAAGCTCATTCCAGGAGTAAGCACGATAATTTAAACTGCAGGAAGTACTAAACAAGTCTTCAAATTATTAGAGGGTTGTATTATAACCTCTTAAATTATTTATATTAGTTTAATTCTTAATTTAAGGAATTATTTCAGACCGACTACATTAAGTGGAATTTTATTTCGGTTGGTCATTACCAGTAATTTACACTAGTAGTAGTAGTAGTAGTCTAGTACTTCCTACTAGAACGGGTAGGACGAACCACTTGTTCGAACCTTGCAATTAGGCCATCTCTTAGGCCCTTTTTACGCCCCGCAGTAGAGAGTTCCAGCCACTTCACGCATCATACCAATGTACATAGTACCGCCGAAGCGAGTATGATGTGATCAATAGTGAGCCATATAAATCAGAGCGTCATGGCGAGGAATCGAACCCCGTCTCGTTCTCCTCATGATTCAGTGATGGCCGAGCAGACGTGGTTTAACCCACACGGTCACGCTGGCTCTCAATTTACACTAGATACGGCTAGAAAAGTAAATTAGTCTCTAATTATTATTTGTTACTGTTATAGTAATAAAAGTTTGTCAATCCCTTTAAATCAGTTATCAGATAATAACTCATTATCACAAGAGCTATATTACAGATACACCTACCCATGTTCTAGTTCATAGATGATTTTGAAGATTGATTTTCATACAAATAAATTACACAAGATCTTGTTCGAAGCAATCCGTTAAAAGATATACTTATTTTTACTCTACCTTAGAATCTATAGTTATTTTATATATCAAAGAATAATAAGAGAATTGTTATTATATGTCTCTCCTAGATTTCTTTCAGTAGCTTTAATGTTTGGGCATTGAAATGCCAAGGGACTTTATAGCCGAAACTCAATTTATCTTTATAAAAAAAAAATAATAAAAAAAATGAGAGAAATAAACGATAAATGTTGTAGGATCGAAAACATAGATTACTAATAATACTAACTATGGATATCGAACTATGGATATCGCTCTGCAGAAATCCTTGCCAAAAGAAAGTATGAAATAAAGAAGGGTCTAGAATTTTGTTATTAAGGGAACCTTGGAGGTCGTATTAGATAAGATATAGCAAAATATTATCCTTGCACCTGGGCTTGCCTTACACGATAGAGGCTTTGCAATAACAGTTGCGGACGGCTCAGATTGGAGATTGGCAATGAATTCACTATGGCGTCCCCCTCGGGTTCCCAGGTATACATTTATTCATGATGCGCTCCCAAGATCGTAACTGAATGCGCCACCGTCTCTCACCTTATTCCAATGTCAAGATAACAACGTTTTTCTTTTAGATTTTTACCCCGGTGTCTCATATGCCTTAAGGCGTGAAATAAAGGCCTTCGGAATGGAAATATGCAGACTCAGGCATACACACATTACAGGCTCAAGTTTACCTCCACTATAAGATTATTGAATCAGTAAAGAAGTTGATAGGCTTTAGCGGCAACTATATAACTTTTCAATGAACAAAATTGAATAAAAGCATGATTTAAAATATTTTCATTAATTATTATTTAATACCTTTTTTGGAGTTGAAAAATAAAAATTGATTCGAAATATAATCATGTTATCTCTTTTCAGATGCGTAGAATGTGATTATTTTCGTAGTTGTATTCATTGCGCATGCGCGTTTCATAATTCTTCACCTTATGGCACGATTAGCGTGTTTGTTTACATGTAACAAAACTAATTTGCTGTTTGTTTTATTAAAGTAACTGTTTTTTTCTGTATTTATTATTAAAATACAACAGTCGTAGATAAAGTATGGTACGCAAATCGTAAATTTATAATACTTAATTAAATAATTACAGAAGAATTAGTCAGTTACTGTTCGAATAATTACAAATATGTAGTTTCTTAAGATAACTTTCTTTGTGTAAATAATTAAATTATTATTAACCCTAATAGATCAAATAAAAGGTAAAGTTTTACAAAGTAATGTAGGGCCACAAACATATCAGTTAAGAGCTGTAAGGTAGGACAGCTTACTTATAGATAGGAGGAAAAAAGAAAGAAAACTTGTGCTAAAATACCAGATCTGGAATTTGGTAGATGATTAATCAGACAGATATAGTAAATTCAACATTCAACTCTTTGAAATAGGATTCTCAAGTATGACTATATAGTTTGTTTATAAATCATTGCCAAGGCAACCTCATTTATTCTAACTAGGCATCGCGTGGCTCTATCATTGAAGCGAGCGTATTGCAATGAAATACTGAATATTGAAATTTATTAATCATGATGAATGTAATAGTTGAAGATAAGTGGAAGAGGGTAGTGTGGGGAAGAGTGGGGGTACTCGGTACAAAGCTTTACATCCTAAACAAACCTATACACTATACGACTATAACAATCTTAACCACCCGCGGTAGCTTTTAAACAATTATTATAAATGTATATCTCTTCACTACGCAAAGACTTCTGCTTGTATCAAGTTGAAATTTTGCATGTCTGTTTCAATTGTGCATTAGATGGTGTATATAAAGTTTTATTAAAATCGTTACGTTAGAACGTAAGATATCGGTAAAAAGGTTGTTTTCTCTATTATAAACGTTTAGGTCCGCTTTAATAGTTTTAGCGATCTTTATTAAGTCATAGCGGTGTCGCTGTTGGTTTTAGTAAAAAATGTTAATTGAAAAAAATGTTCGTCTCATCGAATAGTTGATGATAGAATCTTTTCCCGTCCTGAAATTCCAATTTAATTTTTGTACCTCTCGTTTACGCGAGCGTTGCGCGCGAACTCTTGGATGGATCACGCTGTCCAACGAACGTAGCCTGAGTATTAGTAAGAGGAACATATGTATACCAAATTTCAACTAAATCGGTCAACTTTTACTCAAGTTATCGTCACACGCGTAAACGTTACTGACAGACAGACAGACAAGATGCATATTTCGTTGAATGTAAGAAGCTCGCTTACGCTCGCTTCAATAAAACAAATGTTTGTTTTGATTTTTAGATCTTCAATTAAATATAATAACCTATCTAAATAAAGGAAGACAATTTTGTTAAAACTAAACACGGCAAAATCCCTTACATAATGCATCCGTATCCATTTCATTAAGAATGAAATTTTCCAAAAAATTAGTCCATTCAATCGTTCTTGAAATTTGGTTGATCTTAAATATGGTTTTATAAATTTTAATTTGGAAAAACTACCTTCACTACTGGCCATTGCCATAAGAGCATAAGAGAAGTATTCTTATGCTTACATAAAAGTTTGGAAATGAGTCTACGTAGCTATGTTTTGTGATGAAACACAAGCCTTTGGCTGGAGAGTACCGGAGATCAACATAACTGCAAATATTTAGAGCTCGTTGAAGAAATCATTTCCATCAATCACTTTCCTATTTCCTTTTGCACATGTTTTATTATCCACTTTATCCCGTGTTAGCAGAATGTCTATTTGATATAGGGATTCAAAGTGTTTGCTGTTGTTTTCCATAAGCTGGAATCTTTCTTTAAGTAATGTGATCGCTTTGTCAAGCACAATATTAAGAAAGCTGACTTTACCCCATAGGTTCATTACAGAAATACGTTTTCTTGTTCATTGGGAAGACTTGAGTTTACTTTTTAAACTCAGAACTGACTCCAATTTTTTCTGCTAGCTTTGCTGTTACTTTTGTTAAGTGTTTCATTGTTATTGACGAGATTCCATGAAAGTCGAGTCTATTTTACTGAGGAAGGGAGTGTTCGTTGAGCCATTGCCAATCTCGCAAAGATTCGATCTTATTGATGTATTGTAACTTTTTTTTTTTTTAATTTTCTACCCCTTAAACATTTCTCCCTGTTTGGCACCTTCTATGGTCGCGTAGTTCGCAGGATTCAAGGTCCGGCGGTGGATACACATACTAGACCCTTAACATATTAAGTAACATGTTAAGAGTATAAATTCATATGATTATCTCTATCAGTAGAATAATGGCCAGAGTGAAATAAGCCAAGATCTTCCTGAGAAGACAGCGTCCAAGATTTTAAAATTCCTGACATTCAAACCTAGCCTAGCATATATGCACAAGTTAGCAACTCCCTTTTGGATGATCCATACTTAAGTTTCAAAATGTCAAATAAGCCAAGTTCCGGCCTTGGATATACATACAATAGTACATTACGTGTCGAGTGCGGAAAGTAGCATTTTGCATGCGAGTGTGGAGTTAGCACCCGAGCGACAACGAGGGTGATAAATCCACACGAGCAATGCAAAATGCCGTTTTCGCACGAGTTGCGTACCGTACTTTATCTACGATTGTTAGATTTAAATAATAAATACAGAAAAAAATAAACTTCCAGTACACAAGTTCGTATTTCTCTTTTGATAAAGATAACATTAATTCACTAGTTGTATTTTGTGCCGAATTATTTCGGGAGGCGTATTATTCTCCTCATATTCGTCATAATCATTTAAATCACTCATTGATTTTCACAAAAAACTCGATATAAAAGTTACTTTTATTAAACAAACAGCAAATTAGTCTTGTTAAATGTTAACAAACTCGCTAATCGTGTTTAAAGCTGAAGAATTCATCTTCTTTACCACGCTAGCGCGGTAATTCTTCAGAACTATGAGAAGCGCATGCGCAATACAAGTACGTAAATAATCAATTTCTACGCATCTAAACAGAGATATAATATATAATGTTTATATTTCGTATCAATCGTAGATAAAACCCATAACAAATATGAAGAGTACAAATTCATATGATTATCTCTATCAGTAGAATGATGGCCAGAGTGAAATAAGCCAAGATCTTCCAGAGAAGACAGCGCCCGGGATTTTTATAAATCCGAGGTTTGGCGTTCGAACCAAACCCAACATATAGGAACAAGTTAGCAACTCCCTTTTGGATGATCCATATTTCAAAAGATCTCTGACTTGGTTTATACTTACTTTGCTATTTTTGTTTACTATAAACTAGTTATTTTTATTCTTTGAGACTGAATCAGTTCCTTAACTATAACCTATGTAATAATGTACGTCAAGTTTTCTTTTAATAATAAGCAGACTAATTTCATTCTGCAAGGAGATTAACTAATTTCTACGTTGTTCAAAAACACAACAAATAAACAACTCGACAAATAAACTTATGAACAACAGGCACTGTTTAGTATATAATTATTTAAGGATGTATAGATTTTTTTTTAAATTTATGATATAAAATAGGTTTGTGGACATAAGGATAAGGAAAGATATTTCAAGATGAGGAATGTCTATACGTGATCATTTTTGCGTGACGGTTACTAAAATTAGTTGGCTATTATAGTTGTATGACAATGGTAAATCGATATAATAATTTATTTTATTAGTTGGATGTAGTCCATTGTTTAGAAAGTTATTAGGTGAAAAGAATATTAATGTTATAAACCGGTTCGATATAGCAAACACCAGCAGACTTTTCATAAAAGGAATTCGTTTACTACTCTCAATCCATAATCATCGTTAGTAGAAGGTATTTATAAATTAGAATTAAAACAATAACGGTGCCATTATCTATCCCTACTTTGCCTAATTATTATGACCATTATATCAAAGTGGCGGTTTATAATTTATTGATTATTAAAATAATTAATAAAAATTAGGATTAAGTGTAGCAGAAAGGTAACGCGTTCCCTGAAATAACTTAAAATAACACACTCTAGTTTGATTTCCAAAGGCTTACTATAATGATCACGTACAGCAGATGTGAAAAGTGGCTAATATCACCGTCTTGTAATGACCAAAAGTTCTGTTAACCGGGACATAAAAAAGAAGAAAAAGAACACATAAGTTTAACTTATAAGAATAATCTTTGGTGGCCAAAATTATTCTCTACCAATTACAAATGTTCATATTAAGTTATTGCTTAAAAGGGAATCGAGGCTAAGATCAGAAAATAGATAATCATATATACAGGGTGACCGGAAGTTAACCAGCCAAGCTTCATGGTTATTTACTATGGTCAAATTGGAACAAAATATCGAGTAAGCATATGCCTATGCCCATTTCTCAATAGTTCTCGAGATATCGATTTATTTCTTTTTTTTAAGTGTTTCACGAAAAGTTTAAAAAAATGCCTAATATCTCAAAAACTAAATGAGATAGAGAAATTAGGCTAAGGAACAACTTTAAAGAGCATAAAAAAACCTTTTAGAGTCACTAATTTATTTTCAAATTATAAGCTTCTTAGTATCTTTTAAGTCCGGGTACATTTGAAAATTTGATTTTTTAAAAAATCGACCACGAAATTCCTGAGCTTTTTACTCTTAACTCAGGGATGCTAGAAGTGTGGCAATTTCAGGAAAAACTTCTGCATTTCATAAGCTTTCAAATGGTATAATTAAAGTTTAAGATCAATGGACTAGTTTTTGAATTATGTTGGATTGAATGTTACCAGACGAGAATTCTTTTGGTTAGAATCACAAGGAATTCTTGTACAAATGCAAAAAAGGCTTCCCCAAACGAAACCACAACACTTCGGGTTTTTTATAGGAAATTTGACGCTGAACAAAAAAGTTCCTATAAACATGCTTCCTGAAAAGCTTCGTTTTCGAGATATTCGCAAAAAAAACGCCATTTTTGGACGTTTTTCATTAAAATTCTTAAATAATACACTTCTTATCATAAAACACCGCTTGCAACAAAAAATTTCCTACAAATGTGGGTCCACATTTTACTTGTATTCGAGTTATTAGCATTTTTTCCATTAATTTCAATTTACGCATAATATTAAAAAAGTAAAGGCGATAGAAAGTCACAGTGCGTTAGTGAAAAGTTCATTCAGAAATTTAATGTTTTCATTAAATTAACTAATAACTCGAATACTAGTAAAAATGTGGACCCACATTTATAGGAAATTTTTTGTTGCAAGCTTATGAAATGCAGAAGTTTTTCCTGAAATTGCCACACTTCTAGCATCCCTGAGTTAAGAGAAGAAAGCTCAGGAATTTCGTGGTCAATTTTTAAAAAAATCAAATTTTCAAATGTACCCGGACTTAAAAGATACTAAGAAGCTTATAATTTGAAAATAAATTAGTGACTCTAAAAGGTTTTTTTATGCTCTTTAAAGTTGTTCCTTAGCCTAATTTCTCTATCTCATTTAGTTTTTGAGATATTAGGCATTTTTTTAAACTTTTCGTGAAACACTTAAAAAAAAGAAATAAATCGATATCTCGAGAACTATTGAGAAATGGGCATATGCTTACTCGACATTTTTTGTTCCAATTTGACCATAGTAAATAACCATGAAGTTTGGCTGGTTAACTTCCGGTCACCCTGTATAATCGAGTAGTGTCTGGACGACGACGCACTTCGAAATGTTGTTATTGCTAAGCTAACCACATTTATTCCAATAAAAATAATTGTTTTTTTGATTTGTTGGTCTTCAACTAGATATAATAACTTATATTATTAGATATAATAACTTTACTTTGCCACGAACTTAAGGGCTCGTTTATACCTTTATAAAGTAAAGCCTAAGAATATGTGTTTGAAAGATGAAATAATGAATTGTCGGTCTTCATTTAACTCACAGCCAGTATATATTCAGGAGGGGCCTATCTAAGGATTTTGGGAGGCTTCGGATTCTAGACTTCCTCCTAAATCGGCTACCTAAATTATCGACCTAAACGTGAAAAGCTTTAGAAATTATTAAAAATAGAAGAAGAGAAACCCCTATAAATCGAGAAACAAGTCGACAAAAGAAGATTGCTTAAACCTTTCACCGACTCGGAAACCTCAAGTCAGCTTCAGAACTGAAATCAAAAGGAAAGAGAAACCCTGCAAATTCAGGTAGTCCGGATCAAACACAAGGGAATAACCGCACCCTGCAATTCTCCTTTTAATCATTAACCTCAAAGTTTATTAGAGTACAGAAGGTTATTTTAGAAGAGTTTCTCAACTATAGTAAGTGTTGAAAGTTAAGTTCGTTATATTAAGTTGTTGAGTAGTTTATATCATACGGCTTAAATTTATATTCAGAAAAAAAGTATATTATATATTATAAAAGTATATTATAAAAGTATAATAAAGTATATACCGTAAACTCCGCTCTCTTGGTCTTATTTCCCATATATCTCGTGGATTGTCAGTGGAATGTTATGTCACTCTCTACAAATCCATCGTCCGTCCTATTCTCGAATATGTAGTGCCTATATGGAATGACCTTGGTGTAACTAAGTCCGAGCGCATTGAATCTGTTCAACCCAAGTTTATTAGGACTTGTTACCTACGCTTTAAAGTGTTCTATTCGTACGAACGGATGTGCAGTAAATTAGACCTCGAGCTCCTCACTATACGTAGATCGGCCTATGAAATTCTGTTTGTTAGCAGATGCCTTAACCACGAGCTTGTATGTCATGTATTTAACGAACTACTTACTGTCCTACCTCCTGGACGTAGGGCTGGCAGACATCTTTATATTCGTGAATTATCTCACCTCTGTCCTCTTGTCCGCTGTGTATGTTCCTATAATAACCTTCCTATTAATTTACCCGTCCTCCCCTCTCCTAGACCCCTTAAAAGTACTCTCTGCATGATTATGAAATCATAGAAATATTGTATGTAATTTTAACTTTATTTAATTAATTTTAGGAATCTTTATTTAATTTATTTATTTAGGAATTTTAGTCATTTGTAAGCATTGTACTCTGTTACTTTATTCATTGTTAGCCTGTTATTTTGTCATTGTTACTCATTTTTTCTTCTTGCTATTAGCTTGCTTTATTACGTTTTTATTCACGACATGTTCCTCATACTACTTTATCTTTCACTTATCTTTTATCTATGTATTTTAATTAGATGTAATTTATCTTCCGAGTTACCACTTGTGGCTTTGCTGTTTGGAAACTCGATGTTATACAATAAACAATAAACAATATTAATTTAGATGTTATTAGATCTATTTGAAGACGAACAAATCAAAATAAACATTTATTTTAATTGGAATAAATGTGGTTGCCTTAGGTTAGCAATAACAAATCATTTCGAGGTGAGTCGTCGAGACACTAATCGAATAGTATAAATGATGCTGTAATTGAGTACAAACACTGTTTACTAATATTAAGTATATGGCTTACGTAGTTATTACGATGAACTTCTGTCTTTTAATAATCTTAAGGTTATTTAGTAGTTTATATAGACCATTTACTGCAGGCATTCAATTTAGGCTATTTACTATAGTTCTAGTCCGTATAGTTAAGGTTGATCTCTCGACTGCCATTTAGTAACCGTTGCCGATGTCCGTCTGATAATAGTACATAGTACAAACAGTCAACAATTGTATTTAGTCAAAGCCTCAACGCCGATACATTTTCCTTCGTTGGGTTTAAAATTTTTGTGTTGGGTACTTGAGAAAATCAGGTTAACGGCAGGTTTATAAGGGTTTTTAGTCCTAAGAAGAGTCTCCTCGGAATATGAATTTATTGAATAAATAATATACCAAAATCGTCCACTACGGTTTAGTAATTTAGCTCTACTTGTCTGCACAGATGACGGAGAGTCATTTTAAAACACCACTTTGTTGGACTTTGAGGACCTTAAACGTGTAAATCCATTATTCTACATAAACGTTTTGGGACTGTAGTATTTGGTGTGAAAATATTGATTAATACAGAAGTTATAACGAAATTCACAGTTTTGGGGTCCCCCCTCGCCCCTCGTATGCTAAGTATTTAAAACCGCTTCCACACCGGACGCGCATTCGCAAACAGGGTTTGCAAACGTTAGCAATCGTTTGCAAACAACCACAAAAACGACGTCCACGCCGGACGCGCATTCTTGACAAACAGGTGTTTGCAAACGTTTGTCCTTGTTCCCAGTTATTTTTCATTATTTTCTTGTACACTACATCATCAAGTACTAAATAAAACTATATTGCACTTGCATTAACTTTGTAATATGGTTCTATCAAAACGCGGTATTAGCGCCGGCTTATTTATTATCATTGGTGAGTTAGTAAAACATGGCAATAATAAAAGAAGACGAAGAGTCTGGATGTCAAAAAAAAATTCTCCTCGATCATCCCTGATTTTAGATTATTATTTCTACAAAAATAAAACGCCAAAACATATGAAAATTTTATATAAATAGAAATCTGTTCTTTTGATGGAAAAAAGATAAATATCAATGTAATATTACGTCTTATGAGGGCCCATAGGAGGCTCGGGCCCATAGGCCTGTACCTTATATAACAAGCTTGGAAGCAATATAATTATTTTAAAAAATAGTATGACTCATTTTTGGACTTTTATGTCATATATTTATATTTATCCGGTTATTTTTAATCTTGGATTTACATATATTGGATTACATATCTCATCTCTAGTTTCAATCACTATTTATTAATTAGTATATATTATTAATTATAATATAGTTATTTGATGCTATAGTCATAAATAATACGAATGAAAAAAATATACATTTCCCGGGTTAATTTTATACAAATAGAAATCTGTTCTTTTGGTGAAAAAAGGATAAATATTCCCCCATAGGAGACATAAAGCCCATAAAAGGCTCGTGCCCGTAGGCTTGTGCCTATAAAAAGCACTATAAAAGCAATATAAAATTATTTAAGCAAATAGTATGACGCATTTTTGAACTTATATGTCACCTCGTCTATATATTTATCTATTTAATTCCGGTATTTTAATCTTGGATTTACATAAACTCATCTCCAGTTTCAATTACTATTTAATAATTAGTATATATTAGTAATATAATATTATTAGTTATTATAAAGTTATTTGATGCTAGTCACAAATAATACGAAAGAAAAAAAAATCTTTCTTGGCTTTCCATGTCCAAACATAGGCTGTTTGCGAATGCTCAAGGAGTTTGCTCAAAAAGCGTCCACACCAAACGCGCACAGAAAACAGCAAACATCCTTTGATGTACCGACTCTACCCGGAGCACCCGCGAACACAAACAAGCATTCGTTCGTGCGCGCGGTGACGTCCACACCGGCCGCGCATCCCTGTTTGCAAACGTTTGCAAACACGATGAGCGGCCGGTGTGGACGGGGCTTAAGAATGAAAATCTTTTAAATTAAATTCAAACTTGCCTCGTTTACCATAAACCGGTTAAACTAGATAATAAATCATGTATTATACAAGCATTAAGACAACAACTTAGATAAATGTTTAAAAGTTGTTTAAGGATTTATATTAAAAAGGGTTTTATGAAATATTTAATACTCATAGTAGATAACTCTCCAGCCAAACTGACAAGCTTGCCAAGCATTAGCCAATTTATATTTTGACACGATAACATTCATTTCGAGGAATAGATTTTGGCTTTTTATTGGCAAAATAATAAATAATATAAAGCCATTAATTTTTTATTGTTAAATTATTCTTCATAATTGTATTCAGAATTATATTATTAATTCATTTATTTATTGGCTTTTTTTTGTTTGATTGTTCGTATCTTGTACTGAACCGAATTGAAATAAACATTGACCAATGCAATCGGTTCTTTAGGATGGTTATATTTTATTACTTTATATACTTAGCTACTCGATTAGGGAGCCTGAGTGGTTGTGTTGCTTAAGTCACTTGTCCCGTCTGCTCGGTCATTAGTCATTAGTTAATCGAGGGCAGCACGAAGTCGTGGGTTCGATCCCGTGCCACGATGCTTTGATTTACAAGGTTCCCTAATGATCACACCATATTTATTGTACGATGGGGATAGTGCAAAGGATACCAATAAGGGCCTAATTGCTAGGTCCCAAGGAATGGTTCGTCCTTGCCGTCTATCCACTATCACTACGTTCTTTGATTTAATTTATTTCATTGTTTTGTGATACGAACATAATACTTAGTCATTTATTTAAAATATATTTTAAGTTAAATTGCCACTTACGGAGATGGCATTTTATATTTTCAATATCAATGCCAAAATCAACATTCGCCAAATTATGTAACAATGTAAAAATAAACAGGTCAAGTGTACTAGTTAGCACTCAGCGAGGGTCCGTAGGCAACGACAACACAGTATTGTTTAAGTAGTACCTATTGATGGTGCTTTACCTATTGAAATGCTAAAAGGCCTACTTTGAACTATCCTATGGGTCTGACATTCTCAAAACACATAAACAAACATCTGATAATTTTATTTTTCCCAGTGAACCGGACTATAAACATATAGGTAAATACATCGAATAGCATAGTTATAAAAAAATGTATTTTGTTAAAAAAAATCGAAATTTCCAAGAAGTGGTATCTTTACTTTTGGTCGAAGAAAGTTCAGGAATTTTTCCAGATTTTTTGCACTTTAAATAAGTGAGATAGAGGGGGGAGGACACTTTTCACACCAACTTCAAACTCGCATACGCTTGCCCTTTTAAAGCTTATAACCAACAAATTATATATTTTTGTAATCAGTTCGACGTACCCCTTTAATATGATACCTCACACGGTCTCCAAAAAAATTGTTTAACCCCTAAGTTTTTTTACCTGTATTTATTTTTTTTTAAATTTCAAAGTTATGGGACAAAAGGTGTAGCCGTGAGAGAAGGCAACCGACGCGACGGACGGACGCACAGACAGACAGACATACGCAGGAAAATATAAGGGTCCTTGGTTGTGCTTACGGACCCTAAAAACGATAACGAGGACATTATGAAAAAGTAGTTTTGAGGTCGTTGTGGATAAAGAGAAATACGACGTCGTTGCTTTTTTCTAAGAATCTTATTTATGTATATATATATATATATATATATATATATATATATATATATATATATATATATATATATATATATATATTATATATAGTAAATGTATATATGTGTATGTGTTGTGAAATCATTATTTCAATATTGTACAAATATTGTTTTGTTTTTTTAAATTATTATTCAGTTGTTACAATCAAAATAAGTTTAAGAGGAGGTTTATTTATTTTGAGAAAAAAACTATAACTGCTTACTTTTTAAAATAAAAATATGTATGGCGATTCGTTTAAGGAAGGCGCGATCCTAGAGAACCTTGTAGAACGTAAGACAATGAATGCTTAAATGTGTATGCGTTGCACGATATAACAAAAGCCATAAAAAAAAATAATGTCAGTCGTTTCACCCAAGTCACGAATTCAAAATGGTTCAAAAAAGGCTACAGAAGCTTACTTCCTTTAGACCCTGTTAATATATTAATATAAAGTTAACTGATCAATATGTAGTTATATATTAATTAATCTGATGTATTAATTAATGAATTAATCTGTTAATATACTATAGTTGAACAAAATTAATTAGCCACAACTAGAATAACATTCAATTTATTCTTTTATGAGTTACCTATAAAATATTCAAAAGTCCTTCTTTCTCATAATTACAATAAGAATACTCAGTACTCAGGACTTTAATTAATTTTACTTATAATAGTACTTAGTAAACTAAACAATCACTTATTTTATTTTATTTACCATTGATACGAAATAGAAATATTGTATCTCCGTTTAGATAGTTAATGTCATCTTTATCAAAAGAGAAATACGAACTTACATACAGGAAGATTATTAAATATTTTTTTCAGTATTTATTTTAAAAATCCAACAATCGTAGAAAAAAGTACGGTACGTAACGCGTGCGAAAACTGCATTTTGCATTGCTCGTGTGGTTTTACTACCCTCGCTATCGCTCGGGTGCAAACTCCACATTCGCATGCAAAATGCTACTTTCCGCACTAGACGCGTAATGTACTATTATTTACGATTGATACGAAGTATAAACATTGTATCTCTGTTTAGATGCGTAGAAAGTGATTCTTTACGTATACTTGTATTCATTGCGCATGCGCGTCTCATAGTTCTGAAGAACTCCTCTCCTTTACCACCCTAGGGCGGTAAAGAAGAGAAATTCCTCAAGCTTAACGCACGATTAGCGAGTTTGTTTACATTTAACAGACCTAATTTGCTATTCTTTTATTAAAGTAACTGTTTATATCGAGTTTTTAGAGAAAAAACAATGAATAAATCAAGTGGCTTTGACGAAAATGTAGAGAATAATACTCCACCAGAAATGATTAATTCGGCAAAAAATACAACTCAAGATTAATGCCATCTTTATCAAGAGAAGAGATACGAACTTACATACAGCAAGTTTATTTATTTCTGTATTTATTATTTAAATCTAACAATCGTAGATAAAGTACGGTACCCAACTCGTGCGAAAACGGCATTTTGCATTGCTCGTGTGGTTTTACTACCCTCGCTCTCGCTCGGGTGCAAACTCCAAACTCGCATGCAAAATGCTACTTTCCGCACTCGACGCGTAATGTACTATTATTTTATCTACCATTGATACAAAATAGAAATATTGTATCTCGGTTTAGATAGTTAACGTCATCTTTATCAAAAGAGAATTACGAACTTACATACAGGAAGATTATTAAATATTTTTTTCAGTATTTATTATAAAAATCCAACAATCGTAGAAAAAAGTGCGGTACGTAACTCGTGCGAAAACTGCATTTTGCATTGCTCGTGTGGTTTTACTACCCTCGCTGTCGCTCGGTTGCAAACTCCACATTCGCATGCAAAATGCTACTTTCCGCACTCGACGTGTAATGTACTATTGTAATACTGCCTTTAAATATTTACTGGCTGGGATCAAATTTCAGATACATTACAAGTTTACCAATTATAAATTCAGAAGTAGTAAACCACGCAAAGAAACTTTTTAACAGGCAGGGGAAAAGAATTCATTAGAATACCAAATTATCTTGTACGTCGGCAGAATAACTAAGTTAAACATTTAAATTGTTTTATCCAATTGAATTTTAAGACTTAGGGATCTTTACAATTAAAAAAAAAAGAAATCGTAAGATTAATTATACAAGTGAATTATTCAAAAGATTAATTAAATAACTAATCGAATTACACTTTAATAGAAACACGGATATACAGATCAGCTTATTTAAAAAGGAAATAACATAAAATAAAGAGTGAACTTTGAATTTACTACGTAGACGCTTTTGTTTCATTTAATAGTCTGAAAGTCTTAACATCGAGTGGGTTTTTTGTATAGATGGGTTAGAAACATTAAAAATGTTGAGACGAAGCCAAAACAGATTCGAAATTAGAAGTTATCGTGTAAGCAAAGAGAATTATACATGTCTTATCCGGTAATACGGTTTTAAAAGAGAAAAATTAGAATAATAAACCCACTAATTCGTTGCCACAACAACATTATCGAATTAAAAGTACTTACAAAGATGGTCATTAAATACGTTTTGTTCAGTGATGAATTGTAGTTTCTTAGTATGTATAGAATATACCGTCACCTACTTTGCAACCTTAGGTTCCTAAAATGAAGATTAAAAATAAGAGAAAATATTTGGGTCTAAATGAAAAAACTAGAAAAGGGTTTTGACCATGTATATAGGTATACCTTTTACCTTTTTGAAGGAAATAGGTGTAGATAGAAATTTGACTTGTTGCATGTCAAATAATTAAGTATTGTTTTATCTTTATTTTCGATCTTTACCTTTTTTTTTTTTTTTTTTTTTTTTTTTTTTTTTTTTTTTTTTTTTTTTTTTTTTTTATAACGCTATTATTCCAAGAACAGGCAATTCTTTTTTTGACACGTTATAAATATTAAAAGACTAAAAACAATAAAGTTTCACATAAATATCAATACTTCAAAATAAACCGTTAGCAATTCACGAAAGTTAGGTCTAAACACCGACATATCCGGTGAGTTTAAATTTTGAATCCCAGAACAGTGAGACATGTTTCACACTGAAACTTAGGTCTAAAAGCCGACATATCTTGTGATTTGGAATCCCAGAGAGGTGAGACATGTTCCACACTGAAACTTAGGTCAAAAAGCCGACATACCTGGTGATTTGGAAACCCCAGAGAGGTGAGACATGTTTCACACTAAAACTTAGGTCTAAACACCGACATATCTTGTGATTTGGAATCCCAGAGAGGTGAGACATGTTCCACACTGAAACTTAGGTGAAAAAGCCGACATACCTGGTGAGTTGGAATCCCAGAGAGGTGAGACATGTTTCACACTAAAACTTAGGTCTAAACACCGACATATCTGGTGAGTTGGAATCCCTGAGAGGTGAGATATGTTTCACACTAAAACTTAGGTCTAAACACCGACATATCTGGTGAGTTGGAATCCCAGAGAGGTGAGACATGTTTCACACTAAAACTTAGGTCTAAACACCGACATATCTGGTGATTTGGAATCCCAGAGAGGTGAGACATGTTTCACACTAAAACATAGGTGAAAAAGCCGACATACCTGGTGATTTGGAATCCCAGAGAGGTGAGACATGTTTCACACTAAAACTTAGGTCTAAACACCGACATATCTGGTGATTTGGAATCCCAGAGAGGTGAGACATGTTTCACACTGATGATAACATCGAGTGTGTAACAAGTTCTCAAAAGGAGAGAATAAAAAACCTACTTATATAATAAGTAAACTATTGTATTCTGAATAAAATCAAACAAACAAGCAATTCAGCGAAATACGAGATTATAACTCAAAACTAATTTTTTGTTCGGTATTCTAACAGTTAGGTTGAAAAAAAAGAAACTGTTTTAGGTAACTTCTTTCAAGTCATCCAAGCCATTTCAGAGTCGCTGATACCTCAAACTGTTTAAAGTTAAACCCTTAAAAATCACCGTGTTTTTCTAAAAAACGATTCAGATGATTTTGATTTTTAAAAAATTATGATGGAAATGTCGTCCGTTTAAATGCCAACAGAGATACACGATGAGGTCGAGAATTGCTTGGCAGCAAGAGATTATATCCCTTTGTCAAACAGTACATTTTTATGATTCATATATTTGAGTGATAATGTATGCATGATTTGTACATAGGAGAGTTGATATCCCTTTATCAAAATAATACATTCCAGTAGGGGAGACCGGGGACGGTTGAAACATTTTTTACAAAATCGCTTCCTGCAAAAATATTTTAACTTCAATGTATTTGACAGTGGGCCTTAATTGAACTTTAGTTATCAGACTAGAAATGGATAAAGTTATAGTAAGATTATCTGCATTACAAAAATATTTATAGGCATTCTAAAAATTCAGGAAAAATGTTTAACCGACCCCATACCAGGGGCGGTTGTAACAGTTAATGGAGGTAGTTGTAACACTAACAGAATATAGAGAATTATGTTCGAAATACTTATTTATCGAGTTAAAATCACAGAACATGAAGCAAAATAATTGAATAATTGGTCATACGCAGAATAATAGGTGTTTAAGATAAATGAAACAATAATAAATATTCTAAATGTAATTTGTATCTTATATTTTGTAGTTCAAGGTTAATTAACATTAAAACTAATAACATTTTACGAAAGTAAAACAACAATATTTAATTTAAATTTAGCTTAAAGTGTATTTGAAAATTTCATACTTTATAGCCAGCTGGTACCTTAATTGTAAACATTGTTACAACCGTACCCAGAACATGTTTTAAAAAAGTTGTCATAACCTCCGAAATAAACAATTTAGTTAAAAAATAATTACACCTGTTGAACTTCCATAACCAAATTTCTTACGTTAAAAACTATCATAACCACAACTATTTTAGTTTTGGATAAAAAAGTAGCAACAAAAATACTTACTTTTGGACGCGAAAACACAAAACCCCCTCTCAGAAACTTATGATAAACTCGAAACGACACCAAACACAAAAGTTCAGATTCCGCCTCGGAAGCCGCGTCCCTTTTCCTTGGTTGTTCCCAAATATCGCTAATGTTTGCACCCTTTAATTGGGTTGTTTCAACCGTACCCTGTTTCAACCGTCCCCGGTCTTCCCTAATACCTGCACACTTTTCTAACCTCTTCCCCTCACAGCACCGTATTCCTCAGTTTTACCAAATGCCATATTAACTTAACTATCCAAGAAGAAATCTTGTTTTAGGAATAATAGCGAGAAATATCGGAGTTCGATTACCCACCAAGGGGGATTATTTTTATATGAGAGAGTATTGGAAAAAATTCGAACATGAGATTTTGATGGATTTGAAAGTTTCAATTCCAAAAAGTGGTTTTAAAAATATTCTGGTCTACGTAAACGCGTAGAGAAAAGTTTTTCTCGATAATGGTTCAGACGATATTGATTTAACAAATTCTCGAATGTAATCTATTTAGATACGAATCTGTGTTTAAAAAAAGTCGATTTACCGGGGAAAATCTAATTCCTGATAAAATAGCTATAAATGCGGACGGTGTGAGACCGGGTTCGATTCCCCGTCGGGAAGAAGTTATTTTTATGGTATATTTTTATATGATCTTGATCATTTATCAAACAAAATGACATTTGTTAACCAACAAAATGACTTAACTTTACGTTTGACGCAATTCTAAACCTAAATAAAATGATAATCAATCGTTTATTTTAAAATAAATTATTTTTATTATCAATAAAGTTGTATAAATGCTTAATAATAGTCAATAATAAATTAAATCTATCGTAAAAATATTCTATTATAAAAATACCTTTAAATTCATTTTAAAACGGTTCAATAAATTTAATATTGTTTCTATAAAATTTTGTAATATGTTATCAAAATATACATTTTTTGAATATATTCAAATTTTGATTTAAATCAAAATATCCATTTGTAAAATTCAGTGAAAATTATTTTTAAATAATGCAGTAAACTTAATAATATTTTATACATGATTTACTACATTATTGATATTTGTCAATTTAAAAAAATAATATAATTTATAATAAGTTATCGATTATTTTCGTTAAGAATCGTAATTATTTGTTTATAATTACCTTTAAATACTACTTTTTGATCAACTATGTTTTGATTTTGTATTTAAGAAAAAAGAAATTGGTTAAGTATTATGACTATTTAAAAAAAATAAAATAAATAAATAAAATAAAAGAGGTGACTAAATATTAACGAATGTATGATAACGTAATCGTGCATGTCATTGTCATCCCCAAGCGTTGTCTAGCACAAGTTTTGTAAAACTGATTGTATTTTACGTTTAGCATGCTGAGAGCGACAGAGTCGACTACTGGCGCGCGCCGCTTCGTCTGTAAATAATGAAAATTTGCCGTTTTGTTTGCCGATTTGGCGCACGCTGAGCCACCTCGTCGTGTACTTGTCTTTGTAAAAACAGACAAATAATGTAAATATAATAAATATACGGATGAGATTTTATGACCTATAAAATTGTATTTTATAGATGTTTATGTGTACATTAACAATAACTGATTATTCTTCAATGTACAATAACTGATTATTCTTCAATGTACAATAACTGATTATTCTTCAATGTACAATAACTGATTATTCTTCAATGTACAATAACTGATTATTCTTCAATGTACAATAACTGATTATTCTTCAATGTACAATAACTGATTATTCTTCAATGTACAATAACTGATTATTCTTCAATGTACAATAACTGATTATTCTTCAATGTACAATAACTGATTATTCTTCAATGTACAATAACTGATTATTCTTCAATGTACAATAACTGATTATTCTTCAATGTACAATAACTGATTATTCTTCAATGTACAATAACTGATTATTCTTCAATGTACAATAACTGATTATTCTTCAATGTACAATAACTGATTATTCTTCAATGTACAATAACTGATTATTCTTCAATGTACAATAACTGATTATTCTTCAATGTACAATAACTGATTATTCTTCAATGTACAATAACTGATTATTCTTCAATGTACAATAAGAAGATAAAATCAAATACCTAGGTTTGACTCTCGATAAAAAACTAAATTTTTCCAGACACATTAAAACAAACCTCAATAAAATTCAACATACATTATTTAGTCTCTACCCCTTATTTAGCAAACGGTCACAACTAAACCAAAACAATAAATTAATAATCTACAAACAATTAATAAGACCCGCCCTTAAGTACGCCTGTCCAGTCTGGAGCTCCGTGTCTAAATCAAACTATAGGTCCCTACAAGTACTACAAAATAAATGGTGTCGAATAATAGGTAATTTCCCAATATTCACAAGAATCAAAGAAATGCACGCCAAGCTAAATCTTCCTGACATTCAACAATTTATTTTTTTTTCAGCTAACCCAAAAATTTTTCAGGCAGTGTCAAGACAACCAGGCTAACCAACTAATCAAAAATATAGGCAACTACAATATCAGTGATCTAAGAAATAGGTACAAAAAATCGGTCCTAGACAACTCAGACAAACTTTCTCATATACGAGGTCATAATTATTTGGCCCAGTGTTTTCCATTTATTAGTTTTCGTATGTAAATTTAATTATTATTGAACATTTCATTAAAATTTATCATAAAAATAACATCTCCTGGGCGGGGAATCGAACCCGGGCTCTCTCCGTCCGCGTTTTAAGCTTATATCTCAGGAACTAGATTTTTCCCGGGAAAACGGCTTATATCGTTAGATTCGTATTTAAATGGGTTACATTATAGAATTTTTTAATCAAAATTGTCGGAACCGTTTTCGAGAAATAAGTTTTTAGGGGGTAGCGCCCCCAAATTTAGAGATAACATTTATTTCTCTACACCCATACCCCTGGGTTTTTCTGAACATGTATGCCAATTTTCGTCAAAATCGGCCCAGTAGTTTAGGCTCCAGGCGTCTGCACAAACAGACGACAGACGACGGACAGACATTTTTTAAAAAACACTTTTTTGGACTCAGGGGACCTCAAAACTCAAAATCGAATTTTCGCGCTATCACAATACTTTCTCTTTATATGAGAAATTAAAAAAACAAACATAAAAGAATCAAACATATACTTCTAGATAGCATATAATATGTGTTAATTACAATATTATTTATTTTTAATCTCAGATGTATCTAATCATTGTTATCAAACCATTTGTTATTGTTATACTTCAGTTTATTTATATGTTCTATTAACCATAGTTACCATTAAGTTAGAGGGTTTTTGTTAATTTTTTCCCCCTTTTTGTTACTGTTGTTATTGTTATCAAAAGTATTATTGTATCTTCTATTTAAATCTTGCAGGCCGAGGAAAAAACAAATGCATACTATGTTTGATACTGGCTCTGATAAAATCAAAACGAAAATGTTCATTGTAAATATCTCTTAATAAAATTATTTATTTATTATTATTATATGTACAATAACTGATTATTCTTCAATGTATACAATAACTGATTATTCTTCAATGTACAATGACTGATTATTCTTCAATGTACAATAACTGATTATTCTTCAATGTACAATAACTGATTATTCTTAATGTACAAATAAACATCTATCTCTAAATCAAATAATCCCCTAATTTATCCTCCGTTTTTTATCTTTTATAAAAACATAGATATACTATAGAAAGAACAAATTAATATTCATTATTTAAACTTATTTTTTATTTAAAGAACAAAAGGATATTCTTTATATAAACAGTAAAATAATATGTATTATTTAAAGAACAAAAGGATATTCTTTATATAAACAGTAAAATAATATGTATTATTTAAAGAACAAAAGGATATTCTTTATATAAACAGTAAAATAATATGTATTATTTAAAGAAGAAAAGGATATTTTTTATTTAAACAGAAAAATAATGTCTTATTTAAAGACAAAAGGAGAAACAGTAAAATAATGTTTTATTTGAAGATCAAAAGAATACTATTTATTTAAACAGTTCAAAAATATGTCACATTTAAAGAACAAAAAAATATTCTTTATTAAAGCAGTAAAATAATATGTCTTATTTAAAGAAGAAAAGGATATTTTTTATTTAAACAGAAAAATAATGTCTTATTTAAAGACAAAAGGAGAAACAGTAAAATAATGTCTTATTTAAGAATAAAAGGATATTCTTTATTTAAATAGTAAAATAATGTGCCTTATTTAAAGAACAAAAGGATATTCTTTATTTAAACAGTAAAATGTTTTATTTAAAGAAAAAAAAGGACACTCTTTAGTTAAAGAGCGAAATACTATATTGTACTATAAGAACAAATGATATTCTTCTTCTTTAAAGAGTAAAATAATATTACTCCCCTTATAAAAACAACAGAAGGGAGTAACAATCTAAAGAAGGTATAAGGAATGTTCTTCTTTAGACTGTTACTCCCCTTATAAAAACAACAGAGGGGAGTAACAATCTAAAGAAGGTATAAGGAATGTTCTTCTTTAGACTGTTACTCCCCTTATAAAAACAACAGAGGGGAGTAACAATCTAAAGAAGGTATAAGGAATGTTCTTCTTTAGACTGTTACTCCCCTTATAAAATCTGAAGTGTGATATTCCTTTGTCCCAAAGTACATTGGACTAAACATCCCTTTGCCTTAATAGTTATTTAGTCAAAGTCATTTATATCCTAAAATAAACAGGGGAGTAACAATCTAAAGAAGTAAAGAAGTACTATGTATTTAATCTAAGAAAAGTGGAATAATATAAACAAATGAAATGTACACATTTAACGTCAATGTGCAACCTTTAAATGAATTCAAACGATTCAATTCGTCTCAGTTTAACCAACTTAAAAATGAAAAATATTTATTGGAGAAATATATGTAAATATTAAAAAAAAAAAAAAAAAAGAAGATTATTTTAAATATAGAAGAAACTTTGGGTTTTTATTTTTTAATATTTATTTGAGGTACATGATACTTGTTGAATTCGGGAAAAACTTTAAAATATACGTTGCGACATCAGGTTAAAGCAACAGTTTCTTATCAGAGATATGGGCAACAAGGAAAATTGATAACGATTGGGGGGAAGGGAGGGGTTAGAAGGGTTGGTACAACCCCTTTTTTTAATTATAAAGACGTTTCCAATTTTTTAAAAAATGTATTTGATAAAAAATGTTCTTCAATAATATTCGGATATATTATTTTATTAAATGGAATTTTTGTTTTGTATCATATATCTTTCATATAGGTCTGTTGGTTTTTTTCGTGTTAAAAAAAAATCAATTTAAAAAAAAAAAAATAACAATTATAATAATTAATACAATTAATTATATCTACCACCTAAAAGAAACATTAAAGATATTATTAATTAGGATTAAAAAATATATTATATACAAATGTAAAATATCAAAAAGAAAATTTTAAAAAGTAGGGGGAAAAACTAGAAAATAACATCTTACCATAAATGTTGAGGTCTTTACAACAAGCTATCATGACGATTATGCGGAAGATCATGGCATAGAAGGGTTAACGTAATGTGACAATACACTTGGATGGTTCTGATAGTATTCGGCATAATTACTAATTAAGGCTCTAATCACAGTTCTATCCGAGGTCCTGATAAGGATCGGAATATGATCACTCCATCGATAACTAGCATTATTCCACGATATCCAGTCCTTATCACATGATTTTTTAACAATTCGCATCCGTAGTAATTTTAATTGATCTATTTGCTTCTTTTCTAAGTATAATTGAACTAATTGATTGATTTTAATTGATACATATGATTATCTATTAATTTGGCTATATTGTTGTTTTTTCGAGAAAAAATCAGTAGGTTTAGTTCATATGATATTTATTTATTTCCGATGAACAACATAATCCTAAATAATAGCACCGTGGGAAGAATGATTACTTGAATTAATACTAATTTATTTTAATCAAATACTTTATTTGTTACTTCTTCACGATTCGGGAACGGAGATAACATAAACTATATATCTATCATATAATTAACATTGCAGTATAAATATTATATATATATATATATATATATCTTCAATACACAAATCAAACAATTTAATCTTAGAATTTATTTCGTTATATGTTTTTATAATTTATTATATTCTAGAAATAATTTGTCTAAGTTTTGTTACAGGTTTAATATCATTAATCCCATTATAAGAACATATCGATGTGAAATTTCCAATTTGATCTAAAATTGTACGAAAAATAATCCGTAAGGAAATCAGTATAGAGTTTATTTATATCACAAATGGGTATAACAATCCTGTACATTTTCTATATATTTATTTGTAATATATAACCTTTGCAAATTAATAATTAATTTTTTTAATTAAATTACTTTTTTTTTTTTGATTAATGAAAAAAAATTGTTACAACCCTTTATTTGTTTTAGGTTAAATTCCTTATATAAATAAGAGGTAGTCTAAGGGTTATATTAGTGGGATATTGAAGAACCTGATTTTCTGTTTTCCTAACCAAATAAAACCCCCCCGGAAAAAAAGAATACTTGATAAAATAAAAAAATAAGGAAGATATATCGCGGAATAGACAAATAACAGGGAGTGTAGAATGATCGGGGCCGAGCTACGCGGCGACTGGAGAGGTTAGATGGAAAAGGAATTTGGGGGCGGCGCATGAGCTGTGAGAACCTGGCCGCCGTCTCCCCTTAGACCCTCCGTCATACGGGCTGCTAACGCCTCCCTCGCGAGTTCGGCCTACGGCCCGCTTGGCCGCACCAGCCGCTGCCTTTCTACTTAATCTGTCAACCGACCCCCCCCCCCCCCCCAACGTCACCGAAACGACAAAAAAAAAAGAAAAAGTACAATTCACAATTAAATTGAAGTAGTGTTGAACAAGGCTATAGACCCCTCTCAACCACCTTCACCCACACTCGAACAATAATTAATTATTCCAAATGAAAAAGGAGACGAAATCAGTCCTTTCCTCAACTCGTCTATGTATACATGCAATAGCGTAAACGTGTACTCTGTATTATTATTATTTTTTCCAGTGAATAATTAAAATTTGACAGATCTAGTTCCCTGTGAATTTGTAATTAAAAATCATCGTAGAACTTGTTTTTTGAAAAAAATAAAAATAAAAAAAAAAATAAAAATATATATATATATATATATATATATATATATATATATATTAATGTGGGATTTTCTGTTAATCCGATAAAAGAATTTCTCTTATTTAAAATATTTCTTACAATTTAAATTTTCTTTCAATTTATAAAAGACTAGAATTAAGAAAGAGATATTTCGATATTTTTCGAGTTTTTCTTAACTTTACAAGGATTAAATAAAGCGAAACAATACCTCTTGTAAAGATTAGCCACGAATAAAATTCTTAAATTTGACATCGACAATCTAACTTATAAAAAATAAATCGTCGATTAATCTGTTTAAAAATTGCAAGTTTTCGCCGAGAATATTTAAGCACAATGTTTCATTATAATTTTCTTATAACTCTACACTCGATGAATGCATATGTTGCCCTACATTTCTTCTCCGCCCTTAACGTAAATAAGGCCGTTTTACCTACCGTAAAATATAAGGGAGGAAGGGTACCCCTGGTTCTCTTAGGCTGACGCCCATACTCGTATTCATTTCGTCAATACGTGGGCTGTGTTCGTTTCTCCCCTCCCTAGCTTGTACGCACAATCATAATCATAACTATACTGAAATCATCCTAAAATAAAGCCGTATAGAATTTCAGATAAATAATACTTAAGGTGTTTTCCACAATACTTATAATAATTTATTACACATTACTCATAATTTATTAATGCGATTGGAGAATGAAAATTCTTGAAACCATACGAATTGAACATTATGAAATTTCAGATTATACTAAATAAAACTTGAATGTTATGGTTATGAAACACTGTTTCTATTATATTCTAATTGTAAGCTAACCTAACATTATTAGTGGTATTCCTATTAACCACGTCCAAACCGGACACGCCTCCGTTAACAAAAATGCGCGTCCGGTGTAGAAAGCACTGCGCTTACGAACGAATGTTTGTTGTGCTCCGGGTAAAGTAAGTACTTGCAATTCAAGGGATTCGTGGTTTAGAACACAATGATCGCGCTCGGTGTTAAACTCCTTGAACGTTTGCACACAGTTTGTGTTTTGGCTTGGAAAGTCGAAAAAGATAAAGTTTTATTTATGACTGAATCAACTATTAACTATTTAATATCTAATAATATACAACAAATTAAAAAAAAAAATTAACTATTTTATATACAGGGTGATTGGCAATATATATGTCCAAAAATGAATAGGGTAATTCTAAGCCTCATTGGATACATAAAAAGTCATATAAACCATGGGTCTATTCTCACCCGTTTTCCCACAAGGTCAAATTTTTTGGTTAATAATTAATTTTAATTTTTTCTCTAAATTTAAAATTAAGCACGTTGGCACAGGATGATTCGTTATATGCAGGGTGATTGGCGATATATGTACAAAAATAAATAGGGTCATTCTAAACCTCATTGGCTACAAAAAACGTCATATAGACTATAGATCATGGGTCTATTCTCAACCGTTTTCCCATAAGGTCAAATTTTATGATTTTTTTAAAGATCGCATACCTTTGCTAATGTTTAGGAGTCTAACTTTTATGTTCTTAATTTTAATTTTTATAAAAGTTACTCATTATGATTTGTTTTTATTTTTTAATATAAAAGAATTTAAAGATATTGTTTACGTTATGTTTATCACAAGATAAGAATTAGATGCCGTATTTTCTAATTAGTTCTGTTAATCCTTTGTTATTGTTTTGAGAGATAAGACCAAGAGTAGTTTCCTTTTGTTGTTATTATTATGCAATCTTCATAAACCTTATTATTATGATTTACTATATTTACCTTTTTATCTCTATGCTTGGAATATATCTACTAGATCAACCCCCCTTCTAACTGAAGGCTTCCAGCAGCTTTTAGTTCCTTATGACTCACTGGAGAGATCACACCTTACTACAGTGATACTTATGCTGTAAAAATGTGCTCTCCCTTTTAAGCCCCGTATTGCGTACCCTACTGTACCTGCGGATATAGACTATCTATATAAAAGTGTCTGTTATTTCACTCTAAAAACAGTGCACCTTTCAATTAAACTAAAAACTACAGTTTAATTTACTTCTTCTTTGTGGACTTTCTTCTTTTGGTGTTAGACAGTCTTCGGATGCTGCTTAATGAACTTACTACCTTTCGAGTCTTCCTTAGCGGTCCTGGTTTGAAGTCGACTCAGGTCTTACTCTCCAACTAAATAAATATATATATTTTTTTCTTCCTTTTCTTATTTTTGAAGGTTTTATTATATGTTTGCTTTTCACTTATAATTTTTGGTACCAAACTTCTATATTTTCTGTTTTCATTAACTTTATTATTATTACTTGTACAATTCTGTATATTTTCAACGAAGAATACACTTCTTTCAAATGCAGTTGGTTTATTTTTATTTGCTACTAAAGTCAGATACTCCCTTCCTGTGGTTTTACAGTTACTTTTATTATTTAGCGTCGGGCAGTCAGTGTGTCAGCTTAATGAACCACCCTGTCGGCTAACATTTGGTCCTTTGGGTTGCCGGATACTTTTCCGGTTTTAGTATTTTTTTTTTTGTTAACATTAATTTTTAATTTATTTTCTTCCTTTTTTTTGGAATAAAACTTTAATTTATTTTTTTATTTTTGGAAATTTCCTTATTTTCTTTTGAACTTTTGAAATATTTACTTTTTACACTGTACTTGAGTGAAGTGTATTTACTTATTATTTTTTTCTGAAATATTATTTTTATGAAATATGTAACTTGGTCTTACTTTTAGGTTATGATAATTTGTTTTTGCCTTTTTTTAATTATGAGGGTTGTATTTTATTTTATTATTTTTTTTAATACTTGCAATTTCTGAAGCTTTTTTATTTCCGGCCTACTTTGAACTCGGCTATCTCTTATGCTTTTACATTTTTGTTTAACTCTATTATAACTTTAAAAAAAAATCTCTCTTGATCTGACACTCATTCTTTATGCCTGATACAAAAGATCAGCCCGTTACTACCACCTCAACAACTAATACTACAACTACGAGCACTACCACTGGAACTACTACTGGTACTGCTTCCACTACTACAACTGTTGCTCCTACTGCAGGCTCTGTAGTGGCCCCAGGAGATACACCTGGTCCCGGTAACCTAGGAGGTTCTCATTCAAACCCTAAAAAGATGTCAGCCTTTCAGGAAATGTCTGCTATATTGAAGCGTCGTTTACAGAGTTGTGGTGATAATATTCAGGGCATAGCTCAACAAGCTGCTTTAACAGAAAGAGATATATCTAAACTATTTATATTTCGAGGTATGTTTCGGGAATTGAAACCTTACTTCGATAAATACTTAAAGACATGGGATGAACTTGAAGAACTTTATATTAGAGAGAATAAAGCAGCAGATTTCCCTTCGAAAAACGATAAGGCTCATTATGATAAAATTAAAACCTATTATTATCAATCCAATGCTACTTACGAACTTTATTCTCAGCACAATGAATCAACTACCCAGGATTCTCATAATGAATCTAAAACTTCTCGGGCTTATCTTCCTAAAATAAGATTACCTGAATTTTCTGGTGATCTCAAATCATGGCCTGTTTTCAGAGATACATTTGAGTCATTGGTGCATAATGATGATTCTATTTCTAAAATGGAGAAATTTCATTTTCTACGATCATCGTTGAAGGAATCTGCATTATCCACGATTAAAAATCTTCCTCTACTGGAGAATAATTATGATTTAGCCTGGAAAAGTCTAATAGATAATTATGATAATAAACGTTTACTAGCGTCCTCATACATTAATGAAATTTTGAACTTTACTTCTACACATACTAAGCCATCTATTGAATTTTTTAAACAATTTTTAACAGTCATGAACGACAACGTATCAGCCTTCAAGCTCCTTAATCTTCCTAATGCATTAGAGTTTTTATTATTTGAGTTAGCCATCCGTTCTCTAGACTCAAAAACTCGTGAGGTTTTTGAACACGAGAACGTGGATTCTACTTATCCATCCTTCGATTCCTTAATAACTTTTGTCAAGGGACGTTGTCAGGTGTTAGAGTTGGCTGCTGAACAAAGCAAAGGTTCATCTTCTAAGTCTACGTCTAGCACTTCTAAACCTTCAGTTTCTCATAAGGCTGGTAAACATTCTTCTTTATTTGTAGGAAAGAATAATAATGATCCTTCAAAGGGTAATTCCAAGAGTGGTAGTAAGTATTCTTACTCTAAATCTAAGGATTTTAAAGGCAACAATACTCCATGTTTTGTCTGCAAAGATCAACATCCTCTGCCTAGGTGTGCTAAGTTCAAAAGTGCAACACCAGAACAAAGACATCGACTACTTCAAAACTGGCAGGGGTGTAAAAACTGCCTTTATAATCACCGAACTTCATCCTGTTTATCAAAAGGAACATGTTTTGTATGCTCGGCTAAGCATCATACTTTACTCCACCTTTCTTCAAATCCTCAGATTCCTGTTAATAACGTAGTAAATAATACTGAGAGCCTTGGAAGTTGTAACAACAGTATTGCTTTGGAAAGAGATGTTATCTTAGGAACGGCCCTTGCTACGGCTAATGACTCCGAAGGAAATCAAGTAACCGTGCGTCTCGTTCTTGATTCGGGTAGTCATTATTCTTTCGTCACTCAGTCATGTGTCAATCGACTGAATCTTCCAGTAAAGCCTTTAGATCTTAAGATTTCTGGTATCGGTCAAACTCCGTTGGAAGGTGCCAAGGGTTTAGCTTCTTGCAGTATATCACCCGTAGGAAACTCAACTATTTTTACTTTTGATGCTGTGGTAGTCAAGAACATTACTTCATACTTACCATGTAAACCTATTCCTAAGGAAATCATCACTATTTTTAATTCTTACACACTTGCGGACCCTAGATTCGGGACGCCGCAATCTATTGAAATTCTTCTTGGTGCTGATGTTTATATTGATGTCGTCACTGGAGCTCCTATCCTGGTTCAACCTGATAAACCTAAATTAGTTCCTACTGTCTTCGGGAACGTAGTTCTTGGTAGTTTTAATCGTAAAGACTCTCATGTTTCAGCAAATAGTTTTTTCATTTCTACTGATCTTCAAAACGATTTAAATCTTACAATGAAGAAGTTTTGGGAGTTGGAAGAAGTTGCTTCAAAGAAGATACTGAATCCTGATGATGAAAAATGCGAAGAACACTTCAGAAGAACGCATTACCGTTTGCCAGGAGGCAGATATGTTATATCAATGCCTTTTAAAAATTCTAATCCTACATTTCCGAATAGCAGAAGAATTGCTTTGCGAAGATATACTAATTTAGAGATGAAACTTACCAAGAACCCTTCCTTTAAAACTGAATACTTAAATTTTATGCATGATTATATCTCACTGGGACATATGCGGTTAGCTGAAGAAGCAGCTGAGTATGTGCTCCCTCATCATGGCATATTTAAAGATTCTCCCGCTGGGCCGAAAATACGCGTTGTATTTGATGCTTCTGCGTCTACTTTAAACGGTTCCTTGAATGGACAACTCTACGTGGGACCCAAGCTTCAGCCAGATATAGGCGAAATTATACTTAATTTTCGCACTTATCCAATTGTTTTTACGACTGACATCGTCAAGATGTTCAGGCAAATTGTACTTAATCCAACTGACAGAAAATTCCACCACATCCTGTGGAGAGAAGATCCCTCGTCAGAACTTCAAGAATACGAATTGTGTACTCTTACTTATGGCACAACTCCTGCACCATATTTGGCTATACGTGTCATCAAGCAACTAATTAAAGATGAAGGTCATGCATTTCCAAGTGCTGCTCAGGTACTGGAAAATGAGATCTATATGGACGACATAGCGACAGGTGCTAATACCTTACAGGATGCTTTGGAGCTTCAACGTGAAATCATTCAATTACTGGCTAAAGGAGGCTTCCAACTGAGCAAGTGGGCCAGTAATCGTGCCGAACTGCTAGACAGAGTAGAGTCGGAACTTCAAGAAGATCCTCATGATTTTGATGCTGATTGCTCACTTAGCATATTAGGTTTCCAGTGGAATCCTAAGACAGATGTTTTCTCTTACAAAGTATCTCCTCCTTCTAGTTCTGTGGTGACAAAAAGATCCTTACTATCGTGTATTGCACGGATCTATGACCCACTTGGGTACTTATCTCCTACTATCTTCTATGCCAAACAACTTATTCAAGAGTTGTGGAAACTTGGTTTACAGTGGGATGATCCTATACCTACTAATCTTGAGTCACAATGGAAAGAATTTGTTACTTATATGGATGTTCTACGAGAAATCAAAATACCTAGGTACATTCTAACTACTACTTATACTAACTGTCAATTGGTGGGCTTTTCTGATGCTTCACAACTTGGATATTCTGGAGTGGTCTACCTTCGAGTGGTCTCTCCTGAAGGCATCAAAGTTCATCTTTTAAAATCTAAGACAAAACTCGCCCCCTTGAAAGTTCTGTCAATCCCACGACTAGAGCTTTCAGGTGCTGTTCTTCTTACGCGTGTGATCTTATCTTTAGATGCTCTCATACGTAAATACAATATCAACCAAATATTTTGTTTTACTGACTCAAGTATTATATTGGGTTGGCTTAATACCATGCCTCACCTACTCAAAACGTTTGTGGCAAATCGAGTTGTGGAGATTACTGAGACTTTGCCACCCTCACTTTGGAGACATGTCAAGAGTGAGGATAATCCTGCTGATCATGGAAGCCGTGGAGTAGCTCCTCGCGCTTTTGTTTCTCTGACAGATTGGTGGTGTGGACCATCATGGATGCTTAAGGCAGAGGAGGACTGGCCAACTTCTTTGCTCACACACTTCAATTCAAACTTACCTGAACTTAAACCAGTAACTTCTTCCTGTATGTTAGTTCGAGTAGAATCAAATGAAATCTTTGTGAAGTGGATTGAGAGTTACTCACCTCGCAGTTACACTTTCGCTATCAGAGTATGGGCAATCATACAAAGATACTTACATAATGTCATGACAAAAGGTTCTGATCATACTACTATCAAATCAGGACCCATCACAGTTCAAGAATTGAATGAATCTCTATCTTGCTGTGTTAAACATGTTCAGAATTACTATTTTAATTATGTATATAAACTTACGGATGAACAACTTGCTGAAGGCAAGTTAAAGAGTTTATCTCCCTTTCGTGACGAGCTAGGAGTTCTTAGAGTGGGCGGTAGGCTTACACATTCTTCTCTACCTCCGTCTCATATTCATCCAATCATCTTACCGGCTGATTCTCCTTTTACTACCATGGTTGTGAATGGATATCACTTGCGTTACTTGCATGCGGCTCCATCCTTACTTAACGCTCTACTGCGACAGGAATTTTGGATATGCTCTGGTAGCAGACTTATTCAAAAAGTTGTGAAAAACTGCATTACTTGTTTCCGATCTAGAGCACAACCCATACCACCTAAAATGGGATCCTTGCCCTCTAGCAGGTTCCAGAAAGGACAGAACTTTGTAAACACTGGTGTGGACTTTGCAGGTCCATTCCAGCTTAAGGAGTCTAATCGGCGTAAAGCAGCAATTGGAAAATGCTATTTAGCCTTATTCGTTTGCTTCTCAACTAAGGCTTTACATCTGGAAGTGGTGTCTAGTCTGTCTACTGACGCCTTCTTGGCTACACTAGATAGATTTATTGCTCGTCGAGGGAAACCTAATCATATATACTCAGATTGCGGCACCAATTTTGTGGGTGCACAAAACAAACTTCATGATTTGATCAAGTGGTATCGTACCAAGGGTACTCGAAGTGAGATTCAAAGACACCTTAGTGACCAAGGTGTCACCTGGTCGTTTAATCCCCCCTATGCACCCAATTTCGGAGGTTTATGGGAAGCGGGTGTTAAATCAGTGAAAGGTTATTTGTCCAAGATGATGAAAGAGACACCTTGGACCTTCGAAGAGATGACTACAGCCACTTGTCAGATAGAGGCTATACTCAACTCTAGACCTCTTTTCCCTGCTTCTGAGGATCCTGATAGCTTAGAATACTTGAGCCCCGGACATTTTCTCATCGGAAGGAACTTGACATCCGTTCCTCACGAAGAACTCTTTGATGTCAAGGAAAATCGGCTAAATAGGTGGCAACTCGTCCAACAACGCGTGCAATACTTCTGGCGCAGATGGAGCCAGGAATATCTACACACTCTGCAACAGAGGAACAAGTGGACTACAGACACTCGTCCACCTCGTGTTGGAGACTTTGTTTCTGTATCAGATCCAAATACAAAACCTCTTCAGTGGCCGATGGCTAGGATCATTGAGCTCCATCCTGGAAAGGATGGGATTACTAGAGTAGTCACGATTAAGACCAGTAAGGGTACTTATGTCAGATCTCTAAATAAATTAGTTCTACTTACGCCTTTGAACAATGAGTTGTCTGATCAAGGTGAAACTTCAAATTTACTTACCTTGAAGTAAACTTAGTGGGCGGAATGTTTAGGAGTCTAACTTTTATGTTCTTAATTTTAATTTTTATAAAAGTTACTCATTATGATTTGTTTTTATTTTTTAATATAAAAGAATTTAAAGATATTGTTTACGTTATGTTTATCACAAGATAAGAATTAGATGCCGTATTTTCTAATTAGTTCTGTTAATCCTTTGTTATTGTTTTGAGAGATAAGACCAAGAGTAGTTTCCTTTTGTTGTTATTATTATGCAATCTTCATAAACCTTATTATTATGATTTACTATATTTACCTTTTTATCTCTATGCTTGGAATATATCTACTAGATCAACCCCCCTTCTAACTGAAGGCTTCCAGCAGCTTTTAGTTCCTTATGACTCACTGGAGAGATCACACCTTACTACAGTGATACTTATGCTGTAAAAATGTGCTCTCCCTTTTAAGCCCCGTATTGCGTACCCTACTGTACCTGCGGATATAGACTATCTATATAAAAGTGTCTGTTATTTCACTCTAAAAACAGTGCACCTTTCAATTAAACTAAAAACTACAGTTTAATTTACTTCTTCTTTGTGGACTTTCTTCTTTTGGTGTTAGACAGTCTTCGGATGCTGCTTAATGAACTTACTACCTTTCGAGTCTTCCTTAGCGGTCCTGGTTTGAAGTCGACTCAGGTCTTACTCTCCAACTAAATAAATATATATATTTTTTTCTTCCTTTTCTTATTTTTGAAGGTTTTATTATATGTTTGCTTTTCACTTATAATTTTTGGTACCAAACTTCTATATTTTCTGTTTTCATTAACTTTATTATTATTACTTGTACAATTCTGTATATTTTCAACGAAGAATACACTTCTTTCAAATGCAGTTGGTTTATTTTTATTTGCTACTAAAGTCAGATACTCCCTTCCTGTGGTTTTACAGTTACTTTTATTATTTAGCGTCGGGCAGTCAGTGTGTCAGCTTAATGAACCACCCTGTCGGCTAACAGCTAATAAAAACACTTATTGCCCCAAATAAGTATAAAAAAAACAAATAAGTATAAAAGCCATAACAACATTTTTGGTATCGTTATAAAGCTGACAAAATGTTCTACAAGAAAAGTGTAATTTTAATTTTCATGCTCTTAAATTATATGACAAAAAATGTATACAAATATAATTTTTAAGAAAAAAATTAAAAAATAATTTTTTTTTGTGGTTCCATAACTTGGTAAAGAACCGAGCTTAAACTTGTCGGAATTCAGGAAAATTTCCTTATTTACTAACGTTTCTATTAATATTAATATTATAAACCATTCATGAGGCGGAATATTTAATAAACTTCGCTGAAATTAAAAAAGAAACATGTTTATTGTTGTTATTGTTGACAAGTAGATGAGTATACTAAACCAATCTTGCTTTTTAGGGTTTTGTAGATACTTCTCAAAACCCTTATACCGAGGGGGATGTGTCCGTCCGTCCGTCGCTCTTTGGTTCATAGGGCCCGAACCGTTTAAGCGAAAGTACTGAAATTTGAAACACTGGTGCAACTTTTTGACCCAACCACAGGAAAAATATACAGAAGTTCATAATTAGATTTGCTCATGCGCAATTCGAAAAAATGTGGTAAATTCAAAAGAAAAAAAATTTTAATTTTTGAGTAGGGTATCAAATGAAAGCTGCTTAAGGGTAGGACACAAATATATATATGATTTTTTAAATATTGCATTCCTTATTGGTTAAATAAATCAAAATATACCCAAAAAAAAATCCCCCCCCCCCCCCAACCACTATAGATCGGCTGGTGCTAAAATTTCGAAATAATTCATACTAATACTTTATAGTGGGGCGATGATATTTCCGGGAGTTCATTCCCAGGTTTTAAAAATTACCAATTGTGTGCGCGGAAATTTGGAGTGCGACCAAAATTTTATTTTTTAAAAATTTTGTGTTGGTATCAAATGAAAGCTGCTGAATAGTAGGATACAAATATATATTGCTTTTTTAAATGTTTAATTGTTTATTGGTTTTATAAGTCAAAATATACCCCCAAAAAAATCCCCCCCCCCCAAATTTTATATAAAGGCTGGTCTTAAAATTTTGCAATGATTCATGGTTACACCGTATGGTTGGGGATGAAAATTTCCTAAAAAATGTAATTTATCTTGTCGTTATTACCTATCAAAAACATTGTGACCTCCCGGGGGATCGATCCCGGGACCCTTCGATCGAAGAAAAAAAATCATAATTACATAACGGGTATGCTTAATCATCTACAAAACCCTAAAAAGTACTTGGACGCAAGTACTTCCCTGTGATTTTTTTAATATGCTTTTAATTATTTACTCACCTGTAAGTCAAAAATAACAATAATAAATGAAGAAGCAACAAGAATGAACCCGGGACCCTTAAGATCGATGAAAAAAATCATAATTACTTAACGGGTATGCTTAATATCATCTACAAAACCCTAAAAAGTAGTTGGACACAAGTACTTCCCTGTGTTTTTTTTTAATATGCTTTTCATTATTTACTCACCTAAGTCAACAATAAACTCGTTTCTTTTTTACTTTTACCAAAGTTTACTAAAAATTCCGCCTTATGAATAGGTAATAATATTCATTTTAATTGAAACGATAGTAAATAAGGAAGTTTTTCCTGAAGTCAGAAAAGTTTAAGCTCGGTTCTTTACCAAGTTATGGAACCACAAAAAAAAAAAATTTGTTAAAAAATGTGTACAAATATTTTGTTATGTAATTTGAGGGTATGAAAATTAATATTACAATTTTCTTGTAAGAATTTTTGTCAGCTTTACAACGAAAAAGAAAAGTTTGTTTAAGCTTTTATACTTTTGGAGCAATATGTGTTTTTTATAGCAAATGTATGCGATCTTAAAAAAATCATAAAATTTGACCTTATGGGAAAACGGTTGAATCACCCTATTTATTTTTCTACATATATCGCCAATCACCCTGTATATAACTAATAATCCTGTGCCAACGTGCTTAATTTTAAATTTAGAGAAAAAAGTAAAATTAAGTAAATTAATTTACTACTACTATTTATATAAGTTATTGTATCTATTTGAGGACCAACGGTTGATGTAGCGTATCTGAGGCATCACGTATAGAAATGGAAAACTGACAAATATAAGGCACATATAATTAAAGAGTTTCTGTCTATTGGTAAAAATTGCATTATTTATGGATACTTTTTCATTTCATACTCTCTCGAAAAACCTGATACGCTACATCGAAGCCCAGTTAATATGCGACAGACACATACGCCCAAGATTCGCAAAATCGACCTGTATACAGCTGTGTCTCAAAATAGAGGACTGAAGATGGAAAATGTATTAAGAAAAAAACTTATGAAATGAAGAAGTGTCCATAATTGGTGCATTTTTGATCAATCTACAGAAATGACTATTTATATGTGCCAGTTTTCTTCATTTCTATACATGATGCCCCAGATACGCTACATCAACCCTGAATTTATTATTATTTATTCTTTATGGTCTAGGAGGTTTATAAATTACTTTATATACGGTGATATTTCATCCCTTAGTTTGGGACATCTTTAAACCTTGTTAGAGGTCTTAGCTATATAATATAATATAACATCAATTAAAAGATTGAATTTAGACGATTTAAAAGAGATTCAACCTTTTAAATGAAGTTATTTTATTGCTTTCAAGTATAAAACACGTTGAAAACACCTTTCTAAGTTGATTTGTTACTATTGTGGTTGGATGATAAGGTGTAAAAAAGAACAAATTGCTCAATTTTTTGCCGAGACGTTTCTACCCTTCCTAAAGTCATCCTCAGTCTTTATTTCTAATTCACAATAGTACATTACGCGTCAAGTGCGGAAAGTAGCATTTTGTTTTGAGCAGTTAATAAACCATGAGGGAGGACCCGTTGTTTTGGACGGATAAAAAACCACGTGGGAGAACCCGTTGTTTTAAGCAGTTAAAAAACCATGAGGGAGGACCCGTTGTTTTGGACAGATAAAAAATCATGAGGGAGAACCCGTTGTTTTAGGCAGTTAAAAAACCATGATGGAGGACCCGTTGTTTTGGACAGATAAAAAACCACGAGGAAGAACCCGTTGTTTTAAGCAGTTAAAAAACCATGAGGGAGGACCCGTTGTTTTGGACAGATAAAAAACCACGAGGAAGAACCCGTTGTTTTAAGCAGTTAAAAAACCATGAGGGAGGACCCGTTGTTTTGGACAGATAAAAAATCATGAGGGAGAACCCGTTGTTTTAGGCAGTTAAAAAACCATGATGGAGGACCCGTTGTTTTGGACAGATAAAAAACCACGAGGAAGAACCCGTTGTTTTAAGCAGTTAAAAAACCATGAGGGAGGACCCGTTGTTTTGGACAGATAAAAAACCACGAGGAAGAACCCGTTGTTTTAAGCAGTTAAAAAACCATGAGGGAGGACCCGTTGTTTTGGACAGATAAAAAATCATGAGGGAGAACCCGTTGTTTTAGGCAGTTAAAAAACCATGATGGAGGACCCGTTGTTTTGGACAGATAAAAAACCACGAGGAAGAACCCGTTGTTTTAAGCAGTTAAAAAACCATGAGGGAGGACCCGTTGTTTTGGACAGATAAAAAACCACGAGGAAGAACCCGTTGTTTTAAGCAGTTAAAAAACCATGAGGGAGGACCCGTTGTTTTGGACAGATAAAAAATCATGAGGGAGAACCCGTTGTTTTAGGCAGTTAAAAAACCATGATGGAGGACCCGTTGTTTTGGACAGATAAAAAACCACGAGGAAGAACCCGTTGTTTTAAGCAGTTAAAAAACCATGAGGGAGGACTCGTTTTTTTTGGACAGATAAAAAACCAGGAGAGAGAACTCGTTGTTTTGAGCAATTAAGAGCCACGAGGATGGACCCGTTTTCTTGAGCAGTTATAAAACCATGAGTGTGGATCCGTTGTTTTGAGCAGTTAAAAAACCATGAGGGAGGACCTGGTCTTTTGGACAGATAAAAAACCATGAGGGAGAACCCGTCACTCACCTATAAGAAGTCAATTAATCAATTAATTCATCGCTCCTAATAATTCTGTCTAGACTGATACAATCCGAGAAGTAATCAATTAGTATAATTCTTGTAGAAATTCAGTCCAGACAGAAGTCTATCGATAAATGGTCTAATCTGGTCTAATCTTTACAGTCCGTGCCAATTGAGTACGCACTAAACGTTGACAGCGTGGGAAAGATAAAAACATGGGATGGGGAGCCAATAAGCCAATAATAAAAAAAAGTTTCAGTAACACTTTTAAGGATTTTAAAATCAGGATTTTAAAATCCTGAGCCTCATTGGCTCCCCGCCCCATTTTTTGACTTTCCCCCGTTGTCTACGCACTAAAACTCATTTAGCCCTAGCCCAGACTGTAAGTGTTACTGAAACTTATTTGTATGCTATCAACATTAACTCACTATAGCAAGTACTTAGTGGCGTAGCTAGACCATTGGGGGCCCCCCGCCAAAAAATATTGATGTGAAATCAGGATTGGGGGCCCCCTCGACGTTGGTAACAAGGATAGTAATTCCAGTCATTTCTAGATTTCCCGGGCGGGCCCATAGTTACGCCACTGTGAAGTACTACATTTAAAATTAATAAACCTACAAGTGGGTAAAAGCAATAAAGAAATTGTTTTCCCTTTTTCTAGAAAAACATAAAAACACGAGAGCATTAGCCGTATTGTCTTGTGTACTTTATTGACAGATGCCACTTCTATTGTAAAGCTCACGATAATAGGTGAACACCGAAACTACCCACAATGAGTTGAAGCCGATAGTGAACATAAGTGCTCAGCGTACATGTTAAACATGCTGATTCTGTAAAAGAAAAATAATCGTGATAAAAAATTATTTTGCGATCGGCCCAAACGTCCATGAGATGTCTCGATTAAATTGTCTCCTGAGATGAAATACGTGTAAAGATAGTAAAATAAAACATTGTCGTTACTGCCTCTTCATTATGTCTTATAATTAAATCGTTAATCAACAGCTACGTGTTGCTTTAGCTTTTTAGTGTTAAAAGGTTTTGGCAGCTTCGTCTACACTTTAAAAAAAAGTACATAATAAAAATAAGATTGAAATATGGTTGGCAGTGTTCCGCAAAATGAGCTCGACTTTTGAATTATAGGGTAAATTAATACTTGACGCATATGATTAACGGTGGAAACGATTCAGTAGTTGCCTGTTGCTTAACCATGGCATTTAATAATTCACCAGTAATCAAAATTAAACGGAGATATTAGTTTGGCATCGTTTCAAAACATCAAGGGAATTAGGGGGGTTGCAGTGTCGGAGGCTTCGAAAAAGAAATATATTCCCACCGATATCTTTTATATTATTCTGATTTAAATAATTATTCAACATAAATCCATACCAATATTAATAATTATATTATTTAAATTAAACAAGACGGGTGTTTCGTCGGGAGGGGAATTATTAATATAAAACTAGAAATAAAAATAAAACAATTCCAACTACGCAGACAGGTGAAGATTTATTTTAGAGGTTATAGTTACAAACATAAACAAAAGAAAACAAAAACATTAAAGTTCTAATGGTGATAATAACAAAAAGGATAATAGAAAGTTACAAAGCATTTGCATTTGGTCTGTATTTATTAAGATATTAAATTACGAATGATGAGAAATAAATATTAATTTCTTCATGAATATGAAGTATAACAGGATGGCATAAATTATGATTTAAGGTACAATACGAGGTAAGTAGATGAAGATTTAGGCATATAATTCGAGGATATCAAAGATAAGATAATTCACAGATATGATACATAGGTAGATAATGTTTAAAGATATAAAAATATTAAAGATAATAAAGTAAAGATAAACAATCTGAAAAAAAAGGAATGAAAAAAATGTGATTAGTGATGAGTGATGAGTAAGTGCTAAGATGGAATATTACAAAAACAATAACTAGTCAGGTTTGCTGAACGAGGCAATAAAATCATAAAAGATAACTTAACATCTAAACAAAGATTAAATAAACCAAATTAAAATAATTATAAACAATGGCAATAGACCACAAAAGAACAGTAACCTTAACCGATAACATAACGAATACAGCAACCTTCTTCAGAATCCAAACAAAGTTGAAAACCTATGTGCTCTAGTCAAGTCCATATGATTATTTAATTATTTATGGTGTATTTTTAATTTTTTTAGTATCTTTTGTTTTTATTTTTGTTACCTATAAATATCTATAGATAAATCGGAGGACTCAATAATATAATACATATATAATACATTAAAATAGAAAGAATTTGACTGAGATGAAACAAAGAAGTATTCAATTTCTTTAAAAAATATTTAAAAAATTAAAGACAAATATTAAAAATAGAACTAAATTGAATAAGACCTGTAAGCGAAACGTAAATAAGAAGTTTGTTTGGATTCTAGAGCGAACACAGTTGACGTACAGAGTTGCCAACATTACAAGCCCACTTCTGTCCTCTATTACAGATTATTTTTCAACTAACTACAGTATTAAACAGCGGGTATTCACCGAAAATCATTTTCAACAAGTGTTTGCAAATGTACGTTTTGCCATTTTTGGTTTATTATGTAATATCGTTTTATTTACAAACGGGTTAATACAGAACCAGGGAATTAGCCAATCTACTAATTTAATTTATGTAATCTTCAGTATATTCATTTATTCCCTGGTTTATCTGGGGTTTGAACTATCTCAACTTTAACTTTAGTTTCAGGTGAGTTGCGAGTACGCTAACCACACGATTACACTCATCCCTTTTTAATAAATAGAATAAAATCGTTTAACATTTCAACAAACTAATATATCCTGTAGTTAATACAATTGACTTGTGATTTTATAATCAAATTTTATTAGAATTAGAAGCACCGCAAAAGAAAGAAAATCCAAAAGGAAATTCGCAAAGAAGTTGCTTTTCTAAAAAGGCTGTACACACAAGGGGTAGACTGTAGGGCTCGAAGGTCCTTCAAATTGTATAATGACCTCTTCCGAAATTTCATTCCACAGCCTCTCTCCATGTGCTTATGAAAAAATCGATGGCTAAAAGAGTCAAGAATATAATACCATGGGGTTGAACTGTTGTACATACATTCCTGAGATGTAAAATTCATACATTATTAAAGGTAATATTTCGAAATGTATTAGGCATCCTAGAATACTGATAATAAATTAATTAAGGAGACGATAATAAGAATACCATTAACCTAAAACCATTGCATGAAAATTGTCACATCTGGATCGATTCTCAGAGAGGCTAGATATTTAACGTACTAATGAGCTAATCGATAAAATAAAAGCTGTGAAAAAGAATACTCATTTTCTTCATTTCATGGTAACGTATTGAATCATCGAATCATGGATACGTTTTGGGCATTGAATCCTTACATCCTCATTGCAATGCGTTCCCGTGAAGTGGAGAAAACCAGTATAATACATTTGTCTAATTGATATAGTAGATGGATCTTAAGGTGCGAAATTATGAAACATTAATCCATTTTGATTGCAATTTGGTCCGCTAGGAGCTCTGATATCATTATATACAAAAACAAATCTAGAACTTCAATCGGCGAAATATGATACTATACAATGAAAACCTCTGCGAAAACCCATCTACCTCCTATCATATTCTATATAACTTCCTAGCACGATATTTAAGAGCGTTACATTTTTCATGTCGTGTTTTGCGTGACGGAAATTTCTTCTGCATCTCAGAGCTAAAACATATCCATATCCGTTCAATGTTCCGTTTCCAATACAGGGCACAAACTGATCATAGTAAACATTGCAAAGCCATCATCACGATTATTTAGCAATTAGATTGCTAACGATAGCACGATTAGTTTAGGCAAAATGATGGTAAACATGGCTAAAGATAGTTGCTGTCGTTGAAAAGAAACTTTGTAATTGACATAAATCCTTTCATGGAAAGCTAGATTTTTAAAATATCAAAAATATCGTTTATAAATGTGAGGTGTCATGGTACTTCATTGTGTTGTCTGTTTTTAATATTTGAATTTAGAACGGATTAAACATTTCTTCACAAATTATTTTTAAGATAAATTCCATTTCTATATATATGTATTAAAGTTTTTATTTGATGGATTTTTCTTTTGGAACATTGGTGCCTGAGTGACGTCTGAGCATCGAACGTAGGATTCGCTCAATAAGTGGGTTGCCTGTATTTGACTGTTTATTACCCATGAATAAATAATCTAATTGTACAATAAGCCAATCTTTCCTTTCTACCTGCAAATGAAAGGCTTTACAAACGGAATTTTCCTACATTACAAATCGTTCACTAAAAATATCACAAAAAGCCTTGTAAAGCAATGTACAGAAGTTGAATGTACTACCAGCGATGGCTTGATCAATACCGCTCGATCGGAGTTGGTAACTCGACTTGAGATTGCTTTGCCAGTTGCCTCGCTGCCTTGATACCAACAAAGCCCTTGAGGACGATTCTCTTCGATTCCTTCACTATATTCAAACCCAACTTACACAAGCTATGTTTCAACCAAATCCCTGATAACTCAACGTACGTAACTATTTACTCTAGCTCACACACCTATCATTATTATTTACTAAACGCACACGTATAGAATAAATATTACTTTTCATAGAACTGAAGGCAATAATTACTTTTCTTTACCCTGCTTTCATGGAATAATAAGATAATCCCTATACTTAATTTATTTCGGGCGATTCTACGAATACGCAGGTACAAAGCTTCATTATACTGTTTTAAACACGAATTTTTAATTAATTAATTTGAAAGCTAGAAAACCATTTTAAATAGTTATGGTATGTAACTAATAATTAATTTTTAATTTATAAAAATGCCTTGAAAACTGATACAATCATACTCGTAGCATGGAATTTTGTTCGGGAGTGTGCTAATCCAACTATATAGACTTAGTGGATAGCAACATTTAAACAAAAAGAAACTCAATAATGTGCAAATCCTAGTCTATTTCTGAAAAATTAAAATGTACTGAAAATGAAACCGCTGTTATAATGTAGTGAACTAATTTTATTTTCATTGTTGTTATAATTTTTCTTTTTGTACTTATTTGATCAGCTTTAGGCTTCAAGCTAATGTAAAAGATCATTAACATGACATTTCCTTAAAACTGGCATTAATATTAAAATACATTCATAACACCGTTTTTACTAACATTTGTTTGAAAGTAAGTTTTACCAAACTATTTCCTGCAAGAAATTTATTTTGAGATTTTAAAATATTTGATTGACGTTTTATCTGCATATTAAGGACAACGCAACGATTCAGGCTATTGCCCTTTCCCATATCTCTAGTACTTATTATATTTGACAAAAGCTTCTTTTAATGTATTATGATTATTTAATACTTAATTAGAATACATAATGGCAAGAAGTATTAACTCTTTAATAACCCTAAATAATGGCCACATCTCTTCAAAATAAAGAAATTATAATTTATATTTTCGAGTAGTGTCCCGACGACGCACCTCGAAATGATTTGTTATTGCTAACCTAAGGCAACCACATTTTTATTCCAATAAAAAAATTAATGTTTGCTTTGATTTTATGGTTTTCAAATAGATATAATAACATATCTAAATAGATATCTAAATTAATTTACTTAATTTTTACTTTTTTTCTAAATATAAAATTAAGCCCGTTGCCACGGGCTGATTTTATACAATTTATGAATGAAGTCATCCATAGTTTCATGTAGATTACAAAGGTTATTTAGGAAATTTTTGTAACCTTAGTTAAAACCATTAGTTGTATCGGAAAAGAGATTCGTTTTTTTTAGAATACAACAAAACCGTGATACGTAATAGTACATTACGCGTCGAGTGCGGAAAATAGCATTTTGCATGCGAGTGTGGAGTTTGCACCCGAGCGACAGCGAGGGTAGTAAAGCCACACGAGCAATGCAAAATGCCGTTTTCGCGCGAGTTACGCACCGTACTTTAACTAAGATTGTTAGATTTAAATAATAAATACAGAAAAAAAATAAACTTGCTGTATCTCTTTGTTCGTATCTCTCTCTTGATAAAGATGGCATTAATTCTTGAGTTGTATTTTTGCCGAATTAATTATTTCTGGAGGAGTATTATTCTCCACATTTTTGTCAAAATCACTTGATTCGCTCATTGTTTTTCACTAAAAACTCGATATAAACCGTTACTTTAATAAAAGAACAGCAAATTAGTTTTGTTAAATGTAAACAAACTCGCTAATCGTGCGTAAAGCTGAAGAATTCCACTTCTTTACCGCCCTAGGGTGGTACAGAAGAGGAATTCTTCAGAACTATGAGACGCGCATGCGCAATAAATACAAGTACGTAAAGAATCACTGTCTACGCATCTAAACAGAGATACAATGTTTATATTTCGTATCAATCGTAGATAAAATAACATGATAGCCCAATTAATATATATATGAGCCATTAAGCCAGTGGAAACGGACTTAATTTTATATTTAGAAAAAAAAAACTAAAATGAAGTAAATTCATTTAGATATCGATTTAGATAAGTTAATATATCTATCTGAAGACCGAAAAATCAAAACAAACATTTATTTTTAAGTTTTTGGTAGTTTTCATACTACGGAAAGTTTAAATTTTAATCTAAATCAAATTATAATTATTATTTACTACGGGAAACAGACAGTGAAAAATACACTCCCGCGCCGGGAGTGTATTTTTCACTGTCTGTTTCCCGTAGTAAATAATAATTATAATTTGATTTAGAACAAACATTTATTTTGATCGGGATAAATGTGGTTGCCTTAGCTAAGCAATAACCAACCATTTCGAGTGAATCATCGCCATCGAAGGGACACTACTCGAGTATATAAATGATATATATATACTACTCGAGTATACAGGGTGGCACAAAAGTATGGAAACCCCTGAATAGCTCGTCAGAAATGGATTTTTTTGAAAAAAGTTAAATACAAAAGTTTTAGGATTTTTCAATAGCTATTCAATGGTGACTTTGGATTTGACCTTAACCTTGCCCTTCAGGGTCATTTGAAGGTCAACTTTGTTATTTTAAATGGGAACCCCCATTTTTTATTGCGGATTTGAAAACAGCAGGAAATTTTATGTAAAATATGACCTTGACCATGTCCTTGAGCATGACCTTTAAGGTCATTCCAAGGTCAAAATTGTTTTTCCAATGGGAAACCTTAATTTGTATTGTGGATTTTGAAATAACTAAATTTTTCCCTTCAACAGCAGTCTTGACCACGCCCTACACCATGTCCTTGACCACGACCTTTAAGGTCATTTTAACCCCCCCCCCCTTTTTTTATTAATTTATTTGTTTAAGTACTTTTATTTAATATTTTTTTCTTGAAGGTCGACCACATCATTGACCATGACCAGAAATGAGACCATGAAGAAAAAAAATTGAATAAAAGTACTTAAACTATTAAATTAGTAAAAAAAGGTGAGGGGGAAGGGTTGAAATGACCTTTAAGGGCATAGTCAAGGACGTGGTGTAGGTCATGGTCAAGGCCACTGTTAAAGGGAAAAATTTGGCTATTTCGTAATCCGCAATACATATTAGAGTTTTCCATTGGAAAAACAATTTTGACCCTGGAATGACCTTAAAGGTCATGCTCAAGGACATGGTCAAGGTCATATTTTTCGTAAAATTTCCTGCTCTTTTCACATCATATTAATTTTTAACGGTAGTATTCTAGGGTTAGTAATCTACGAATATACGAAACCCAAAGAAGAACTTGGATGCAATTCCCTGTGATTTTGTAGCAAAAGTTGATTAATATTTGGCGCAACATCATGAGATGGGTTTGGGTCTGCCAAAGGGCTTAAGGGCATGGCCCCTCCATTAGCTGTATAAACCTTAGTATTGGCTTCCGTAACAGGATAAACGTCATTTCACTCAAGTAACTACCCATTTATATGACGATTCTGGGTGAACACCAACGGGGCCTTTCCGGAGTCCTAAGTCGAATCTGGGACCTCCTGCATGGCAGGCGAATGAGATAGCAATGGGCTACGGGGGACCACCAAAATATTATATAGGTAAAGGGATTAAAAAAAAAAAAAAATCTAACTGGTCAATAGCCCAGTTGCAGGTGGTCCATCATAAGGTTGGTTTGAATATAAGGTGTACCATCTGAATGATATATCTTGACCTTCTACAATTCAGACTATCTTTTGTGCCTTACTTAGTTTCTACTATGAAGTTTGAGTTTGTTCGACATGTTGTCTCTTTGTTTTAAGAAAAAAGATTCATGTTTATCAAATTCTAGTAAACGGAATTAGTTCACGAGCTAGAAATAGTTCTTCGGTGTTGGCATCCTTTTAAACTAATCCCTACTCTATATTCTGTATTCTTATTACAACTAAGCATTTTTTGCTTTAATATTTCACCCATACCTTTAAAGAATAACTAATCTTGAGTTCTTAAAACAGGACTATAACGCTGATCTGAGCTCATGCTATCAACTAGAGGCCATAAGATGTATTAATAAAGCTGACCAAAACGACCAAATTGGGCTGACTAGGTGTTCTAAGAATTACTCCTTGTAATCCGATGAGTAAAAAAAGAATATACCCAGACCAAACAAAACAAAATGCCATCCTCTAAAGCATTGGTTCCCAAAGTGGGGGGCGCGCCCCCAAGGGAGGCGTGAAGACAAGTCAAGGGGGGCGTGGGACCTCGAGATCGAGATAGCTTTGCCGTTCGAACGTCTAATGCGATTATATAAAAATCCAAATATCAAACCAGTTGGAGAACCTCACTGACGAATTCAACAGATACTTTCCTAACACGACAACATTTATAAATTAACAATGGATCTCAGTGTCAACATAGATTCTCTGCCCGAAACACTCCAAGAACAAGCTTTAGAAATAAAAAAAGGTTCTGCTGCCGATTTTGATAAAATGGACAAATCGTCGTTTTGGGTTAAGTGTTACAAAGTGTACCCCAGTATTTCACAGCAAGCACTTTAATTGTATTAACCTTTTTCAAGCACTTATTTGTGCAAAAAAGATTTTTCAGCACTTGTTGCAATAAAAACAACGTATCGTGGCAAACTTGATTTTGCTGTGCTTGATTTTCGTTGTGCACTTTCTAATACTCATCCAACAATAGGGAATTTTGTAAAAAAATGCAAGCTCATCCATCTCATAAGATCCCATAAGATCATCTGTAAAATGATTAACTTGTTATGTTATAAAAATAAATGAATGGTTATTCAATGAAATAATGGTTTATTTATTTATTTTTTTATTATCTCATAAAATTGTGAAGGGGGGGGGGGCGTGGGGAGATTTATTCTTGACTGTGGGGGCGTGGTAAAAAAAACTTTGGGAACCCCTGCTCTAAAGGCTAGTGATCCTTACAGTGTTTTAAAGTAACTTCTGTAAGACACCATAATAAATAAAATAAAGTAATATTTTTTTTATTTTTTTTTTAAATTGATTTGACATAAAATAAATGATAAGAGGTCACACAATGAGGTTTTGTTAAGAGGTATGTGGTACACCAAGCACTACTGCACTATACTGCTTCTCCGAAATGTTAATTTTGATATTTCGCTTCAAAATTTTAATTAAATTCCTTGTTTATATTAATAAAATAACAAGAAGTGTATGAAGCCTTAGGAGTTTATTCAATGAAGGTCACAACACAAGTTTAGGCTGCTAACTACCAAGATAAAACCAGAACCCCGCCGGACAAAACAACGACGGGTAAGGGCTCATTCACACTGGGATTCCGGAATGCGATTCGTGTATGAGATTCAAAAAAGTATCAAGATTCAGTATCTCGGCGGCTTCTTCCCCCACTTTTCCTAGTTTTAATCCCACTTTTATTATACACTAACATATATGTGTATTCCAATTTTAAATAATTTATTATATTATATTTATTATTATATTCATAATTAACCTATTTTATTTAAAGTAAATAAAGCAATTGAAAAAAATATATTAAATAATATATTACATTGATTTATTAATATATTTATATAATTAAAATATTTTATAAAACGAAAATAAAATTATTTATATAATTAAAATATTTTATAAAACGAAAATAAAATTATTTATATTAAAATTAATGATATTACAGTAATTATTATGAATTTATAATTAAAATATTTTATTTAAATAAAATAAATAGGCAGAGGATTGAAGCGGAATGCGATTCGGAATCGCCTAGTCTGAATGGGCCCATATAGCGCAATGTATCATGAGCCGCTTTCTAAGAAGAATTCTAAAAAGAATCGAGGCGGCTCACGGGGACGAGATACTCGATTTGAGAATCTCATACGAATAACATACCGGAATCGTAGTCTGAATGGACATAAGCAAAATACATAGGCCGCCTGGTATCATTAGAATCTTCGATTCGTGAATCGCATTCCGGAATCTCTAGTGTGAATGAGGCCTAAGTGTAAACGAAGTGAGTAAGGCCTCATTCACACTAGAGATTCCGGAATGCGATTCTCGAATGCGATTCGTGTATGAGATTCAAAAAAGTATCAAGATTCAGTATCTCGGCGGCTTCTTCCCCCCACTTTTGTTAGTTTGATCCCACATTTATTAGATACACTAACATATATATGTATTTAATTTTTAAATAATTAATCATATTATATTCATAATTTAACTATTTTATTTAACGTAAATAAACCGATTGAAAAAAAAAATTATTAAATAATATATTACATTGATTCATTATATATTTATATAATTAAAATATTTTATACAACGTAAATAAAATTATTTATAATAAAATATTATAATTAATGATATTACAGTAATTATTATGAATTTATAATTAAAATATTTTATTTAAAGAAAATAAATAGCAAGAGGTTTGAAGCAGAATGAGATTCAGAATCGCCTAGCCTGAATGGGCCCATATAGCGCAATGTATCATGAGCCGCTTTCTAAGAAAAATTCTAAAAAGAATCGAGGCGGCTCACGGGGACGGGATACTCGATTTGAGAATCTCATACGAATCGCATACCGGAATCGTAGTCTGAATGGACATAAGCAAAATGCATAGGCCGCCTGGTATCATTAGAATCTTCGATTCGTGAATCGCATTCCGGAATCTCTAGTGTGAATGAGGCCTAAAAGGAAACAAGTTGCAGAGTGCATCTACCATCATTTATTTACAAGGAACAACGTTCAATTTCACCGAAGACTATTGGGTTAGAATTTAATTATTTTTTAAAACCTTATTAACAAAGGACAACAAAAAATCTGGTGCACATACATATACACGTATAAGCTATTCATCAGAAGAATTCACGAAAAATGTAGGTTTAAGGGTAATTCCCACTACACTGTGCCGGGGCCGAGCTTTTGCTCAGGGGGATATTATCTTCCAATAGAGTCAGTCATTCAAACTATCCCGAGTCAGAGTCGGGACCATCTTAGTGAAAATTATGATACAAAATATTATTAAAACTACGTAATTTGAATGCCTGATTCTTTTGGAACCCCACAAAACAATATCTCACCGAGAAAACGCTCGGCCCCTCTACGGTGTAGTAGGATGTACGATTCATCCAAAAAAACCTACATTTTTTTGTGTCTTCGTCTGATCAATATCTTACATTTCTTCCCCCTGTAGATGAATTCAAAGAATTTGCTCCAGTTTTTTTTTTGTATTTTGTTAGTAAGGTTTTAAAATTCTAACCAACTAGTCTTCCGTGAAATGTAACGTTGTTTCTTTTAAATAAATTATGGCGGATGTACTCTGCAACTTGCTTTCATATAATATACATTTAGTAAGGGTACATTTTTAACCCATCATATTGTATAAATTGTTTTATTGTCTTCAGTTTCTTGTCTGTGATTTTAGGACTAAACTCCTAACTTGTAATTAGAATGGTGCAAAAGGTTGAAATGCCGGAAAGATTGGACTGGGCCCTGGAGGGACTAGTCCGAGCCGTTTTACTTCATCAACCAGAAGATATTTACCTTTTCGCCGCTCAACACTTTGATAAGATACTTCAGTCTCGACAATCAGATGATGGTATTTAAATTTATTTTATTTTTAATTTTGATATTAATATTTACTTTTGTTTTGTTAATTATATTATACTGTACCACTTACACTAAAAGAATAGGGTTATCAATATGAATGAAATTTGACTCCACACCGTTTTAACTCTAAGGATTTATCACACTACGAGGTAATCTCAAATCTCAACTGCAACAACCATAATGCAAGTAAAAATATATATAATACAATAGGTTATATATAGTTACGATGGTTTTCTAAACAAACTTCTAATAAATATGAAATCAGGGGGGGGGGGGGGCTCTGAAAAGATAACAATTATTATTAGGTGTTTCATATTAAAATAAATTAATGCTTTTTTGAAACTGACGATTTTTACCTATTATACTCTTTTGACTTTGATTTAGAAAAAAGTATTAATAATAAAATTGTGCGCATCTACCATTGGGATCACAAGCCCATTGAAGTGGATGCACCCCACTTGGCAGACGCAAACCCAGGTGCTGGGAAAATAAATTAAATAAGAATAAAAGAACAAAATAATCTATGATTTCTAATATTTTAATGAACATAAAATTATAAACTTGCAGCAATAGTTATAAGTTAAAAGATAAATGATTAATAATTAATGTGTAATGTACAATCTTGAATTTACGATTAAACATAAATTATAATAATAGTTTAAAATTAATTAAGTTATAAATATAGAAAAGAATGAAATCATTAAAAGACGAGCTAGTTATGGTGAGTAAAATATGTAAGATATTGAAATTAAATATTGAATCTAGGTAATTATTAATAGTTGGACTCAGCTGGGATGTAGGATAAAGATGTTGTATTCACGAGTTGAAAGATGAGGTGAGATCCAAGCAAGAATGATCAGCAAGTGTTGACAGTAGTGTCTTCTTAGAAGTCTGCAATGGACATCTAAGTCAATATAGTATTCGACAAGATGGCTACGCTATGCCGTAGATGTCTGCAGTGGACATCTTAAGCGGCCGCTCTCCGTGAGTCGTGAGTGAAGGGTTAGACGTTGGGAAGTCGAACTGTACTGCGTGGGAGCGCAACCCTTACTGACGGACCTTCTGATAGGAAGTAGGTTCGATTGTAAGGAACACCTGACTGTCCCAATAGGTCACTAGACTATACGTCCTCGAGTCGCGGGGGAGGTTTTTTCTATTAGAGAATTAGCTCGTCATTCTAACTACTACAGCTATTTGCAAATAAAATAAACATACTTTCTTAAAGAATAAATTAAAGACTTAAGAACTTAACAAAACCGCCCACCAAAATTTGTGGAAATTTTTTTTTTTAAATTAAACTAAACCTGGAAGGAAATACTAAAACTAGCAGCTGACATTAGATTCTGCTGGAAGAAGAGGAGATATCTGAGTAATAGGACGGGTGTACTCTCCTTTACTGGTTTTGACCCTAACCACTCTGACAATCTCATCTTTACCAGGAAAAGTTTCGAGAACTCGTCCAATAGGCCAATGTTGAGGAGGGGAATTGGGATATCGTAGGATCACCAAATCATTAACCTTAACATTGTTGTATTTCTGATTCCACTTGAGTCTTTGTTGGAGTCCGTTTAGATACTCTAAGTTCCATCGTCTCCATATGGCTTGAACACATTTGATGAGCCATTCGTATCGTGAAAGTCTGTTAGAAGGAACATCTATGATATCGTGTTCTGGTAGAGACACCAATGGTCCACCTGTGAGAAAGTGTCCCGGTGTGAGGACATCAAACTCATTGGGAGAGGCTGGATTGGGACAAAGAGGCCTGGAATTAAGTATAGCTTCTATCCTAACCAGTACAGTAGAAAGTTCTTCAAAGGTCAGACTTTGATCTCCAACAGTTCGAAGAAGGTGGCCTTTGACACTTTTGACTCCAGCTTCATATAGCCCTCCAAAGTGGGGAGCCGCAGGAGGAGTAAAGGTCCAGATAATGCCTTGAGTTTGAACAGATGTGATGATATTTTCTTGGTTTGTTTTATCTCGAAGCCAACGATAAAGTTCTTGTAAAAAAAGGTTTTTTGCTAGATATTAGAACAGTCTCAGCTTTAATTTCTGGTAAATTATTGATATTGAATTCCTTAGATATTGGCCAAGAAGATATAGAAGTATACATCCACGAAGGACCTTTCCACCATGAATTTAGTGAAAGAATTTCTGAAGGATAAATACCGCGGGATGCCACATCTGCGGCATTGCCTTCTGAAGGTATGTGAAACCACTGGTCGTTAGAAGTGTGACGTAAGATCTCTGTCGTTCGATTTCCAACATACACTTTCAACATGTGTGGGGGTGTACGAAGCCATCCCAGCACTACCGATGAATCAGTTAAGAAATACGTTGAAGTGATGTCAAGATCCACTAGAAAAGGCTGAATTGAGATATAAGTTCGAATTAGCAGTAGAGCGGCATTTAACTCTAACTTAGGGATGGTTAGAGTTTTCAAAGGCGCCAACTTTGTTTTTGAAATTATCAAATGCGAATGAATTGATTCGTCTAGACCTATTATTCTTAAGTAGATAACCGCAGCATATCCAAGTTGAGATGCGTCTGCGAATCCAATTAGTTTAATATTCTTTATTTCTAAAGGGAGAATGCATCGTGGAATCCGAATTTCGTGTAAACATGAAATTTGTTTAATGAACTTTTCCCAACTAGAAAGTAAATTGTGAGGTAATTCATCGTCCCAATCAAGGTTTTTAGTCCAGCATTGCTGCATAATGGACTTTGCTTTGAAGACCACTGGTGCAAGATAGCCTACCGGATCGTAAATTCTGGCTGTTGTTGAAAGAATAGACCTTTTTGTGATTTTGCTTGGGTTGGGAGGTTGTATGACATATGAGAGACAATCATTTGAAGGGTCCCATTGTAACCCTAACACCTTGATGGAGTTATCTTCGGCCTCACTAAATGAGATAGGCACTACGTGGCTATCCTTAGGGATATGTTCTAGTACTTCTTTTGAACTGCTAGACCATTTTTTGAGTTCGAATCCACCTTTTTGTAAAAGCTGAACCATGTCCTTTTGAAGTTTGATAGCTTCTTTAATATTTTTTGCGCCTGTAAGAATATCGTCGATATAAGTGTTAGTTTTAAGAACTTCAGAAGCTAAGGGATGGTTATGACCTTCATCTTCAATAAGTTGCTGTAAAGATCGTAGGGCAAGATAAGGTGAACAACTCATTCCAAAGATTACTGTATTAAGCTCATACTCTTGAATGGCATCCGTAGAATTGAACCGAAAAAGTACATGTTGGTACTGACGATCTTTAGGATGCATTAAGACTTGAGGGAACATATGTTTAATATCAGCAGTAATAGCAACTTGAAAGGTTCGAAAGTGTAGAATAACAAGAACTGTAGAACGTTGGAGCTTAGGACCAACTAGTAGTTTGTCGTTTAGAGATCCTTTGTCAGTTTGAGCTGAAGCGTCGAAAACAATTCTCAGTCGTGTTGATACACTATCTCGAATAACACAATGATGAGGGAGAAAATATTTACCTCTAATGGTAGCTAGCGACATGTATCCTAAGTCTAAGTATTCTTGGAAAGCGTCGCAGTAAGCTTTCTTCAACGATGGATCTTTATTTAACTTGCATTCCAGTCGTTGAAACCTAGTTATTGCAGTACGGTAAGAATCACCCAAATCGACTGAGTCTGGAATTCTAAATGGTAACCTTACAATATATCTGCCTGAATCATCTCGTTTTTGAGTTTTCTTAAAGTATTCTTCACATTGTACATCCTCGGGATTAGTGATAGGAGTTGCAGGGACTTCTTCGACTTCCCAAAATGAGTGTACCAATTCCTCTAATTGCGTACGAGATGTGACAGTAAGAAGAGACAAGCTTGGCGTTTGTTGGTGCTCAGATCGAACGGGACCTGAAATAATCCATCCGAATATAGAGTTCCAAGCATGTGGACTTCCGTCATTAGTAGAAAATTTGCCATCAAGTAAAATATTGCCAAATAAATCGGCTCCAAGTAATAGATCCACTTGACCCGGTTCGTCGAATGATGGATCAGCTAATTTTAAATGAGAAAATTGTGCTTTAATGCTTCTTTGAACACGTGTCGTTGGCATAAATGAAGTTATTTGAGGCACAATTACAGCACGCGTTTCAAGTTTTGGAGTATTAAATGATTCTGGAACTATGGTACAGTTTGTCTGATATTTACCGCCACTAATGAATGCATTTCCAAAACCACAGAGGGGTTGATAATTTCTATTTTGAAGAAGACCCAACTTTCTGGCTGTAGAAGATGTCATAAAAGATCGTTGAGATCCACTGTCAATAACGAGTCGGATTAACTGATATTGTCCTTTAATATCACGAACACGCGCTATAGCCGTCCCAAGTAAAACTGACACTTCACCTTGACTTGAACTTGACAAGAATGAATTAGCCGATTCGGCTTTGTCTGAAGTTTCTTGATTCGGTTTATGGTTATCTCTTGGTTTGGCGGACTTCACATTATTGCTCCGTGAAGCCGTATAAACATTTTTTCTTTCATTTTGTGATGGAGTAGGTTTATTTGTTAATGAATGAATATGTAATAAGGAATTATGCGGTTTTCCACATTCAAAACACCGGAAATGAGAGAGACAGTTGTTTTGAAGATGGGATTTAGATAAGCAATTAGTACAAAGTTTCCAATTTTTAACCTTTTTATAGCGTTGATGAGCATCTAATAATTTGAATTTAGGACATTTAAAAAGTTTATGGTTTTGTTTACACTCCGGGCAATCATTAAAGTTGTCTTTATTAATTGCCGAAGAATTATGTTCGGTTGATAACAAGTGGCGTGTTTTTGAAAAAGCGTCTTGGCTGCTTGAAGGCTGAGTTTTGCTCGAAGAAGTAAGAGCTTCACTCTGTAAGAGGGTAGATTGTTGATATATAAAATCAACTAAATCTACGAACTGCGGGATTTCTGTCCCTTTATAATTATTCTCGAATTTTTCTCTAGTTTTCGCATCGAGTAAACGAAGTACTAATGATAAAAGGATAAAACTGGATTCGTTTTCTATTTTTAAATTTTGAAAGGCAATAGCACTTTCTATAGCACACGTACACAACGCTTCTAAAGAAGACAAATCTCTTTTTTTAATAGGAGTAAAATTTAAAATTTTTGTTAAGTAATTTGTCGCTTGCAAACGTTTATTATCATATTTCTTGAGAAGAGTCTCCCAAGCTTGAGCATAATCCTCAGCTGTAAGTGGGATATTTGCTATAGCTTGTTGAGCAACTCCTTTTAACGAACTTTTTAAGTAGTGAAATTTTTGAATATCACTTAAATCTGGGTTATCTCTAATTAACGCAGAATATGTGTCTTTAAAAGACGCCCACTGAGTTATGTCACCTTTAAATTCCGGAAGATGGACTGGTGGCAATCTTAGAATATTGTTGTGCATGCGTGACAAGTTAAATTCTGTGAATCCTAAATTAGCTTGTTGAGTCGTTTCTTTAGTCTCAACTTTTAAGTCAATGTCGAATGATAGCGCTGAATAATAAGTTTCTTTGACAGAAGACATTTTTTTTGTTAAATAATCTAATTCTGATTTATCGTTTAACATTTTACAAATACGTTTGGCTTCACTAATTTTTGTTGTAAATTTATCCATAAGCATATCTATCTTCGATAATCTAGCTTTAAACAACTTTAAGTTTCCTTCATCTTTTCCACCGTCAAGTCCAAGACGATAAGTAGAATGAATATCATTTCCCAATTCCCTGATATCATCCTTCAATTCGTCTAAATTTACACGGAACTTGCGTTCCTCTTCTTCAGGCAATTTAACTTCCATAATTTACTATTAAATACTATACTTGGAATATATTGATAAATTAAATAAAAAAGTATAAAAGTATAACTTATAGAATAACCAGTAAAGAAGAGTAAACCTAAAGACCTGATATTGAAAAAACATTAAATCATAAAATATAATAATAATAGTTTCTCCCAGATATCATTTGTACATAAAATTTATTACTTTCTAGTTATTTAACATAAGAAAGGTTAGAAATCATAGATTAGTATTGCCGGAAATCTATCAAATAACTTTAAAAAATTTAAATTTAGAATAGATATACCGGCCCAAAGGACCATTAAATTGTGCGCATCTACCATTGGGATCACAAGCCCATTGAAGTGGATGCACCCCACTTGGCAGACGCAAACCCAGGTGCTGGGAAAATAAATTAAATAAGAATAAAAGAACAAAATAATCTATGATTTCTAATATTTTAATGAACATAAAATTATAAACTTGCAGCAATAGTTATAAGTTAAAAGATAAATGATTAATAATTAATGTGTAATGTACAATCTTGAATTTACGATTAAACATAAATTATAATAATAGTTTAAAATTAATTAAGTTATAAATATAGAAAAGAATGAAATCATTAAAAGACGAGCTAGTTATGGTGAGTAAAATATGTAAGATATTGAAATTAAATATTGAATCTAGGTAATTATTAATAGTTGGACTCAGCTGGGATGTAGGATAAAGATGTTGTATTCACGAGTTGAAAGATGAGGTGAGATCCAAGCAAGAATGATCAGCAAGTGTTGACAGTAGTGTCTTCTTAGAAGTCTGCAATGGACATCTAAGTCAATATAGTATTCGACAAGATGGCTACGCTATGCCGTAGATGTCTGCAGTGGACATCTTAAGCGGCCGCTCTCCGTGAGTCGTGAGTGAAGGGTTAGACGTTGGGAAGTCGAACTGTACTGCGTGGGAGCGCAACCCTTACTGACGGACCTTCTGATAGGAAGTAGGTTCGATTGTAAGGAACACCTGACTGTCCCAATAGGTCACTAGACTATACGTCCTCGAGTCGCGGGGGAGGTTTTTTCTATTAGAGAATTAGCTCGTCATTCTAACTACTACAGCTATTTGCAAATAAAATAAACATACTTTCTTAAAGAATAAATTAAAGACTTAAGAACTAAACAAAAATTGTTGATGGTTTAATGTTTCAGCTCACTGATTATGTTAAAATATCAGTTTTAAATGTTCTAAAAAGTCATTGTGGTCCAAAGAAGAACGATATGATGTCAGTGTTTCGATTCCCAAGTAGACAAAAGGAACAAAAAAAACCGTTCTTAGACAAGTTCTATGCTGATCTTCGGTATCTAGGAAAGAAGTTGAGGTATCCAAGAAAACAAACACAACACCATCACCATACGAATATGAGTAAATGGTTTTAGTACAACCAGAGCAATCTATTCTACCGATAACAAAGCTAAGAATAAATCAGATTGTCGGCAGTGTGGAACAGAACACCAAAAAAAGAAAAAGAGTAAGAAAATGAGCCACAGCTTAATATTGTAGAAAATGTGGGTGGAGAAATAATTTCTTGCAACAGTTTAGAACATGAAGAGTCTGGGTTGGAGAGCAATATTACAATGTGGATACTGGATACAGTCACTGTCAACACTGCAAACAACAATATGGCTCAAAGAAGTCAGCGTTGAAGGTATCCCAGATCAATCGCAGACTGCTCGATAGATGCCAACGGGCCAGCTCGTCAAGCCTGTAGAGATTAACCCCATATGTGCGCTAATGCTAATAGGCCAGCGTGTTCCTTCCGCCTTTACCGCAGTCGCATGGGAGCTTGAGATTCCCGTGAGGGACAGCGTTCGGGTTCCGCCGGAGAAATGGGTTGGGTGGCGCAGAGAAGATCGAGAGAAAGAGGGTAGAAGGTTGAAGTCAAAAGAGAATAAGTGGTGATGGTTTCGTTTATTGGTGTCACTATAGGGCGAATACAGTCAGACAAAAGGCTGGTTGGCGGTGGGTATAGCGTGACAGATTCTAGTTGCGGATGTTTTTATTTATCGCTAGTCCGGGTCTCGGGTTGTGCCATAGAGATAAGACGCCTGCCGAGTTCTCTTGAAAAATAAAGATAACTTTGAAGACTCCTTTAGTAATATACGAAAAAGAATTGTACAAGTGAAAAGCCCTCTGACTAAGTATCGAATGTAGTCAAAGTCGAAAAGCCTGAAGATTCCTTAAGAATTTGTATCGATCCTACGCAAATAAATGCATATAGTTAGAGAAAGACATACGAAACCGACTATAGATGAACTAGCTCCAGGGTTAACGCACAAAATAGTTATCTCTATGCTTGATATTGAAGATAGATTTTACGATATTATTCAAGAAGAAATGTAAATATGCACTTTCAGCACTGTGTTCAGGACGTATAGGTTCCCACATTCACCATTTGGTCTTTCAAATTTACCATTTACCTGTTCTCTATCACAAACTAGTATCTAATTATTTAGGAGACATTCCTGGTGTAGCAGTATATTTTCATGATATCATGAATAGCAAAAGATTCTAGAGAAGACAATCATTACATTCTTATACATTTTAGAAAAAGCTTGACAACTTAACATAAAATCTAATTTAGATCAATGTCAGTATTGTCTAAACAAAGTTAAGTATGCTGGAGTGTGATAAAGGAGTGCTACTGGACCCAGAAAAAATTAAATTGATTCAATCCTTAAAAAATCCGAAAAAACAAAAAACAGCTCCAAAGTTTACTTGTAATGGTTAATTATTTAATATATTTTATACCGAATCTATCGCATTTGAGTGGTCCTCTACGTGAGTTACTAAAGAAAGATGTTGGGTGGATATGGACAGAAACACATCTGCCACTTTAATCATTTAGTAGCAATAAAGTACTAGCACCTATTGATCCACCAACACCAGTGACAGTACAGTGTAATGCTAATTATGGAGTGGTCAGAAGAATACATATTTAATTATTTAAATATGGGCTCCGTTAACAAGAGAAAACCATGATTCTACTCATTCTTTCGTAAAATGTGTTCTTATAATAATTGCTTAAATTTCTAAATAACGTTTGGTTCACATATTCTACGTTTCTTAATTTTTATTTATTTTTTAATAAATGGGCTACGTTAAGAAAAGAGAAAAACATATTATTCTACTCAATTTTTTGAGTGTATTAATTTATTTGTTTTTACCTTTCCATGTTCAAATAATGTGCTCTGATAGGATAGTCATTTTTAAATTAAGTTCGATGGACATGCGTTCTATGTTTCATTTAAAATATTATAACTGATTGAGGAAATTAAATAGTGAGTTATATTGATAAATGAGTGTTGGTGGTTTGTGGTTGGTCCACCCTTTCCTTGGAAAAAATAATTTTAAAGAACCAAACTCAAATGGTTCGCAAGCCGTTTGGTTCGTTAATGCATGCGTTACTCGTAACACGTACTTTTAGGTTTAAGTTACGATAATGATTGTAAACCTATGAGAGAAGTCAGAAAAAGTATTTCTCAACCCAAACATCACCAAATAATTACTAATGAATAGCTTATCAAGAATATATTTAATAGTATTTTATAAATTTATAGTATTTTTGTTTTAGACGATGCACCAATAAAGATTTACGACAAAGATATACCCACCCGAGAAGATGTCGCTAAAACCATACTTCTTCCGGACTTAAATGAGTCGCTTACAAGTGATAATGTACCCTTGGAAGATGAAGTAATTGAACAGCCCGAGGATGCGACGGATTCGGAACAGAACATTATAGAAGATAAAATATCCGAAGAACAAGCTAACATTTTAGCTGAGGCTCCTGAAACTGCGGCCTCAGAATTAGAACAAGATGGCGGAGTAGAGGAGAGTGAAGGGGAAAAAGTTCCTCCTTCAGAAGAAGTCGATCTATTAGGTATAAACACCGAAAATGCGGAAGCGTCTGATGTTTCCCAGATATCCGAAAAAATTATAGAATTTAAAGGCACTGAGGAAGCTGAAAAAAGTTTAGAAGACGAAGATGAAAGTGTTGACGCCAAAGATACAGAAGAAGCAGAAGAAAATGTAGTGGTTGAAGACTCTGAAAAAGATGTAGACGGTGAAGAAGTTGAAAAAAGTGTGGACGCTGAAGATGCCGGAGAAGCAGAAAAAATAGTAGAGGTTGATGGCGCTGAAAAAGAAGTAGAAATTGAAGATGCTGAAAAAGATGTAGAAGTTGAAGATGTTGAAAACAGTGTGGACGATGTAGGTGGGGAAGCTGATGATATTGTAGATGATAACGATGTTGGAGCCGCTGAACCACTTGTAGATGTTGATGATACCAATGGATTAGTCAAAAGTGTAGGCGACATCGGAGAAGCTGAAAATATGGAAGAAGTTAAAGATATTGGAGACGCTGAAATACTTGTAAATGTTGATGATACAGATGAAGCTGTCAATGGATCGATCATCGTTGGGGAAGATGAAAATAATGCATTAGTTGAAGTGGCTGATGAATCTGTAAAATTAGTGGAGGTTGAAGGTGGTGGGGGAGTGGAGCAAACTACCGATGATGATGCAAAACCAGAGGATGACAAAACAGAAATAAATGCATCCACGGAAGAGAAAATTGAGACTGTCGACGATGGAGATGTAATATCTGCTACAGATTCACAGAATATTCAAAATCCTGAAATAATTATTTTCGACAACGAAGAGAATCCAGGAGCGAGCGTCGAAGATACTACTGGTGAATCTCTTAAAGACATAGATCAAATCGAATCTGCAGCCCTGGATGAAAATATTGATACTTCATTAGACGATACTATTCAAACTGAGCCCGATTTATCAGAAATGAACAGTGAAATTAACATTCTTCCTGAAGTTATGCTCAGTGAAGATAATAATGTTGCAACTGCAGCTGTAGAACCTTTAATTATAAAAGAAAACGTCGCAGTTACTGACATTCAACCTAGTGAGAGCCAAGACAACGGGGAAGGAAAAGCGGAAGAAAACGAAGATGTAAATGACGATACAGGATCTATCGAAATAAGTGAAACAAAAGAGTCTAATCCTGAAGTAGAAAACAGTGCATTCTCACCCTCTGCTCCACCTTTAGAACCTGAGAGTTTTGAAAATAATGTCGATACCGAAGATGAAATTCGAATAAACGAAACGGAACAAAATAATTTAGGGGATGTTAAGGATGATAAAAATTCTGAAGAATCGGAAAACAATGAAGAGCCCCAAAAAGCATCTGGAGAAGAGACCGAAATCCCCGATTCTTCGGAAATTATCGCAAATGATACAGTCGATGAAATTAAAGGAGAATCAATAGCTGAGGCATCTATAGAAGCAGCAGAATCGTTAAATGAGACAGTACCAGCTCAGGACGATAACAATAAGAAAAAGGAAGAAGAGGATCCACAAAATGATTCTCCAGCAGAAGCGAATGTCTTAAAACAAGATGAAGCTGAAACGTCTAATGACGAGGTAATTATTTTATCTTAATTCTTTACCATACTTATAATTTCTATATAATTTAAGAAATTATATTGTACGTCTATCGAATCTCTCTGCTGTTTTCAGCCTCGGAACAACTTTAATTATAAAAATATATAAATATGTGTGAGACTCAAGTTCTAGAAACAGTTGATTTTATGTTTCCTCCAGCATATTAATATAATACAGTGGCGTATCCAGGGGGGGCAAGGGGCATGTGCCCCCCTCAAAAAGCGCTGTTTTGAGAGGTCATATTTTCAAAATTTTCCGGGGGAGGGACTAAAACCTTTACTTTGGCCGTAATTAGACGTTAAATATGTCAATTTTGTCATTTCAACTTGCCGCCATTTTGAAACGGCGAAAGATATAAAGCTCTGGTTTGCGGCAAATGTTTTCTTTTTTCGAGGCCTTTCCAAATATGTATCACAATATAGGGGGTTCTAATTTGAAATTTTAAAGTTGAATCCAATACGGCGGCAACCAAAATGGCGGGAAAATTTTTCTAAGGATAAAGAGTAATAATGAATACTAAAAATATCGCGATGGCCTTTGCGCTACCCTGTTGGGGTATCCTCCGGGGTATGCTAGGCTTTGAAAGTATGGTCAATCTTTAGCGCACTCTAGCCAAACGAAAAAAGCTTATGAGTTGTTCTAATCTTTATCTTTATTTTTTAGAGCATTTTATCAGCTTTCTTTTTGATACGAAGTGATTTTTCTCTAGGATGCGTCGTTTCGGAGTTATAAGTGAAAAACTAAAACAACTTCCGAAATTTTATGGTTTTTCGCCATTTTTATGGTGAAGCCATATCCGAATCTAGTCGATAGCGAGATTTTCAGATTCAGCACCCCAATAAACATAAAGATCCGTCGAGAAAAATTCTTCAGCAATTTTTTCCTGTAAACTACCAAATTACTGGACTATAACTATAAGGCGAGTCACATCCAAAGAATGAGCTACCTCATTCTCTTGTATAGAGACGATGGAAGTATCCACGAGAGAATAGAATACCCCAGTTTTATTTAATTTTGAATTATTTTTCCGCCATAGAGATCGTGAGTTTGTTTAGATGGTACTTGACGCGAATATCTGGATCGAACTTACCTAGGAACCCGACTAAACCCCAAAAATGTCTATTGTTTATAGCCCAGGCTACCAAGGTTTTCACCTCCGAATTCCATGAAGAAGCATAGATTTTCTTGAAATTTTAATAGTAGGTAGGGAATACCTCAATAAACAAAATCTACCCTATGCCGATGTGTGCTTTTACCCTGGGGGTGGAGACCACCCCAGCTCGGGGGTGAGCATTTTTATATTAAAAATAACCTCACAAATGGATAGAGGAACACATTTTAAGCAAAAGAATGTTTTATAGAGTTTTTTTTTTAAAAAAATCAATTGTTTTTGACTTATTAGCAGAGACCTTCAAAATGTAGCATTTATTTTTACGAAATGTGGCACTAAAAAGTGTGGCAATATGGCACTTATTTTGGCCAAATGTGGCATTTATTTTTCAACTTTCCAACCCCCCTTTCCATTGTAAAAGGGATATTAAATCGTGCAACTTGAGTCTTATTAACTACTGTAGGAACGCCGAGAGAATGTGCGTGGAAAAATGGATCTTGGGTCGAAGTTTCAAACTTACTATCGACTTTACTTAGAGATATATCGCTATTCCCTTAGCTGAGACCCCTCTAGGTACTCGAACTTTTCTACCTTTTTTGAAAAGTGACATTTTTTTTGGCACATTTTCACAATGCCCAACTTTAACATCTCACTGCTTTAAGAGTTCTTACCCAAATCAAACCAAATTCACAGGGTTTTTAGAACTCATATAAATGTAGAAGTTAGTAATTAGAAGTATTTTTTCTATAACCTAAACCTTGGCGTGTTTAAAAATGTTGTTGTTTTTATCAAGATAAACTAAATTATTTATAAATAATTAAAACTAAATAATTATTGTTCTAGTGGTGTGGCTAACTCTGAATCAGAACCATCTGAATCTGATTCATTAGCTGAATCGTTTTCTTGGCATCCTCCTAATGATATTATAAATTCATCCACTGTATCGGTTAAAATTCCATCTGTTTTTCTAAAACTTTCTTCTATATCAAGAACGTGTTTGATAAATCCAGCCCAATTTTGACGAGTAACACTTTTGACTGCATCTATTGGTGATTGACTAAGGTCAATCACCACCCAAAGGTAACTAATTCCATTCCTTCATCCTTCCGCTATTTATAATCCTAAGTCCTACGTGCCCGTTAAGTAGCCCATGCCCTATCAATATTTAGAGTACATATTATTCAGATAAAGATTACGGTACTGCTTAAAACTAGTAAGACATCATGCGTTTTAAAATATGTATTTCTTTGATAGCAGCAAAGATGGGTTAAAATAATAGGACTGGTTTATTATTTTAAGACAAAACCTTAACAGAAAAATAAAGAAAAAATACGTTTCAAACAAACGAATTTTTTTTAAATATGTAAAAATTTGTATACTTAATTTTTTCTTAAAAATGTTATACATTTTTTAAAATAAATATTATTTTATAATCTCTAATCAGATTAAGTTTTAAAATTAGTAAGATATCATGCATTTTAAACTATTACTTTGATAGCATAATAATATTACTTATTATTTTCTAATAATGTATCAACAAATGTTAAAAATAATGCTCAATAATAATTTTCATTGGGTTCATTTGGATATCAGATCCCATTAAATTCGTTAATTAACGTAAAACTAATTAACTTTTTGACTTGAAACTTCGTAGGCTTCTACATTTATATGAGTTCTAAAAACTCTGTCAATTTGGTTTAATTTGGATAAGAACTCTTAAAGCAGTGAGATGTTGAAGTCGGGCATTGTGAAAATGTGCCGAAAAATGTCACTTTTTAAACAAGGTAGAAAAGGTCGACACACCTAGAGGGGAATCTGCCTAGAGGAACATCGATATATCTAGAAGCGAAGTCGATAGTTAGTTTAAAAGTTCGACCCAAGATCGATTTTTCTACGCACATTCTCTCGGCGTTCCTACAGTACTTTATTACTATTTACAGGTATCTTCAATACCCTACAATGACCCACATTGACCAGTGATGAGCTAGAGCAAATGGCTCTTTCCTTAGGGTAGTGACACACTTCGCCACCCGGGTGGCGCCACCTTGTTGATGCCACTTGCTTCCGACAGGTAGACGGAAAAAATGCCCACGGAAAAAAAGCCCAGGAAAAAATGCCCACGGAAAAAATGCCCACGGAAAAAATGCCCACGAAAAAAATTCCCACGGAAGAAATGTCCAAAATAATTCAACTTTAATGTTTAATGGTAGTTTTTAAATTTGTATAATTAGTTTATTGCTACAACGCAAACAAAGTTTAACCTAGTTTTAAGTGGAATAGCCATTAGGGGTGTTGTATTTTTGTGTGACATTTCTTCCGTGGGAATTTTATTCGTGGGCATTTTTTCCGTGGGCATTTTTTCCGTGGGTATTTTTTCCGTGGGCATTTTTTCCTGGGTATTTTTTCCTTGGGCATTTTTTCCGTGGGCATTTTTTCCGTGATTCCATACAGTGTACCCCGTATCAAAGAGGACAGTAACAATTTTTCTGAATGTCGCGTGGAACTTTCAACGAAGAATATTGAAGAACAGTTTGACCAGTAAAGACACTTACATGAGGGATGCAGTTAGCCCCTGATTTGATTTCCTCTGGATTTGATTGAGGAGTGGGGGCTGAGTGGCAGTGGCAACATCTGACGGGTTTAATTGAAAACATTGGGCTGACCGGTTGGCGCCACCTGCAGGTGGCAGCTAGACCGTGGGACGGTCGACCAGGTACCCGGTGGGTGGCGCCACCTCGTGTGGCAGGTTGCATTCTATTCTCATAGGTAGCTTGGATGACGAAGTGAGTCACTACCCTAAGATAGGAATCCCTCGCGTCATTTGGGGAATCCTCAGCACCGTTGAATCCTGCCCTGCAGGGCGTATCTTAATCTTACATGGTTTTATGGGTTGTAGCAAGCCCTTAGAATATTAGAATATTTCAAATTTTTTTCTCAGAACTTGGCCCAAATAAGGCCAAGTGTGGCATTTTACCGAAAATCGGCAAAATGTAGCTTTTTAGCAAAAAATAGGCAAAATGTGGCATTTTAGTATGGCTCCATGGCAAAAAGGCTTTGGGCAAGTGATTGAAAATCGTAAAAAAAAAAAAAAAAAAAAAAAAAAAAAAACGTTTTTAATAGTTTGTTTCTAAATACTCTTCATTTTATTGAAAAAACTATAAGGAGTAAAAATGAAACTTATTAAAAAACAAAGAGATTTGGTGTTTTAGTTTTGCTGTAGACCCAATACTCATCGAGAAATAACTTTTTAAAGGTTAAACATTTTTATCGAACGAAAAAAGTTAAAATTGAACATTAAATAACAGGAAAATGTATTTACTTTTTTTAAAAATACTTTAAAAAAGCTTTAAAATGAGGCGTTGTAGAACGCTCTAGTATAAAAACTAAGAGAGTTATGTCGAAAATAAGATAGATACATATTTTTGTTATCATATTGTTGGGGGGGGGGGGCACGGGGGGCAAGTGCCCCCCCCCCCCCCCCCCCCCCCCCAGGCCAAAGACCTATTTTTTATCAAAATTAAAGTATGCAATACCGCAGCACATGTTAAAGTGATAAAAAAAAAAATAATTGTAAAACGGTTTCGTTGGTATCGTGAACATAAAATTAGTATAAAGGGGACGCCAAATTATTATGTTTTTTGACAAAATGGCAGGGCAATTAAACAATATCCACAATTTTTGTATATTTTTGTAATCTACGTTTGAATATAATAATTCATTTTATACCCACTCAACAGGAATTAGCCGCCATTTTGGATTCCCAGTAAATCAAATCAAATTGCTATTGTTATTTTTTCTTACAGCAGAAATGTAGTTTTAAAGGGGGGGGCACAAAATTATTATGTTTTTTGACAAAATGGCAGGGCAATTAAACAATATCCACAAGTCTTGTATATTTTTGTAATCTACGTTTGAATACAATAATTCATTTTATACCCCACTCAAATTTAAAAAAAATATTTGTTTCCCCGTTGTTATTTTTGACAGGAATTAGCCGCCATTTTGGATTCCCAGTTAATCAGATGAAATTTCTATTCTTATTTTTTCTATGGCCCAGCAGATTGCACTTTTTTTTCTTTTTTTTTTTTTAACAAGTTCTTTATTGGCATAAGTAACAAAAATTATTTGTGTTTACCGGAGCCATAATGTTATTTTGAGAGGGGTTATTTTGTGCCTTTTTTAATTTTTGATATTTTGTAATGGATTGGAGCTTTTTAATTAAATTTGTGGAAGGGTGTAATGGACAATTTTGGATTATATATTTTTATTTTATTTTATTTTTAAAATGGAAGATTTTGATTGGGTTGTTTGCAGGAATTTAAACGGGTATGATAGGCAGTCTGTGGACTGACTTAAAAGTGGACCAACCTGGCATTTGCCTGGTAAATTGAGGGAAACCACCGGAAAACCTCAATTAGGTTGGGCGGACCCGAGTCCTTCCTATGTTTTCCCTAAGTATTGTTTTTATTTATTTTCGTTTGTGGGATTTCTGTTGGTGACTGGTCACCAGATTTTACAATTTTAGGCTAAGGGGAGTAATTTATTTCTTTTACGAATTTCAGCCTAAGTGTAATATTTTTTAATTTTGAGAAAAGTATTGTCTTGATTTTTTCATTTCCATCTTGAATTTCTTGAATATTGAGTTCTTGGAATAATTTGTTACGTTCGGATTTATACTTAGGACATTCCAATAGGATGTGAGTCATATTTTCATTTTTATCTGGGCATGTGTAACATATAGGCGAATCACTTAGTCCTATCATATAGTTGTATTGAATGCATCTTGCATGGTAACTTCTCAATCTATTAATTTTGATTATATCCTTACGTGGTAGTTATGATTTCCAAAACCACGGTTTAATTGGAATTTTTTTGACAATTGATTTGAAATTTCTTGCTTTTGCTGGTTCTTCTTGAAGTTTTATGTTCCAGTTTTCAAACATCTTCTTTTTGGATAGTGCTATTAGATCTCTTGTTGGTATTTTTTTTTTGAGATCGGTTGTCACTCTGCTGTGACACCTAATCGTTGAGGCAATGAACAAGCTTAAGTAGGGTGACTTACAAAAAATTAGAGTAGGATATAGTAACAAGAAGCTGTGACAGTTGCCGGCGAGTAGGGGCTTTGAAAATTCATTTTATATTTGTCTCGCACTTTCATACTCTTCGCATTTTTCAATTTTGCAAGAAAAAAAAAATTCTTTAACGATGGTGCCCCCTGAGTTCTATGCCCAATGCCATTGCCCTGCTCTCCTGCCTCTAGAGCAGGCGCTACCTAAGGTTTTAGTCACCACATTTTCAAAAGTAGCACTATTCCTAGAATTTCTGCAAATGGTAAACCTGGGTGAGCACTCCCTCTTTCAGGGCTAACACAATCACATTCCATAAAATATGGCAATCCTGATGACTGATGTTGTGATATGGTAAATTATGAATTGGTAAATTTAAATGAAATTACACATGAGAATATGCGTCAAATTATTTATAAAATAAAATTGATTATTTTATTGGGAATTACCAAAATCTTAGTTGCACAATCTGAAAAGTCACTGATAAACCAAAATTTTAAATCTGTATAAATATACCTGCTTTTTTTTAAAGGTGACTGCTGTAGTACAAGCCAGTGAAGAATTAGAATCTCAAAACAGTAATGAGAGCAACACTCAATTAACAGATGAAATTTTACCTTCAGAACCTGAACCAGAAAAATCAGACTTAGAAGAAAAAGTAATTCCAGAGACTAATAATGATGTCCTAGAACAGGAACCTAATGCTACCCAAGAAATTTCTGAAGATTCACTTGTTGCTCCAGAAGCTGAGGATGCACCTTCATTAACAGAGATAACGTCACAAGAGATAAATGAATCTGAGGTTAACTCAAAATTAGAAGCGGACGAATCGGAGAAAGAAGCTCCGCTTACTGGAAAAGATTTCTTGAGAAGTTCTGGTGAATTCCATGACATGATAGTAGTTTTACCTGATGATGCACTTAACACGTCCAATGGTAAGATTATTACTTTTTTTTATAAAAGATAATACTTTAGCATTGCTGGCAAAATTTATCTTTGTCTTTAGGCCTTAAACATTCCATAATATTAATTTTCATTGACAAATTTTACTGCTTGTTCTGGTTAGACATGTATTTGCTTATTTACCCCATTTCTTTCTTAATTCTTTTGCAAAGGTAATATCAGTATACCAAAATATTAGTCTTTTAAATCATACTGAAGGTAGACTGTCAAAGGTACTTAAATCTATTAATATTAATACCTAATAGATGTAAATTAAACTTTTTTCAAGACAATTTGCAAGATAAATCTTTAATGCTCATAAACATTTAACAGCACTTGAAATTACGAATAAAAAAGAAATTATATAGAAATATAAAAAAAAAATGCCTTTAACCTATAATCTAAATGTTAAACAAATTTGTACCTGCTCCTAATATTGTAGTTTAGCTAGTAGTAGCTATACTTCACTAATGCATATAAGAAGAAGTGAGGAGCTTAGTATCAAAGACGGACAAGAGCACATTTCAAAATTTTACAGGAGAGCCGAAAAACTGTAGCTCAAATTCTACAGGTGCTAGAGCAATGATTTTTTTTCCCTGTAGATTCTTAATAGACTCAAAACTAGTTAGAAGTACTGAAAACGTGAATTTCTTTGATATTTTAGCTGCTAAATGGAGTTAAAAAGTGGAGTTGTCCGCTTTTGAAACGAAAACAAGGTTTTGTCCGTTTTTGAAGCAAAATAACGTTGAAAATAATGGTTAGAATAATAATATTGGATTTTTCACGTTTTTCAGAGTTCTTAGGGAGTAGTGCCCCCAAATTTAGAGCTAAAATTGATTTCTCGATTTCCCCTCGGGGTATCATTTATCTAAACATGTATGACAAAATGGTAGGAGTAGGTATTCAGATGCTAAAGCCCGCAGTGCATCATAGGAACGAGTTAGTAAAATGCAGCCTCCTGATTGGCTGTTTCGGTTATGTCCACTTTTGAAGCAAAACATGTGTTGACTTGTCCGTATTTGAAACAAAACTACAAATATTATTGCATTTTTACCCCTTTTCTGGTCGTTTTTGATGCAAATGGATAGCAGAATCTGATGCAGCAGCCAAAAATCTATAAGAAACAATCGATAACTGAAATTCGGAAAAAATGTCGAATATTTGTCTTTGATACTAGGCTCCTCAAGTATAACTGAGGCCTGACAGGCCTTGAAGAAATTTTGGCTTTAGAACATCAATCTTTCACTTTAGGCAATAATTTGTTGGTTAATGTTGGCTATTCACACAATAGGTTGGCAATGAGTGGAGTACCCTAACTTATAAATCTTCTTATCACATAATTGAAAATATATGTTCAATCATTAATACCATATATTTATCTGAGGTCACCCACATTATGGTAAATGTCAATAAGGCCTTGATAAGGCTATAAGTAGAATAGTCTTGAGATCCTATCTTATCAGATTATTTATTTATTTTAAACAAAGTGTATCATATAAGTAAACAAAGTGTATTATATAAGTGTGTATATCAAAGGATTAAAGTCAAAGTACTTTACCTTTTATCTTGTCACAAGGCCTGAAATATTGATTATACTCTTAGATCACCAAGAAATATCTAATATAACTTGCCAATAATAATTTAACTGTGTGTTTTAAAACCGTAGATGCAGATGAAATTGAAACTTCCGATTCAAAAACAGAAGATGCACAACCCACAGAGGAGGAGGAAGGTGACGATGGTCTGGAAGGAGCAGCAACAAAAATTCAGGCGTCCTACAGGGGCTATCGTACAAGAAAAAAGCTGAAGAAAATGCCTGCAGAAATAGAAAATTCTGAAGAGCAATCAAGCGTAGATGAGAAAACAGTAACTACAAACCCTGAAGACAAAATAGATGCAACAAATGAAGCTGAAGATGAGGACAAAGGAGAGGTAATTCCAACGGATAATGAAGACGATGGCACAGAAGGTAATGAAGCGGCAGCCGCTATAGTTATTCAATCTTCTTATCGTGGATACATAACAAGAAAGGGCCTCAAGAAGACTCAAGAACAGAAGGGAACTCTTTCAGAAGAAACAAATAAGTCTGTCAATGATATTACTGCAGAGAGTACAGACAAAAATGAGGAACCATCACAAGATGATTTAAATAAAGCAGCAACTAAAATTCAGGCTTCAGCAAGGGGTTACATGGAGAGGAAAAAGATTTCACGCTCAAATGAGGCTGCAACAACAATCCAAAAAAATTACAGAGGGTACAGAACCCGAAAAAATTTAACTAATTCTGCTAATACTGACACAGGAACAAGTAATGTTCCAGATAGCACACCATAACTTTCTGTTACAGTGAAAACCCAAGTATTTCTTCCAAATTGCAACCACAACATAATAATTACAGTAAGAATAGAGTAACTATTATGCTAAATTATATAACTAACAAAAAATCAATTATAAGACTAAATTGTACTACGAATAACTTGGGTTAGCTGTAGAATAACAGTTGTATAATGCCCTAAAAATAAAAGTGGACTCTTGCATTTGCATAAAGAAACCAACTAGATAAATAAATAAATAACATGATTAAGTTATTATAAAAATGTATTTTAATACCAAAATTTGTTTACTGTATGAAAACATTTTTTTCTCTCTAAATTTAACATTGTTATGTCAATGTGCATTTAAAATAAATATATTTGTATACAAAAGCATATTATTTCACATCTGTTTACTTGATAATGAACCTAAAATATCTTTAAGAAATACTTCCTCACAAATAATTAATTCACTTAGATTTGAAAAATAAAATATTAAATAAATAATAACAAAATAATATAGATCATGATAAATATACTATAAAAAATATTTTTAAATATGTATCAAGTACATTAACAATTTTTTTCATTAATTATTATTTTATTTTTTTTTTATTCATTTATTTACAGAATGAGTACTTATTAATATATAAAAAAAGACAATTATAGACTAGGGAGTATAAAAACTTATAAAAATAGACAATAGTTATCCAGAATGTTTTGATAGGTTCAGTGGTGCATCTGAAACAGAAAAGGTACACAAATATATCAATAGTGCTTTATAGGTATCGCTCGGTTTTTCCCTTGTTCTCCTTTTTGAGAGGTACTGTACACGTAAATATATTTTTAAAATAGTCAATTTTTTTAAATTGTTTACACCAGTTGTAATAGTTTACTTTTTTATTAGTTGTATTTGTTATTTAGTTTTTAAAAATAATTGTTCAGATATTAAGTACTAAACTATTAAAGGAAATATTAAAAAAAAAAAAAAAAAATGTTATGCATTAATTATTATTATCTACCCTATTTTTCCTTAATATGTAACAATGAATTTGTACATTATAAATTAAATTATCAGAGAGTGGTGTGTAGTTGAAAAATGAATTCATAAAATAAAAATAAAAAAAGAATAAAGTACAAATTTAGATCATATATTGCCTTCATCCATAATCTTTTAACAAATAAAAAAAAAACATATTTTTTTTCAAAAAACATACCACAAAAAAGTGTGTCTGCCTTCAAATAACACATAATTTGTGAATTAATGATTTTTTAATATTTTAAAAATGTTCAATACATAATAATCCAAACTTTTATTTTAGCTTGCAATTTTTATAATGACCATCTAAACACTATTTACAACTGCGACTATACAAATACCAAAATATTTTGTAATTCTGACAGCTAAGATTGGCTAAACGATGTAAGGAAAATAAAGCCACTAGGCTAGTGGGACAGGTAGGGCAGCATCATTTGTTTAAAAACAAAAGAAGGTTATGTTACTTCTTTTTCAAATCACCATCTTTTTAACTAGTTTTTTATCCTTAAACTTTTACATCTTATTTACGAATATTTTTTGACATTTAATATATATTTATTTTCCAATAATAATCATTAAATGTAATGTCGGTTGTGTAATATTATAGAATGTGTAATATTAGAGGCGAAGTAGAATGTGTAATAACAGAACACAAAAAAAGATCAGATAATCCGAGGAACAAAGAAAAGTGAATATTTCTATGTAAAAATTAAATCTTCTTTTGTTAAAAATAAACTTACGTATTCTAATCTATGCATGTATAATAAAACATACATACTAATCCTGTTAACCCTTTCGGTACGGAGGTAGAAATCAAAAGTAGGCTTCCACAGACGGGGCCGTATTTTCAGACCGGCCTTCCCCAGCCTGAGTCGTTTCAACCCTCACACAAAACTATCCATTCTTCAACGCTTTCACACTATTTATTTTATATCTCCTACATTTTTTATCATATTAGGATAGTTCTTGTTTTATTACTTTTTTACATTCATCTATAATTATTTTTTTATTTTTAATTAATTTTAGATGTTAATTTAATAATTTTCAATTCTATATATACATAAAAAAAAAGTAAAAGTAATGTACATTTTATGAATAACTGGTATTTTTTTTATATATAAATAACTTTTTTTCATTTCTTTATTATTTTTGACATATTTCATATTATACAATAAATTGATAATTTTTCAAACATGACGTAAAAAAAATAATAATAATAATAATAATAAGTCCTAGCCTTCTTTCGTATCCAGACTTTGGACCGGCAATGGCGAAGTTAAACTTTTTTTAATTTTATTTAATTTAATTTTTTTTGTTGAGTTTATTGAAACATAAACTTAATATCTAAACCATAGGGGACAAAAAGAAGAAAAAATATGATTAAACTACTCTTTTCTACATAAATCGTATAAAAAAAATTGTATAAAAATTAAGTTAAGTTTTTAAGAGACATAAATATTATTTCGGAGAAAAAAAAAAGAAAAAATAGCTTTATAAAAAGGGAAAACGCTCCAAGGATGAACGTAAGAAGGTACGATAGACTTTGACCTTCGCTGACCTCATTTGGCCTTAAAAAAATATTACGCGGGGCCGGCGCAAGTAATACGAGTCACCCGCCCTGCTAGAGTTGCAACCCCTTTCATTTTATTCTATTACTGAGAAATATTAACCCCAGCGACACCTAGTGAGCCTATTATTTACCATTGTACATCATGCTAGTTCCGATAGATGGCGTTAGGAGTCACGTGCGACGTCTAGTAAGGCTTCTATTTTAAAACATACATAAGAAAACCTCAAAACGTCCATAGACGTCTGTAGGCTGTGGAAGGCACTTTTTGATTACGTCCATAGACGTTTACAGTCTAATAAAGGCACTTACTAATTACGTCCATAGACGTCTACAGTGCCGAAAGGGTTAAGGAATACGGATTCAAGTCTTTCAGACCCTTTTTCCAATCTTTAATTGTTGTTACACCACTTCCTTACTCTGAAGCTAGTTTCAGAATGCACTCACCCTTGACAAGCCGTTAAAGATTATCTAACTTCTACAGTAATGTACACTCAACCCATTTTTGTTTCAGTTGAGCCGCCATATTCACTTAAGATATAGCACAACAGTGGATTGTAAATATAGAATGACACACACGATAATAAGAAACAAAGTGTAGCAATCAGTACAATAGCAAAGAACCGACTGGCTGCTTTTATTGTTTTATACTCAATATTCTGATAAGGATAAAGTTGGGTCTTGTCAGATTAAATGTTTATTTTTTTAACCATGGGTTGTCATGGTCAGATATTCCGAGGAGTCGGATATCCTAAGGCACATGTGGGCAACCCCCGGCCCGCGGCATGTTTTGATCCAGCCCGTTGCATGTTTTGATCCAGCCCGTGTAAATGCAGAGTTTCTACCTTACCAAAAGTCTATAAGTTACTTCAAAACATCGAAAGTGGCTGAGTTTTATCAAAGTTTCTTTTTTTAATGCCAAGTGAGTTTTAGAATAAAATTAGACAAAAAAAGATCACTAGAATTTTTTGAAGAACACGCTTTTTGCTAATACAATTTAGTCCACTCCAACTGGATCTTTTTTTACTTTAAAAATTTGAATTTCTGGAATTATTTGAATGCTCACTCAATATTTTCCTAAAAAAAAAAGAAACTCTTGGAGGGTATCAAATCTCACAAAAACTTTATCATTCAATATCCTTTCGAACGGTATAATCAAAATTGCGATTTCATTGAGAAATTCAAGCTCGAATGCAAAAACAAAACGTCACCTACAATATTTTTAGTAGGTACGGTACCTACCAAAATGCTTGGGTGGAATGAGAAAAATCCACAATTCTTAAAACATTTCAATAGAAAACCACTTTTGGTTAAGAAAAATTAGATATATCTATAATAATATTATGTTAATGTATCAATGTATCACTTGTGTTTTTCTTTAAATTTATATAGTATTTCTATACTGTGTATCACTTTTTTTTAATTCATATACTTACTACTCGAAATTCCAACTTTTATTTATTTTAATAAATCCCAATCATAAAATCATTGAAAACAATGGCAATGAATTAAGACAAAGGATCTCACAGGAGAATTTTCTACTATTTTGAAAAATACTTTTTCGTACTTTCGAGTTTCCTTTAAAAACCAGGTCATTTTAAAAACTCTCATGACAATAAATATCTTATAGTCAATTATGATATTGACCATTCATGCTTATTCAATATCTAGCACAAAGCTCACAGTAATTTTTTTACATTTGTGTGTTCTACAGATTTTTTAATATAATTTTGATCCGGCCCGCGACTCGGGGGAACCGTGACAATCCAGCTCCAGACAAGAAAAGGTTGCCCATGCCTGTCCTAAGGTCTGATATGAAGGGTTCTACTGTAATTTTAACTACTACTGTATTTTCCTAGTTTATTACACTTGTCGAAGGTCAAATACAATTACACACAATCATATCTATAGGTAAGATTGATTTCACTTGTAAGAAAGTTAAATTTTCTTTCTATTTATATTGAAAGCCAAGAGAGAAGAACTAAATTTATATTTATAATTACCAGAGAAAGGGTCGGGATTGACGATTCTCTGAGGCTGCTGGCGTGCTGAAGTAAGGTAATGAGGGACGGGATAAACAGGGAGACTGACAGCCGAGTTAGAGAGAGGATAATGAAGTGGCCAGAAGCCATGGTCCGGCACACGATACGGAGGAAAATGAATGGTGTTATGAGGAAAATGAACTTGAGGCAAAGGATTAATGATGTCCCTCGGATGGTAACTCGGGGGAACACTAGACGAATGAGATATCACAGAATCAGGAGATGTCGAAGGTGACCTAAGTAAGGTCCTTAAAACTGAATCGTCATTTTCTTCCAAAATTGTAGCAATAGAGTACGTGCTAATAACACGGCCTGTTACTGCACCTTTCTGACGTTTGGAAGATTCCTCCAATGAAACCTTTTCAAATTCTTTTAAAATCCTCTTTCTTGGGGAAACAACATCGGGTTCTGATTTGCTCGAGACTACTCTGTCCCACAATATCTGAACTACAGAGGATAAATCCTCTCTTCGGCAGGATAACTTTTTAATACTTCTTACACCATTTTTCTAAAACAAAGAAACAAAATTATAATAATTAAAAATCAAATAGTTGACTTAAAATTAATTTTTTTAAGTTTTTGGTAGTATTCATACTACGGAAAGTTTAAATTTTAATTTAAATCAAATTATAATTATTATTAACAACGGGAGATAGAAAGAGAAAAATAGATTCCAGCACCGGGACTCGAACCACGGGCCTCTATATTTCCAGTATAGTGCTCTTGCCAACTTAACGATACCTAGTCCCGAATGAAGCTTTCAATTTTCCACAAGTCTAGGAGTCGACATTTACGACAATAGAACTAGACTGAGAATTATCGCTTATAATTATAAAGTACCCAATTGGTACCTGTACCTTGTACAATCAATTAGAAATACATTTTTAAGTTTTTGGTAGTATTCATACTACGGAAAGTTTAAATTTTAATTTAAATCAAATTATAATTATTATTAACAACGGGAGATAGAGAGAGAAAAATAGGCTCATGGGCCTCTATGTGGCAAGAGCACTATACTGGAAATATAGAGCTGTGGTCCGAGTACCGGCGCTGGAGTCTATTTTTCTCATTCTATCTCCCGCTGTTTATAATAATTAAAATTTGATTTAAATTAAAAATTAAACTTACTATAAGTAAAAATCAAATAGTGGGCATAAAAATTAAACTTTTAAGTTTTAATAGGTTTGACTTTTCACCATGAAATAAGTGTTTTACTTAAAATTATTACACCTTACTATCCATCGCTACGACATATGTTAAAAATTAAATAGTTAATCTCTATAAACATAATAATTACACTTAAACTCAAAGACACAAGTTGTTTAAATGACAAAAACTTTACTCTAAATCAACAATAACAGCTTTTTCTATTCAATAATAAATCAAATGATATATTAATAAATAAATAAAAAAAAATTCTTCTACTCCAAATAAACTGCTAATTAATTTTTGGTATATTTAAATACAGTGCTACTTACAATTGACTCAATTACACTTGTTTCAAATGGTCTTCTTCTTAAACTATAGGCACATTTAGTGGAGTTACGTAATTTCGAATTGATTATTTTGTGGAATTTGAATTCAAGTTCCTTATTTATATTAGCTCTCGGTGTGGGCTGTTTCCATCTATGATCTCGTTGAGACGAAAAAGAATGAAGGGAAGAATTATCATCAGAGGCTGAAAATAATTAAAATACTTATTAATTAGTACTACACATTAGTACATACTATTAGTTACTTATTATTATTATTAGTTTGATTATTATTTGGCCATAAAAAATAAATAAATACATAAAGTAAATAAATAAATAAACGCTTTTGAGAAGGCTCAACGACCACTCCCGCACACAAGTTTCTTATGCGGGTGTGCACCATTTATGTAAATTTAGGTTACTTTATATTTTATATAATATGTTTTCTTTTCTGTAATTATGGAAAATTGTAATATGTATATGGTGGAATAAAGTATTATTATTATTATTATTATTATTATTATTAATTACTTGGAAGTCATCATTAAGAGAAAAAAAGTAATGTAAAAGTATGTTTGTTAAAGGAATGTACACTGCAAGCATCTGAGTTTTATTTTAACGTAGCCATAATAATTTTTTGTAGGAGGACTATTAACAAGAGAAAAATATTGTTATCCATTAATAGTACAAGTATAATTGATTTTATTAATTTATTATTTTTTTTTTTTTTTCCTTATCTAAGAACTCATCAGTTTTTTGTTAATGGCTATAATTTGTCCCCCTCCAAGACATAATAATTCCTAAAACATCATTCAGATTTCTTTTATAAATTGCTTATACAATTTTAAAACTTTAAACTCCGAAATTAATACTTCAAAATTTGGAATTATTGTCTTATCTAGTCTTAAGATATTAAAACATGTTTACACAACTATGTTGGTTTTTTCAATTTTATATTTATGTCAAATGTATTTTCCTTTTTCTCACTCGACGCATACATTTTATTATATATTTTAACTTAAACTATACAATCAATCATTATAATTAACTAAATCTGGTAACTACTTGAGGTAACCAAGATGAAACCTTCGTTTATAATTTATTTATTATATGTATAACAAATAAATTTATAAAAATAGTTATTTCGGTAGTTTATAATTATATTATTTTATTATAATAAGCTTTTATTTAAGATTTTATTTATATAATAATTTTAATTATTTTTAATGCATTTGCTTGTTTTAGGAGGGAGTATTAGGCGGGAGTTTTTATTTGTAATTTTATCATACAAGCGATATATAAAAGAAAATTAAATGATATTTTTAACAAGATTATTTTAAGGGGGATAAAAAATTATTATAAGGGGGATTTTCTTTTCTGGGGATTTTGTCTGTTAAAGGGCCCCCTTTAATATATAAAAAATTGAAAAAAAAAAAATCCTTACCCCAAATTTGGGCTGTTGCTATATGGCAATGCTAGGATATTAGCCCTACACTTATTTTCTGAGTAATTTTTAAAAAATGTATTTTACAATATGTATGTAAAAATAAATTTTAGGTTAAAAAAAAGCACATACAGTACTTACAAAATACTAAATTTATTAAAAAGAACGAAAAAGTAAATTTAATTTTTTTTTAACATTATTAGTATTATGTATCATGTTTATCTGTAAAATTATGTACATATTTCGCTATTATTTGTTTTGTATTTTTGTTATTACCTTTACAAATATGTATATACATTATTCAATTGTAATAAAAAAATATAGATATTATTACATACACATTGTAACTACATTCTTTCTATTCTCTAACTACATTTTGTAACATTATTCTTTCTATATTATCATTATTATTCATTTTATTTGTTATGTTCAAATTTATGAAACCATTTTTATAGATATTTTATAATTATTTTACGTTTTTTTTTTTTTTTTAATCAGTACTTTATATAACATTTTTATATTTCTTATTATATTATTATAGTTTTAAATCTGTTTTGAAGAACTTATCTTATTTCATCTGTATATAGAGAAAAGGGAACCCAATGATTTTTTTGGGTGATCTGCTCCTCGTGCTTCTGTTCCACATCAAATAAGATATGTTTGTACTTCGAAACTATAGTTGTGATATATCTTCACAAGTCGTTTTGAAACGAATACATGAATTATGGATACACATCTCGATTAACCATGAAAAGATGGCCCAATACTATTTTTTATTAATTATACTTATTCAACAAAAAAATTAGAAACTAATTGAGAAATATTTAGAAAATAGTCAATAAAAAGTATACATTAGGCAAACAAAACATCAAAACGATATGATTGAATAAAACTACAACTTGGAAAAAAAACTGTAAGGCAAAAGTCCTAGCGTTGCCATATGGCAACTTACAAATTGCTCAATTTAAGGCAGAAAAATTGAATTTTGTGAAACTGCAATAATGTTATATTTTTAATCATTCTTTGTTCTAATAGTTTCATTACCAAAGATAAAATTATTTAATTAACTAATTAATTTTAAAAAAATTATTTTGATGTCACAAATTTGGAATAATCATTTTTTTAAACCTGTCTTGTCGCATACATGTTGCACAAAATAAATAAATAAAATGATAAAAAAATAATTTAGTCCTGCTTTGACATAATATTGTAGACTTGAATAAAACACAATACTTTTTATAATCGTATAATTATTACTTAAACAACATTAACAACTGAAACAACTTAAAACTTGAAAAACATTCGCAACACGCACATACAACAACAGACAACTCAAAGAAAATACACCGTCCTTTCTTTACCCAGGCTAACTCCCCTTTTGTTGCCTGTGTATTGCGGGTCTTCAATTCCCACAATATTAACATTTAAAAAGTTCAATATTAACTCGGATCTATCCAGACAATAATAAAGGGAAGGGGTTTTGTTGTTGCCTCGTGGTAACACAAGGATATTAGGGGATAACTTATATTAACTACCCAAAATGAGCCAACAAGAGGAAGATATAATTGATACTTTGTTGTAAAAATAACAAGGATCATATATTATTAAATTTAATAACTTGGATCCCTCGTAAAAGGCCAATAAATTAGTTTGCTTTGACTATAAAAATTAATTTAATATGAAAAGCAACTCAGAAGTAATTTCACTAAACGTTATTATTCATTCACAAAGGAATAATAACATAATAACAAAATCATTTCCAAAATACAGGATATATTTTGAAACTAAATTCAGGATGGAAAGTGTAGGAAATACAAATATAGGAAACTTTTGCATATTTCTTGTAGAAAATTGCATCAATCTTTTCCAAAATTATTTAGTTCTAAAACTTCCAAAATAAATAACACAATAATTAGTACCACTAAGAGATGTCAAACTTCCAGGACGCGGAATTCCCACAGGTGGCCAGCAAGGCTTTTTTGTGACCGGAATCCAACAAGTTTTGTCTCCTTCCTTCTTATGGGAAAGCTCAAGAATAAACTTTCCATCTGAAAAATAAATATGTGAAAAATTAAATTTCAAATTAATTTTAAGGAATTTATTTTTCATATTTAAAGATCTATAAAGCAAGGAATATATATAACATTTGATTTTTAACATATATATGACGATTTAAAAAAGGGTTTAGTCAATATAATTAGTAAAAGTGATTTTAAATAAATTCTTATATATCCCAAACAAAGAGCTGCTTAAACCTTTGAATATATGTTACAGATGTATTCATGGCTTCCTAAAAATATAATAAAAACATATAAATTGTTATTATATCAAAATGTTGAGGGTCCCTAAGTAGCTGATTGCTATCATATTTACTTACGATTCTGAGTGTGGGCCACACACTCGGGTTTTACCCAGCATCACAATATAAATAGATAGCTACTAAAGTAAAATTAGGTACATCCGGTTACAGAAGCCAATAATACAGTTTAAAGAGCTGATATGAGCGATGCGCCTACTAGTCATCCATTACACATAAAATTGTAGCTCTTTGGCAGGCCTATACCCTGATGGGTTGTCGCACCACACATTATTATTATTATTATTATTGTTATTATAACGAATTAAAACAAAAAGTAGTTGTAGTAGTAAGGTCTTAGTACTAGTACTTAGGGATGTAAATGAAAAAAAAGGTTTATTTTTCAAAATGTTGTTTTAAAAAAAAAAAAAAAAAAAAAAAAAAACAAGCCCCTAGTTTTTTTCACATTGTTATTTTTTTTTCACGTTTTATTTCAGATGTATTTTTTACACTAATTTTTATTACATTAAGATTTTAACTATTGAGAATGGTTATTTAACTCTGATACAAGAAAAAAATTCAAGTATGGTTACACAACTAGCACAATATCTTAAAATGAATATTACCCTCGGATATTGGCTCCGGTTAATAGGAATTAAATTATTTAATTTTTAAAATAGTTAGACAATGTAGTCAGTTCATCCACTGATAGCTAGGGTGAAATTAACTTTAATTTTAAAAAAGCATATTCATTTTAAGTCCAGTTTGTTTGCCAGTGGGGTCTTTATCTAGAGCAGGGGTTCCCAAAGTTTTTTTTACCAAGCCCCCCTGAGTCAAGATAAATCTTCTCACGCCCCCCCCCCCCTTCACAATTGTATGAGATAATGAAAAAAATAAAATATACCATTATTACATTGAATAACCATTCATTTATTTGTATTACTATTATTTTTATAACATTACAAGTTAATCTTATGAGATGGATGAGCTTTTTTTTACAAGATTCCCTATTCTTGTATGAGTATTAGAAAGTGCAAAACGAAAATCAAGCACAGCAACATCAAGTTTGCCACGATACTTTGTTTTTATTGCTAAAAAATCTTTTTTGGCACAAATAAGTGCTTGAAAAAGGTAAATACAATCGAAGTGCTTGCTGTGATATACTGGGGTACACTTTGTAATACTTAACCCAAAACGATGATTTGTCCATTTTATCAAAATCGGCAGTAGAACCTTTTTTTATTTCTAAAGCTTGTTCTTGAAGAGTTTTGGGCAGGGAATCTATGTTGACACTGAAAGGATCCTTTGTTAATCTGTAAATATTGTCATCACATATCACATGTGTTAGGTAAGTATCTGTTGAATTCGTCAGTGAGGTTCTCCAACTGGTTTGATATTTGGATTTTTATATAATCGCATTAGACGATCGGACGGCAAAGCTGTCTCGATCTCGAGGTCCCACGCCCCCCTTGACTTATCTTCACGCCCCCCTTGGGGGGCGCGCCCCCCACTTTGGGAACCAATGATCTAGAGCTTGATAGCTTTGGCGGGTGTGATTGAGTTCAAATAGAATTAAATTGAATTGCATAATATAATTCGTTATTGTATAATATATAATCTTATTATCAAATAAAATATTGTAAACAAGTATGTATTATTTATTGATTACTAAAATTTGAGTAAATTTTTATAGTATAAAGTTAAAAACTTGGCGATAAAAATCATTTATTTTATTTAACTATGTTAGTGGTGCAGATTATTATGACTAGTAAATAATTTTTTTTTCATCAAAAATATTTTATATTAATGTTTTTAAAAAAATACACAGAACATGTTTGCATTGTATTTTTAAAGTAAAATATTAATTAAAGGTATTTCGAAGATGAGCAACTGCCTTATATGCTAAAAACAAACCTTATTTTAGCATCAGTGAAAAAAAGAATAAATAAACATGCTTGTGAAAAAACACATTTTTAAATTAGAAAAAAACGTTTTTTTTGCATCTCTACTAGTACTAGACACTTGGAACCTAGCAATTAGGCCATTTTTTAGGCCCATTTTACTAGCCCCGTGGCAGAGAGTTGCAGCCACTTCACACATCATACCTCTGTACATTGCACTGCCGAAGAAAGTATGGTGTGATCATTAGTGAGCCATATAAATCAGAACATCACAGCTAGGGATCGAACCCACGACCTCATACCACCCTTTATTCATTGATAGCCGAACAGACGAGGTCAGTAATTTAATCTACACGGCAAAATTGGCTAAGTAAGTAAGACATGTTTGAATAGATTTAAAGCCAATCTCTTATTATTTAGTAAGTATAACTATACTTACTAAAGGCAATTTGACAATCTGAAGTATTAAATTTTTTATTTTTTTAGAAAAAAAAAAATATACATATTGCGTTTTAGTATAATCCTTTCAACCAAATATTAAGCTGCTGATTAGATAATAAGAAATCTCACCTTTAAAAAATTTGAGGCGCCCACCAACTGAACCGCTACATAAGGAACTTCCTTCAGAATTAGGAGATAGATTCCTAGGCAGTTTACCATCATATGAACTGTCTCGGTGTTTCTCTTCTACTTTATTGCCTGAAAATAAAACCAAAATAAGTAAATACTTAATATTAACAAGTAAAGACTCAAACTATTACGCTAATCATCACCACAAAGTAGAATAAGTTGATATGAATGTGGCAGATTTTCACTGACAAGGCAAAGATATGAATCTGGCAAGACACTAGCATGTGGACCCATTTAATTGTTCACCGAGCTTTAAGATATAAATGGGGAGCTACTTAAGTTAAGTGGTGACTATCTGGTTACAGCTGAAGGCGGGTTTACACGATCCAAGTAGACTTGGACCAAGTAATTTTGATCAAATCTACTTGGTCAAAGTAAAAATGAAATTTTGATGCAGGTTTACACGATCCAAGTAGACTTGGACCAAGTAATTTTGATCAAATCTACTTGGTCAAAGTAAAAATGAAATTTTGATGCAGGTTTACACGATCCAAGTATACTTGGTCCAAGTAGGGGAACTTGTAAAAAAAAAAACCATTTAGAAGCAAAGGAAAAAAAACAAAAATTTAAAAGAAATAAAAACTGTCAATACCCTTCTTATAAACAAATCTGTCACAACTTTTCACGTCTTTTCTCATTTTTGACAGTTTTCTTGTCATAATCATATGGTTGACGCTATCCAAGTCTACTTAGATCAAATAACGTCTAACTCAATTTGGATGTCCAAGTTGACTTTGATAACCTGTTTACACGATCCAAGTAGCATCAAAATAGAGTCAAAACTGATTTGATTTAAGTCAACTTGGATCGTGTAGACGCGGCTTAATGAAGCAACTCACTGAACCACTCAATATTGGCAGGCCTAAGCAGTTTATAGGCTATTGAGTTGGGTGACCATGTCCCCCGTTTTGACCGGGATATCCCGTTATTTTAAGCTTTTGAAGGTGTCCCGTCGGATTCCGAAAAATGTTCCGTTTTTTGGAAAATGGGACATTTGTAGAATGACTGGGTAAAATGAAAAACTTGTCCCATACTTAATGAATTGGAGTTTCCAATCTTAGTAAACATGTTATTTAAGCCGCGTTTACACGATCCAAGTTGACTTGGACCTTTTTTTTTTTTTAACTTTTATTGAATATTGCAACTACAGTTTTACATGTTATAAGCAATAATGATAATTTGATTGTATAACTTAATTTAAATTGACAGATATAAGACTCCTGTCCAGTGACAGAGGTTATTGACTTCGCATAAATTCTTTAAATTAACAAATGTCTTATATCATAATAGATCTTGGGGCCATTGCCGCTTCAATCGCCTAGGAGGATTGTCAGGAATGGTTTGGAATGACAGGTTTTGGATCAAAGGATTTGTGTGGAGGGAGACTGAGTGGTGGAAGGATCTATTGCGGGAAATAGCTAGGTCTCGGACAAATGGGACTTTTAGGTCAGTGTGTAGGATTTGGTTGGGTACGTAGTAGGGTGCATTTACTATAGTTCTGAAGATCTTTGATTGTAAGGATTGGATGCGGTAGGAGTTGGAGCGTTTGGTGCAGCCCCATAGTTCAATGCCATATGTCCATGCAGGTTTGAGAATTGTGTTGTATATGAGTATTTTGTTATGTGTGTTGAGTTTGGATTTTTTGTTGAGGAATCTATGTAAAAGTTTATAGCGTGTGTTGATGCGTTTGCATAGTGTTAATGTGTGGTGTGCCCATGTGAGTCTACGATCAAGGTATAAGCCAAGGTAGCGGACGGTACTATGGTGTGGAATTAGGATATGGTTAAGGAATAGAGGTTCGCAGTTTCCGTGTCTTAAGGAGAAGGTCACATGAACACTTTTACTCTCGTTTATTTTTATTCTCCATTTGTTTAGCCATATTTCAAGAAGATAGAGGTGTTCTTGAATGAGATCAGACGCAACGTGAGAATTTTTATGGGTGGAGAGTATACATTTGTCGTCTGCAAAGGAAGCAAGGATGGTTGAAGGGTGTTGAGGGATCATGAGTGAAAAATATTATATAAGAAGGGAGCAAGGATGCTACCTTGGGGTACCCCTGCATTTATAGGGTAAATAGGAGATGTTGAGGAATTATAGGAAACATGGTAAAAACGGTTTTCTAAATATGATTTAAGGATGAGGTAATAGGTAAATGGGAGGATACCCTTGAGTTTCCAGAGTAAGCCAGCGTGCCAGACCCTGTCGAAAGCTTGAGCTTCATCCAGGAAGACAGCTGAGACTTGGACCAAATCAGTTTTGACACTATTTTGACGCTACTTGGATCGTGTAGACAGGTTATCAAAGTCAACTTGGACATCCAAGTTGAGTTGGACGTATGATGTAAATTTCCTGGGAATTTAAAATCCAGGGAATATTCCCTGGGAAAATTCCTAGGAAGTTTTATAAATACCCAGGAATTTATTGTTTTTAGTAAAACCTAACATAATTAGTAGCTATAGTGCCTACGTAATTAATTATACATAAATTAAGTTTAATTAAACTTGATTTTTATATTATAAGAAGAAAAATAATTATTTCTTAAACAATTATTATTTTTTAGGAAATAAAAACATTATTCACTCAAAAATGAATAATTTTTTAAATACAATGAAAACCATTTTACAAATATGTACAATGAAAGTCATACAAACAAATATTATTTTGAAGCATTTATTAATATATACTTTTTTTCAACGAACCGGTGATGACAATCTAATTATTTGTTAACAAAAAACATTTATTAGCAACAATGGGTCTCAGAAAACCATTTTATTTGGAGAAATCACTAACAAAGAAGATTCTGATGATGAAGCTACTAACATTAGGCTCACTATAACATCAGATTGGGCTCTGCATAATAGGAATAGGCCTAGGCACGGAAATATTTTGTCAACTGGTACTTGGCCGCATTTGTCTATTTCAAATTTATTTTTTATATATTAGTTTATTTATTTTTTATTTTTTAAAAAAATACTTTTTAATTTCTCTGGACATTTCAAGCATTTTCAAAATTCTTTTGTGCCAATTTATTAAAACTAATTATTTCTTAAAAATTATTTAATTTCTTTTCAAAATAATTTTGTATCAATTTGTTTTTATTTATTTAATTAAACTACATAAATATTAAATATTTCACATTTTTATAAATTCCCAATTTTAAGGAATATTTCCAAAAAATCATTGGGAATATTTCCAGGAATATTCCCGACTCACATCACTAAGTTGGACGTTATTTGATCTAAGTAGACTTGGATGGCGTCAACCATAAGATTATGTCAAGAAAACTGTCAAAAATGAGAAAAGACGTGAAAAGTTGTGACGGATTTGTTTATAGAAAGGATATTGACAGTTTTTATTTCTTATAAATTTTTGTTTTTATTCCTTTGCTTCTAAACGATTTTTTTGAAAAGTTCCCCTACTTGGACCAAGTATACTTGGGTCGTGTAAACACTGCATCAAAAACTCATTTTTACTTTGACCAAGTGGATTTGACCAAAGTTACTTGGTCCAAGTCTACTTGGATCGTTTAGGCGCGCCTATATCAACAGTTTGCTTCTCCTATGTGTGATATTTACTCATCATCAGTTTGAAAAAAACAAAAACACTAGATCTTCACACAAAGTATATGCAATAATAATTACAAGATAAAAAGAACTTTTTATAAACTACATTTTTAAATATTCTGTCATAAATCATAAATTTTAAAGCCAAATATGTCAAAACAAATAAAATAACTTGCGGATTTTTTCAGAACTAACTTTCCATACAGCAAAACTTGCTGAAAACGAATTAAATTCTGCTGAAATATGGCTAAAAGTATTATAATAATGCATTGTCGTTGTGTTCTGAGCTATTCTAAAAGTTTAAAAAGTCTAGCTACTCGGTAAGTTAGTTAAAAATTGATTCCAAGATTTGTACTGGACACTCCCACAAACAAACAAACAAACAAGAGAGCAAGCTAATAAAAACGTAGTAAAAATTAACCGGTTTCGACTACTTAACAGCCATCTTCAGATTCTACATTAGTAGTTCACAGTAACATGGTGTTGATGTGGATCTCAGTTATTCAATGATGACCAATATGAAATTTATTGTAAGGGGTAAATCTTACTTTGGACTTTTTAAAACTGTTCCTTTTTACATTCCAAAAAAAAATTTCAGCAGCATCTCGATAAATTCAATCTAATTTTTTAAATTAATTTCAATATTGATTAATTTTAAAAAATGATAGAAGGTTAAGGTTATTTTAGGTTAAGGTTAGTATTTTTTGACCTAATCTAACCATAACCATGGAACGAGAGTTGTAGGCCTCTTTTCAAGAAATTGCAAGTACTGACGCTAACAGGTATCTACATTTTAGCTGTTGCCTTGGAGATGAAAAGTAAGATAGAGGATGTGGGTAGAAAAGAATATAGATACTCAACAAGAAACTGTAAAAAAATACCTCTTCCCTCCAATCGGTTGGCTCTCACCAATAATCACTTTGATTACATAGGTGTTAAAGTTTTAAATAAAATTAGTTACCAGACTTTAAGTTTGCCAGTGAACTTATTTAAAAATAAAATTTAAAAAATGTTAATTGATAATGCTTTTTATACAATTGAATAATTTTTAGAACATTCATGTACTGTGTAGTTTCTGTGTTGTTTTTTATCAATATTTTAGTTTTTATGTTTTGTTAACTTTTTAATTAGTCTCATTAGGTTTAGGTACTGTGATTTTGGTTTTAAGTTATAATGCTATTGAATTTTGTTAAAAAGTAAATAACACTTTAGCTTTTAAGTTTTGTATAGTATGTGGATCTGTGATACTGGTTTTTAAGTTTTAACTCTAATTTATTTATTATTTAGCTTTTAAGTATTATTGTCAGATGTAACTGACATGAAATGCCTTGACTTTTGTGAAACTTTCAGTAAGTAAACACAATAAATAAATAAATAAATAAAATAACCTTCCATCATTACTCTAAAACGTGACACTTTAATTTTTTTTTTTTTTTTTTAAACTATTGAATTTATCGAGATACTACAACCACAATTGTTTTTAGTTTTTATAATAAAAAAAGGAATCTTTTTTTAAAAAATAAATAAATCAGACAGTACAAAATAGGTGGGCCTGATTGTAAATTGCAAATTTACAATCAGTGATTGCAAATTTAACAATTAATGTCAAAAGAGAACATTTTATCTAAAGAACGCATATTTTTCCTTATAATTTCCAAAATTTGCCCACACCCTATCGTCTGGGGCTACAATAGCTCGACCCCCCCCCCCCCTCAACCCCCATTTCAATTGTCAAATTTGGACTAAACTTTTTATGGCCACCCTACTATTGAGCCACACATTAATATATTTTATTACAAATTAATGCAGACAGCTTTATTAAAATTTAAAGTATTTTTATCCTTACTAAAAATGAATTATTATTATTATAATTATTAAGATAAAATACTTTAAAATTTATTTTTAACAATTTAATATTTTAAATGTTATTAGACAAAAAGAACTTGTATACTGGTAACGCAGACCAATTCAGACTTAACATGATCAAGATAGACTACTAATGCAAATTTGATAATATTAAAAAAAAATGTCACTTCATGATAATTATTTGAATCTTCTAAGCATGTATTGCAATTAATTTCAACTTTCTTAAAATATCAAATATCAGAAGGAAAGGAAATAAAAAAAAATTATAAAATAAATAAGTGAATAAATTCTAAAAAGTATCCAGTTCTGTGACAAAAACACATGAGATAGAAAAAAAGAAGGTATTTAAATAATCTGAAAAAATTATTTACCTGATATTAATAACATCACATAACACTGATTATAAGTTCATTTAGATCAAACATAATTTAAAACAAGTTGGTTTTTTTTTTGCTTATTTATACATTAGATAATAAAAATATGTATAAAACAAATAAATTAAATCTATCGCGCGTGTTTTTCAATCATTGAAAAAAGGTGGGGAAAGAGGAAGGTATCGTTATAGACTCTGGTTTGATTGGGTCAAGGGCCATTAAACTAGGGGATTGAGGACCCCACATTGGATCAGAGAGGGTGTTAAACAAGATTCAACTCGTGCAATAAACAATTGTTTACAATTGGATAGCCTTAAAATAAAAGAGAAGGCCTTTTTTTTATTAAACACAACCTACAATCTATTATAATATATACAGGGTGTATCAATTTCAAATGGCCATAGAAAATGGGGTATATCTACACGTCATTTGGAGCAAAAAAGTTCATATAAGCTATAGTCCAATTCTCAACAGGTTAGGAGCTATAGGCGAAAATAGACTGTGTTAAAAACAATCGACCTTTGCCTTAAAAAACTGAAATAACTCAAAATATATTAATCTTGGAACAATGAATGAACAATCGTTGGAAAGAGCAGGAAATTTCCTATAAAATGATGTATGTTTTAGTTGAGTTGTTGCCTTTTTAGTGTGACCCAGAGCTGTTTGAAAACAAAAATATAGATTTTTTTAAAAAATCTGAAAAACTTTGAGCCCACTTATCGATATGACCCGAATGGCAGAAATGCGTACAAAGTTAGGAAAAGTTGGCGCTTTTAATAAGCTTTAAAACAATACCAAATAGAAATTGATACACCCTGTATTAACAGTACTTAACTCTTACTATCAAATAAAATTGTCCCAAGTCTGGGAGCAAATACGATATTTCAAAAAAATTATTAAAATTTTCTCATAAGCTTAATCTATAAATAATACAACAAAAAAGTTTTGCTTAGATAGTAAAAAATGTGTGTAGATAGTTCTTTGAAGAGTATACAGTAAAAAAAAGTGTTACTTAGATAGTAAAAATATCACTAAGAAATTAATTTTAATGATGTGGTGAAGATTGTTTTTGAATTAGCTTTATGTGCTCGAGCTTCATTAAAAAGCTGACTATGGTACGACCATGTCCTTCTACATACCAACCAGGGTCAACCAAAAAGGTAATGGTAATCTCCTCTTATCAACTGAATTTAAAATGTGTACTTGAACCTATTCGCACTTCAGCTTGCATATGTTTTACACATAATTATGTGCTATATTGCATGCCTCATTCTGCTCGTTGGTTTAATTGTTACAGTAAAAATATCTTAATTTTTAACAGCATAATTAAAAAGAGGTGGATTTATTTATGAAGGTTAATGAAAGAAAATTCCGAGGTTAGTATGAAGATTTATTAAATGATTTAATTTAAAAAGCTTAAGTGTCATCAGTCATCAGTGACCTAAAATAAAAAATTTTGTTTACATTTAACAAAACTAATTTGCTGTTTGTTTATTTAAAGTAATTGTTTATATCGAGTTTTTAGTGAAAAACAATGAGTGATTTAAGTGATTATGACGAAAATGAGGAGAATAATACGCCTCCCGAAATGATTAATTCGGCACAAAATACAACTAATGAAATTATGTCATCTTTATCAAAAGAGAAATACGAATTTACATACAGGAAGTTTAAAAAAAAATTTGTTCTGCATTTATTATTAAACTTCAACAATCGTAGATAAAGTACAGTATGCAACTCGTGCGAAAACAGCATTTTGCTTCGCTCGTGTGGTTTTACTACCTTCACTATCGCTCAGGTGCAAACTCTACACTCACATACAAAATGCTACTTTCTGCACTAGACGTGTAATACATTACGCTTCCTTTAAAAAAATCTAAATAAACAGGCCAAGTGTGTAATAGTCAGCACACATTGATGGTCCGCAGGCAACGATGTAGCTTTTTAAAAAGCCTGATGTGGCTTTGGCTGTGGGTCTGATATTCACGAAACACATAATCAAGGTACACATAATAAGCGAGGTATAAGGAGGAGGGGGGGGGGGGACACTTTTCACACCAACTTCAAACTTGTCTTCGCTCACCCTATCAAAGTTATAACCAAAAAATTATATATTTTTGTAATCAGCTCGACGTACCCTTTCATATGATACCCCACACGGTCTCCAGAAAAAACAATTATTTTTTAACCCTTAAGTTTTTTTACCTTATTTTTTTTTAAAAAAATTCTTTTAAGTCGCTATATTTTTAAATGCGTGGGTAGGTACTATACACATATATGCCAAATTTCAAAGTGATCGGATGAAAGGTGTCACCGTGAGGGCAGGCGACAGATGGACGGACAGACAGACACACGCAGGAAAATATAAGTATCCTTGGTTTTGCCTACGGACCCTAAAAAAAGAGGTAATTCTATAATGTTTACACTTAACTTATTGTACATTTAAAAACCTAAACTAAACTGACCTACTGTAGACTTAGCAATGATGTGGTATGGTTAGTTTGTTGCAATTTTAATCTAAATAAAAAAAAAACTACCACAAGAGAATTTAAAATCCACATAAAAGCTTAATGTGATTATAACCTATTTTTATAAGCTTATTCTAAATATAATGATGTGGGGTGTACAATCCAGTGTATACCACAAAAAGTCAAAAAAAAAAAAAAAACACAATATCTAATTAATTTCATAATAAATTAATGACTTTTCCACTATTAATTTTATTTACAAGATCTAAGTTTATCAAAATCTTGGTTGGAACCATTAATTTTATTTCTATAATACCTAAACTAGAATTGATAATTAAGTAAAGAGATTTAAGAGAAACAACACTATAGCAGATGTCTGATCGCAAATCAAACATCTGCCATTGCCAAACACCTTGCAGATAACAACACCATACGTTATAATAACAATTACCATTAAACTTCTTGATTATCAAATTCCTTATATACAAAATAAAATTGATTTGCATCATAATGTCCCATTGAAGTATTTTTTTTTTTTTTTTAAGAGTAATCAATCCCAAGTCATACCTCTGCCATTGGCCAAACAGTATGCAGATAAAAAAGATATGTGTGAGGCTCTCACGCATTAGAAGTGAAACTTAAGTTCTAGAATGCATTGCTCTCTTTCATTTTTTGACGAATTTATTATTTCAGGATTAAGAAATGGTTATGCGAAATTTAATTGAAAAAAAATATTGCTACGCTAAGGCAACCACATTTATTCCAATAAAAATAAATATTTATTTTGATTTGCGGTCTTTAAATAGATATAATAACTTATTTAAATTAATTTTTCTTGTAAGTATACAATTAAGCCCGTTGCCATGAACCCAAAAAATAATCTAATTATAATAAATAGTCTAATTACATATAATCCATCTAATATTAAATATTACGCTTATATACTAATTTTGTGTGAATTCTAATTGGCAATGTAATTGGGGCAATGGTTAGCACGTAGGCTTCATGATCCGGAAGTCAGTGGTTCGCATCTCGCCTGAATGAAAGATTTTTTACAGATAAATCTTTCACCAGGATTAGTCTCGAAACACAAATTCCGTTTCATTACTTCCGTCACACAAATTTCATTACAATTAATCTGTAAAAATGTTGGAATCTTGGACGAGCCTCGAATCCCAAACTTCGTTACACGATGGTCCCTATTTAAAAAAAATTCACTCTACCGCCACCAAAGAAGTTTCACTTAAAAAAAAAATACAATACAACAATTATCATTTTTTTTTTTTTTTTTTTTTATTTGTCTAATTCCTTATATGAAAAATAAAATTGATTTATCTACTCATGGCAGCAAAATTAATTAAGCATTACTTAACTGTTTTTAGGCTGGAGATTACTATTTCGCTGATTTGTCATTAAGATATCAAAAACAGGCAGGAAAGTAATTGAAACAGACAAGGAAATATTCCCCTGCCTAGGCAGGAAAAGTACAGTGTTTACCAGTGCGTGTCACAACATCTGTTTATGTTTAGTTTTATTTTAAAAATAAAATAATAAAAAAAAGATAATTGTTATAATGTATTTTTTTTATCTGCATGCCCCGTTTAAATGCATGTTCTAACGTCACCATGGTTTTTCTTTTTAAAAAAAATCATATATTTGTTCATAAGTACAAATAAAAAGAAGAAATTAAATAGACATACCCTAGAGATATAATAAATAATAAATCAAAATAAGATCTTTACTAATGTAAATAAACAAAACATAAAAATATATTAAAGTTATTTTATCCTAATCGTACCCGCGTAATGACACATATTTAGTAACAAGTATACTGATATAGGCTAAATAACAACGTATTTATACCTTGAATCATTGAATCATTCGTTTAGCAAGAAGGACCTAAGTTTAAGTAGATTGCAAAAGAAGTAGAAAATATTTTTTGACATGTGTTTTTCGAAAGGGTTAATGATTGAAGCAATATTAGTGGGGTCACTATTGATCATGTCGCAGAGATGAAGAGGGAGGAAGTGGTTTCTTTGATGTGAATACATGGGACACCTAAATAAGAGGTGTGCCAGGTCCTCGGCTTCATTAAGGTTGCATATACTACAGTTTTCACTAGTGTTAATTTTATATAGGCATCCTTTGAAGGAGATTTTAATTGTGTTGTATCCTGAGGTTCGTATTTGAGCTAACATTTTTTGCATGTTGTAGGGAAGATTAAGATGCAGGTAGTTGTTACTATGGTTTTGAGATACATGGAGGATATTATAAAAGTTACTGTACGTAGATTCTTGGATCCGCTGTAAATCTTGGGCTTGTAGTTTTAACTGAAACGTTTGGATTATTTTTGTAAGCGTGCCAGGATTTATTTCTTGATCTAGAGAAATATTGATATTGGAATCTAAAGTTTTTAGTAAATCTTTTAGCTGAGTGAACCAGTTTAGTTTATGAGTATTGGACGGCACCGAGTCTAGCTCCTTTAGTCTCATGAGACAAGATTTCATAATGCTGCTATTTTCTAAGGTGTTGAGGCGGTTAAAGAATCGAAGCGTTTGTTTCAATATGTGGACGGAAACATGACAGAGGTTGAATTCGGAACGTATAACATAGTGGGGAACGTTTTTCTGGAGGGAGAAGAAGTTCTTAAAAAAGTAGTTTTGAGCAGTTTCTAACTCATCAAGATATCGCAAAGCCCAAATGGGTGCAGAGTATGTGAGAGTAGAGAGTACACATGCTTTGTATGTTTCAAGTGTGGCGTCAAAGCTAATATTTTTGCTGCGGGCTAAAGTTTCACGTAGAGCTCCTGCTGCTGCGCGACAACGACTTACAGCTTGCTTAGTAGCCACTTCGAACACTCCTTTTTGCGAGAAATATACTCCTAGGTAATTAAACTTATTGACTAATTCTATTTTCTGGTTGTTGTAGTAAATATTATTGGCACTTCTTTTAAGTCTTCCTTTACAGAAAGTAAGGGTTTTTGTTTTTTGTAAATTTACTTCCAAGCTATTAATTTCACAGTATTCTGAGAGGATTTTTAGAGCCTTGTTTGTAGCTATCTCGGAATCACCGAGAATGGTGAGGTCGTCTGCAAACAGAAGTAATCCAATGTCTCTTTTTCCATCAATACTGATTCCAGTTGCTCCTCTACTCGTGAAGAAATATTCTATATCCGCTATGAATAAGTTAAATAATAAAGGGGAAAGAATTTCGCCTTGTAGAAGACCTCTTGCAATATGTATAGCATCAGAAATTACTCCGTTGAATTTAATATTTGTATGGGCACATTTATATAGGTTTGATATTATATTTATGATTTTATCGGACATTCCTATTTGCCTAAGTTTTTTTTAAAGAGAGTAGTGTGAACGATTCTATCAAAAGCCTTGCGGAAGTCAACAAAAACTGCTATGACTTTTCTTTTAGGCAAGCGTAAGTGATTTTGGATCACGGAGTTCAAAATAAAAATATTGTCCATACATCCTTTGCCCTTCATGAATCCAGACTGAATTTCCGGTATAATTTTATTATCATCTGACCATTTAGTTAAGCACTGATTAATAACAGATGTAAATAATTTTTGCAAAACTGTTTATCAAAGATATGCCTCTATAATTGTTTGGATCTTCTTTGTCACCTTTTTTGTACAAAAGGATTGTTAAGACTTTAGACCATTCATGCGGTATGTCTTCTGTATCCATAATTTTATTAAACAATGATGTTATATAGAGCACCCAATTGTCAGGAAGAAATTTAAAAAATTCATTGCTAATACCATCCGAGCCTGAAGAGGAATTAAATTTTAAACTTCTTAAAGCCTCGATTACTTCTTCCGTCGTTATGGGGGCATCTAATGTTGGGTCAGAATTTATAATTCTAGTTGAGCCTAAGATAGAATTACTTATTTCAAAGTATGGTTCTTGAAAAAGGTTTTCGTAAAATATTTGCCACGTTGAGATGTCTATGTTTACAGGCCCGAGGAATGGTTTCTTTTTATGCTGACGCAAGATAAATTTATGTTCTACTATATTTATAAATATTATTATTTTGTACAATGGCATATATAAAAGAAAATGTAAGTGACTCATTTGTTCAAAGCTGTTATGCTTTTAAACAAATAAATAAATTGAATTGAATTGAATATATTTGTTCATAAATCTTGTAACCGCTTTGTTTACATTTGGTCCATCATTACTAAGCATAAGAAATTTAGCCTTATTTAATGCCTCACATAACTTGGCAAATAAAACTTGAGCAGTTGCTGAGCCAATAAAAAATGTTTGTAAATGTGTTACAATCCTTTCAGTTGATTCCGACTAATACCTAACAGTTATTAGCAACTCTTTATAGGATGCAGCATTGGTAGTTTTGTCGTAACAAAGTGTAAAATAACAATTATCCATTTCACTTAACATCAAGGTTGTAAAGTACACTTTCCCATTTTTCTATGAAAGCTGTACACAAGCAATGTGCCACATATACATACCCAGGCAGCACCAAAGCTGGCCCTCAGTTTCCCAGGGCTTTCCGCAAGATGTAAAAAACTGACTTTACTGACCAATTTCATGAAATACTGACCTAATACAGACTTTCCTAAAATAGTACATTACGTGTCGAGTGTGGAAAGTAGCATTTTGCATGCGAGTGTGGAGTTTGCACCCAAGCGACAGCGAGGGTAGAAAAACCACACGAGCCATGCAAAATGCCGTTGTCACACGAGTTGCGTACCGTACTTTATCTACGATTGTTAGATTTAAATAATAAATACAGAAAAAAATAAACTTGCTGTATGTAAGTTCGTATTTGATAAAGATGGCATTAATTCTTGAGTTGTATTTTTTGCCGAATTAATTATTTCTGGAGGAGTATTATTCTCCACATTTTCGTCAAAGTCACTTGATTCATTCATTGTTTTTCACTATAAACTCAATATAAACAGTTACTTTAATAAAAGAACAGCAAATTATTTTTGTTAAATGTAAACAAACTCGCTAATCGTGCGTAAAGCTGAAGAATTCCTCTTCTTTACCGTGCTAGCGTGGTAAAGAAGAGGAATTATTCAGAACTATGAGACGTGCATGCTCAATGAATACAAGTACGTAAATAATCACTTTCTACACATCTAAACAAAGATATAATGTTTATATTTCGTATCAATTGTAGATAAATACCTATACAGACTATTTCTGAATTTACTGACTAGTTTGCAGCCCTGTTATAAGTCGAATTACCTAGAGCTTTATGGATTTTAAACATTTTATTATATTCTACAGGTTATGGGTGGTAAAGAAAAACATGCTAAAATGAAATATAAATGTAAAGACTGATTGATTAAGCATGATGGTAACAAAGAGGAATATATTTAAGATCAGAACTTTTGCTAACCAGGCATAATCAGAGATCTTATACAGTCCACATTGCTTAATGTTATCACATAATGTTATCAACTGTTTGGCATAATCAAAATAGCTTGGAACGGGCCGATGAAACACCAATGCATTAAAACTTGTCTGTTTATTGTTATCAATATTTTGTTCATTGTTTCTGTGAATATCCTTATTTTCTCAGACAGTAAACCTCACTTCACCTCCCCCCATAACTACGAAGGACCGTAATCAGATCTCAGAACTCGATGTGTTTTAGTCTTTCAATAATTGCTTTTCTATCGCCGATTTTTAAGAATTTTAAAGTTCAATTTTTAAACGAAGAATGAGCTCTTTGAAAAGTCATGTACATTTATGTAACTTACATAAATTGATTTATTTAATGAAAAAAATTCAATTAAATTAAAAATTAGTGATTATATTCTAGTAACAGATGCTTATATTATTGGTGTCAGTTCTAAAGTTAACAGTGTTGTTGGTTTTAGATATATAATATATTTCCAGAACATTTCTTCGATGGAAATTAGGTTCTTGAGCTAAGATAGTGGGATTAATAAAATCAAATTTGTGATTAGTGGAATGGAAGTGATGGGTAAGGGCAGTGGGATTGGGATAGTTGAGTCTAAGGCTGTATTCATGTTGGTATAATCTTTTATGTAAGAATTGGCAAGTTTGACCTATATACGATGAGTCACAATCTAAACAGTTGATTTTATATGAGGCATCAGATTTATCTTTAAGTGGAGTTGGGTCTTTAAGTCTGGAAAATAGTATTTATCTACTCGCGGCAGCAAAATTAAACATTACTTAACTGTTTTTAGGCTGAAAAGTACTATTTCCCTGATTTGTCATTAAAATATTAAAAACAGGCAGGAAAGTAGTTAATACAGTCAGGAAAATACTTTCTCTGCCTAGGCAGAGAAAGTAACAGTGTTTACTGCGTGTCATAACCTCTTATTTTGGCAAGAACAGTTTATACTATTATCTCTATCTTACATCATTATATATATATATATATATATATATATATATATATATATATATATATATATATATATATATATATATATATATATATATATATATTTTTATAAACAACATTCTTTATTTAATTAGATATTTTACATAATTATAAGTAGGTACATTTTTTAAATATAATAAGTTTGTTGTCTTTCTCCTCTACATGGTTTCCCGAGCGTAGAGGAGGAGTCATACAATAGCTTGCATTACATACATATATCTATATACAATTAGAATGGGTTAAGATTGATAAATGAGTCCTAATATAATTTAAAATTTCTCACTTTTTAAAATGTGTGTTTTTTCTAAATGCTAAATACGATATTTTTATTTATTATAGTGGAATTTGAGCTATATAATAGCTATATAATATTATAGTTAAATAAGTAATATTTAATAAATATACGTTTTAATAATAAAATAATTTGTTTATATTTGTTAATTCTGTAAAATAAGTTCAATGATTAGTAGATCTTTAATTAAAAAAATAGTAGAGTCACTGGCTATACTGCAGCGTCATGTAAACATTGAGCATCCATATTATTATTATAATTGAAGTCATTCTAGATTAGACTAGCTACTTTTCTTGATTTATCCTAGTTACTTCTTTTCTTTTAAGCAATAGAAGATATCATTAATACTTTTAGTAATTTGTTAGTAAAAATATAAATAAATATTTTATATTGCGTGCATTATTCATTCAGAAGTTACGTGTGTTATAAACGTGTGTTTTGTATTTTGTTGTTATAGATTGAGTTTGCTTTTCACTTATTGTTATTATTCCCAAGTTTCTTATTTGAACGTTAATTTTAGTTTATACATATGTTATTATCTTTATTAATATGACACTTAGTTATTAACTGTTATATTAATAAAGATTTTATTAATTTTAGCAGCTTCATTTTTCTGCCGCAAGTAGATAAAATATTGTATGCAACAAGGCAGCAAAGGAAACATTTCTGCCTCGTTTATTCATTGCCTGCCTCGGCAGTCAAATAGGTAAATTACCTGCCTCGGCTTCACCTCAGTAAAATTCCATTTTGCTGCCTAGTTACATAAATAACTATTTGATGGTGTTTGTGGGTTTGAAGGAGATTTTAGTTGTGGGGGATTATTTATTTATTTATTTATTTTTTTTTTTTTTGACCTTGTCAGAAAGACCTTTAACATAAGTTTTCAAGGGGAGTGTCAGGAACTGGGATGTTAACATTGTTTCTAGAATTAATAATTGGACAGGGATTGGGATAGTTGGGTCTGAGGCTATTGACCAGTCCTATTTCTAACATCAATATGTTTATAATCTAAATTCAGTACATATTGTCTATTACCTGTAGTTAAACCCTGACAATGTGCATAAATTACACGAAACCAGTTGGTTAAACTATGTAGTTTTTATTAAACGGTACCTAACTAATTTTAATCCTTATTAATAGCTATAAAAACACAATTAAATTTAAAAAAAACAAAAAAAAAAACAGACTAACATCATAAAACTCGTTAAGGTTATTTCTAAAGCAATTTTGTTGAACTTCTTCTCTTAAGCTGTAATTTCTCAATATAGACTGGTTTTAAACATAGAACTGATCACAATGTAAAATAATCATCAGTAAAATTCATCTGTTCCCTGATACTGTTTAACTAAAGCAAGTGGAACCAGGGTTGCCAAGCTAAGCTGTTCTTGTACGCTTAATTTTAAAATTACCGTACATTTCCGTACCTCTAAAATTAAAAGTTCATTATTACTCACAACCCCACGTCTGTTTTAATTCAATGATAAATAAGGTTATTTCTATGGGGAAAATCTCAATAATGATCACCGAGGACCAACTGATTACAGAGTTCATAAGGTGAATTTTTTTCGGTCCACTCAGACCTAAACTGTAACTTTTTAAGTTTACATTTTCATATTAGGTAGCTCACCGCGTGAAAATAATACTAATTTAAGTGGTAGGACCGGAGGATTCACTGCTACCACATTCATTTTAACAAAATACATACTAACTAGGTAAAATTAAAAAAAAAAAAAAAGAAGATGACAAACAAGAAGGTTAAATCACAACTGAACTGAAACGCATGCTGCAGTAAATTTAAATAGAACAAAGAAAAAAAATTGCAGAAAATTAGGACAGGGGATTTGCTGTAACCTCAGACAAACTAAACTTCCCAGAATTATTGAGGAGCAGGAGTTAGACAAAGTAAGTGTAAATCAGTTAAGAAATCTGCCTCATTGTAATTATTTTATGGAAAATCAAAATCATTTTTCGCCCAATAACCGTATATTTGCATACTGTAATAAATTAATTACCGTGTTGGTACCTGACTAAGAAAAACGTATGTTTACGGTAATTCCGTGCAGTTAGCAAATCTGGTTGGAATTACTCTGCAGTAAATACACTGAATATTGACTAATCTAAATGCCACGGAGGTACAAAGTAGCTTGCGAAAAACGCTCGACATCGATAACAAAGAAGAAAATGAGGAATTATACTCATTAATTTATATCAGTTTCTCGACAGTTGATAAATATTACAATAGATAATAACGTTTTACACAGTAACGGTCTTTTTTTATTTGAATAATAATATGTGTCCTTTTAAGCACACGCGTTTCATTCATTTAGCACGACTTAACAGCATCATTTTTGATAACCTGACCGATTTGATCATCCAAATCACTCTGTCCCAATTAGTTCAAATTAACAAGGTTTTACTGTATTAGCTTTAAAGTGTTGGGTCAAAAAAGTGTTGAAAATGATTTCATTAATTTTTAGGGTCCGAAGGCAAAACCAAGGACCCTTATATTTTCCTGCGTGTGTCTGTCCGTCCGTCCTCTTGCGTGCTCTCACGGCTACACCTTTCGTCTGATCACTTTGAAATTTGGCATGTATGTGTCTTGTACCTGCCCACATATTTTAAAAATATAGCGACTTAAAAAAAATATTTTTCAAAAAAATTAGGGTAAAAAAACTTAAGGGTTAAAAATGTTTTATTTTTTTTCGACACAGTGAGGGGTATCATATGAAAGGGTACGTCGAGCTGATTACAAAAATATATAATTCTTTGGTTATAACTTTGATAGGGCGAGCGTAGGCGAGTTTGAAACGTTAAATTTTCAAGAAACAGTGACTGTTTATGAAAAAACAGCAGCAAACCTCCTTTTAAGTCTTTAATCATAGATAGCTTAAATTTTCAAGAAACAGTGACTGTTTATGAAAAAACAGCAGCAAACCTCCTTTTAAGTCTTTAATCATAGATAGTTTAAATTTTCAAGAAACAGTGACTGTTTATGAAAAAACAGCAGCAAACCTCCTTTTAAGTCTTTAATCATAGATAGTTTAAATTTTCAAGAAACAGTGACTGTTTATGAAAAAACAGCAGCAAACCTCCTTTTTAAGGTGGGTTCACAGCTAGCAGACCTCCATGAGGGCTGATTACTACTCTCTTCCTCTAGCAGGTCCGCAAAAAGTTGGTTCTAACCATCTTTTTGGCGCAGCCGCTTTAAAGTCTGTATGAAACCTTCAACTTTAATTCCTCTTCTAATCTTTTATGTTTTTCTTTTTCATTTTTAAAATTAATTCTTGTATTCATGATTATTCTTGAATAATCACGAACTAAAAAATAAAGCGTTAATTGAACTGTTCAAAAAGTTGATTGTTAAATCAGGAAAAAGGTAATATTATCCCTTTAGAACAACAAACAAACAAACGAATAGGCTTTGTTTACAATAATATATTGTATTAAGAATATATTGATATCTATATAGCTCCGAATGTGCGGAGATCAGCTAGCTGTGAACCCACCTTTAGCCATTGTTTATAGATATTTTGAATTTTAGTAAAGCAGTGATTGTTTATAAAAAAAACCACAAACATTCTTTATCTACGATTGATACGAAATATAAACATTATATCTCTGTTTAGATGCATGGAAAGTGATTCTTTTTGTAGCTGTATTCATTGTGCATGCGTGTTTCATAATCGTGTGATAAGGTGAGGAATTCCTCTTTTTTTCCGCCCTAAGTCGGAAAAAAGAGGAATTCTTCACCTTAACGCACGATTAGCGAGTTTGTTTACATTTAACAAAACTTATTTGCTGTTTGTTTAATTAAAGTAACTGTTTATATCGAGTTTTTAGTGAAAAACAATAAGTGATTTAAGTGATTATGACGAAAATGAGTAAAATAATACGCCTCCCGAAATAATTAATTCAAAGAATTAATGTCATCTTAATCAAAAGAGAAATACGAACTTACGTACAGGAAGTTTTTTACATTTTCTTTTCTGTATTTATTATTAAAATCCACAATCGTTGATAAATTACGGTACGCAACTCGTGCGAAAACTGCATTCTGCTTTGCTCGTGTGGTTTTACTACCCTCGCTGTCGCTTGGCTGCAAACTCCACACTCGCATGCAAAATGTTACTTTCTGCACTAGAAGCATAATGTACTATTATAGTCATTGTTTATAGTTGCACTCCTCATAAACTCTTCACAAGCATTATTTATAGACTGATTAAGAAACATACAAATTTAAACAGGAAAAACTGTTACATTCAATTTAAACGAAAACTTACTTGTGAAGAGAAATTATTATTATGGATTTAGCAGAGTATTTATAATCGTGTTTGCAAAGGGATTTGTCAAAAAATGTAAAATTTATCAATACCAAAAAACATACAAAATAGAAAAATTGCAGGAGAAATAAAATTCCAGCTAAAAAGAAAAAAAAAATACTGCTGTAACAATTAGCAACATAAACTAATTCACATTTGCATATATGTATTTAAACTTTTTGATGAAAACTAAGAGAAAATACTAAAATAAATAAAATGCTAAAGGAAGAATAATATCTGAAAAATACAAATAAATAATCCTGTAACCAGCACCATCTTAAACTAATGCTTTATTGAACGTGCAATATGGTCAAGGAATCATAGAACAGAAACAGTTATTGGTAATAACTATAGTTGGAAATTACATTACATAGAGTATTATATGGCCGGCAACTGTAATAGACATTACAATGTAACCTTCCTTACAATAACCTGCTCCTGTATTAGGGGGTAATATGGTAAAACAGTAATACTACGTTTCCTTGATGTTTAAATAAGGATTGAATACAGTTTTTGGATCCAAAGTGTCCATGGAAACCTAGATTCAATACGATACCGATCCCGATACAATACACTAAATTCAGGGATCGTATCTGGATCGAGTTGCATGGAAACACCTTAACTCGATTCGACAAGCGCAGAGAGTGGGTGTGAGCGCACCTAGCATATTTCTGTAGAAACTGTAGTCAAATCTGTCAAAATACGTATAAAAGGTGAAGGTTACAAAATTATTTATAACCTTTATCAATTTTGTTTTGTTTTATTTCGTATTGAATACAGATTCAATACCACTCATGGAAACACCTAACTTGTTAAATACCAAATCAGGATTCAATCCGTATTTTAACACAAGGAAACGTAGTATTAGTTAAGTAAAAATATATTTTACAGGTGCCACCGATCATATTAAAACAAAATATGTGCATAATTAATTACGTGCTTTGACAAATAGGACTTGTGAGTGCTTTTACCTTCAGGATTATAATTCATGGTTGGTTTTCTATTTTATTTCACATATGGTGATTTACAAACATAAAACTTTTCACCACGATGTTATTTAATTAATCTAATTCATATACTAAACTATTTGTTAATAAAAGCGTTAAGAATTTGTTCATTTAAATGGTAAATGTCAAAGAAAAATAATAAAATGGGTTAGCAGCAACTAGAATAGAATAAAAAACTAAACATAGAAATAACTAGACAAAATAAAACAAATATTTATCTCGATCTATATCAAATTCAGTTCATTTGATTATTTGTAGTTCACTTTTATTTAAAAAAAAAAAAAAAAAAAATGATAAGAATAATTCGAAATTAGATTAGGTAAAAGAAAAAATTTTAAATACCGCCGTAAGGACTTGTTAAATATAATTAAAAACATTAGTGAAAACAAGAAAGTTTAGGAGGAGTGTTAAGAAATATTTACTGGAGTAGATTAATTGAGTATGTAGGGGAAGGTTGGGGATGGCAACGAACAATGGTATTGTGTCGAACCCATATAGTAATCAGAGCAAACTAAACGATAATGACACTAGGCAACATCTCACCTTCCAAGCGGTCGCTGCAACAAGAATTCTCGTAATTCGAAACTTTGAACGTTGGTTCATGATTGACGTCGGACCTTTTGCATTCCTTTCTTGAACCATAGGAATTGGCAGAAGAGTCTCCATTAACGAAATTTTCATCTGACATACTGGCACATGATGCATCAATACAAGGGTCTTTTAATTTCATGCCTTCTGATCCATTATCACAAACACCGAAAGATTCCAAAAAGAAACGGAAGCGCGATACCGAGGCAAAACAACAAAGTCAAATTTAAACATTTCACATCCTAGGTGCGATATTTACGTACAGGGAGACGTCGTTTCGCTAGTTAAACACCTGGAGAAAGCGGATGAAAAAGGCATCGCACGAGTCCTTCCGTCGGACAAAATCATAGCAGCATTTCAACGCGGCCCCGGACACAAGCTGCACGAATTATCAATCGTTTATCGACGAGAAATAAATAAACATACGATGTAAGTTGAATGTGTATGACAACCCGACATAATTCCACTTCTCCAAGAATGTCATACTCATATTCTTTTAAGAAAAGCTCTGAAGTAGAAGTACCAACCGTTCCACAACAAACAAAACACATTATCAGTGTTACCGCTTTGAAAAAAGGAGCCCTTGCTGAGCCGCCCCCCCCCCCCCCCCCCCCTTAGACATTGCTCTCGGGAACGTACATAAAAATTAGCAGCATTGATGCAAGTTTAAACAAATTTAGAAATCTAAAAATAACTAGAAATAATATAAAAAGGTTCATATAATATATGAACTCATTAATATATGTTCAAATATTTCCAAAAACTCATGGTTAAGTCAATAAATCAAAACAATATGTGTGAGGCTCTCACGCATTAGAAGTGAAACTTAAGTTCTAGAATGCATTGCTCTCTTTCATTTTTTGACGAATTTGTTATTTCAGAATCAAGAAATGGTTATGAGAAATTTAATTGAAAAAAAATATATATATATTTGCTACGCTAAGGCAACCACATTTATTCCAATAAAAATAAATGTTTGTTTTGATTTGCTGGTCTTTAAATCGATATAATACAATTAATCTGTAAAAATGTTACACTTGGACGAGTCTCGAATCGCAAACTTCGTTACACGATTTCACTATCTGAAAAAATTCACTCTACCGCCGCCAAAGAAGTTTTACTTCAAAAATTTTAACAGGCGTCGACTCTTAAACAAATTATTTTATTACCTTGGATTTAAAGCCTAATATCACCACCCAAAATTAAATATACACTTTGTTCGTCATATCTTTAATAACTGTGTTCTTATTTCTTATGATTACAGTAGAAGCTCTCAGCTAAGCATCCATGGGTAATTCAAGGCAAAAAGATAGGAGGTGGGTCAAAACCCCTTAATGCATCGACGAACCACGCCAAAATAAAATAAAGGGTCGAATTCTTGAATATTATTTCCCCGCATAAAAACAAGGCAATACTTAATGATTCGTTTAAAGACACGCACAAGTTTAAAGGTCTAAGCTAAAAAAATGTATGTTTTTTAATGAAGTACTAGATTTATTATCATGCTGCATTTTTGTCAAAAAAAAAAATTGTAAATTCACCCGATTTGGGGTTTTTATAAGGTAGTGTCACATCGGCAGGAACCAATTCTAACATTAGCTACAGTGTTTAAGTTTAATAAAAAAAAAATCTAAATTATATAATAAACTTTCAATTAGTCCCTAAAATAAAAATTAAAGTGGGAGTGGAAGATGTTTGAATATATGCATAACATTTCAAATAAGTGTCAAAGATCATTATTATGTTAATTGTATTGTAACAACCAACATACTTTACAGTTCTCCAAGGATGTCATACTGAATGACCCTTGCCGCAAGGATTGTGGTGAAACTTAAAGCAATCACCCTGTGGAACAAGGTAAAAAAAAAATTAGAATGCCTTCTTAAAATGTCATACCTATACGCATAGGAAACTGAGTATTAAATCATCTATCGCTTGTTGGTCTAAAGGCCAACAAGGTCCACATGCACGATCTGACTTGGTCGGGCGGTTGGGCCAATTTGGTCAGGTTGGGCCAGAAATCGGGTGATGTGTAGTCAAGGCATTAGCCCGACTTGGTCGGTGCACCAAGTCGGCTGTCAGGTGGGTACTGCCACCCGATCTACCTAGGTCGGACAACCAACAGACAAGATCGGGCCGTGTGTAGCACTGTCATTGGACAAACTGATAATAATGAGCTGGTTTTGACAGTCCAATAGTTCAAGCCTATCATTATTTACGATTTGGTTTGTTTAAGCTGGGAAATTCAAAGTGTTAGGAACGGTGGCAACTGACAAGTAGTAGTAGTTACCTAGTACTTCCTACTAGACGGGTAGGACGAACCACTTGTTCGAACCTCGCAATCAGGCCTACAGTGGACCCATTTTAAATAAAATAAATTATTAAAGAAAATTATTTAATTAAATATCGCCTTTTCTTACGAGGACATTAGGATAAACAAAATGTAAATTTTCAAACAATACCACGAAGGTTCCCTTTTCATATTGATGGTTTTTTTTAGAATAGAATCATTTCATGATAAAAAAAAAAAAAAATTGTTTCGGTTTTTAAGTCAGGTAATAATTTATACCTCTGACACTCATTTAATACAAGGTGGCACAGCGCAGATGACCACATTTTAAATAATTACCATGTGCTTCATACATATTCTTCAATAATTATGCCAGTATAATATATATGACCAATATATGTTTGGTTTTGTGAAGGATACATTGTAAAACACATGCATAAAATTAAAGTATAATTAGTAGTGATGCTAGCTGTACCCTGAATAACTATTTAGTATAGTAACGTGGATCCTATAAGGGTAGAAGGGAGAAGAAGAAGACTCAACTACTTCATATCGGCAATGTTTCGGCTTAACCAGCCATTTTCGAGCCTAAACATTATAATGTAATAATAGCATGACATCGGAAACTATACTGGCATTATTACAATGTTGTTTCACATAAAGATACAATATTAATTACCTCTGTCATCTGAATTAGCCCTCAAGCTATAGAGTTAAAACTGTGAGAATGAATAAATATTTTGGGGAACTGGTATATTTAATTATATAGTATAAGTAATTATATGTTTTACTGATTTTAGGTTTTTTTGACGTGGTGAACTACCAGTTCCCCAAAATATTCATTCATTCTCACAGTTTTAACTCTATAGCTTGAGGGCTAATTCAGATGACAGAGGTAATTAATAATGTATCTTTATGTGAAACAACATTGTAATAATGCTGTATAGTTTCCGATGTCATGCTATTAATAAATTATTATGTTTAGGCTGGAAAATGGCTGGTTAAGCCGAAACGTTGCCGATATGAAGTAGTTGAGTCTTCTTCTTCTTCCTTCTACCCTTATAGGATCCACGTTACTATACTAAATTAAAGTATAATCTTCTAAAATTAATAATAAACATTATTTTAGTGTGACTTTGACTTACCTGTATGGTAAACTAGAGATTCTGAGATAGATGTGAGATGACAGACATACAAATATTGAATAAAATGCAGCATGAATGGCTCCTCCCTAGTATAGGGTTATACAATGACTTATTTAACCCTTTGATTGCTGAGGTATATATTGTAAGGTTGTTCCCCAGGCCTAGGGTCCAAAACAGGAATGTTCCACCCTGGCCTGAGGCTTTTCTACCTCACACACTAAATCTACCACACATTTTTTTTAAGTCGTTTTTTTTCCTCTGCTTATATTTATAATATATTTTTACACAAAAACAATACATAAACCTTATTTAATATTTATACATTTATAAAAATTGAATTTATTGAAAATTATTGTCGCTAAATGAATATATACATAATCACTTCTGTCTAGGATAGGTGGATTAAGTAGTTGTTAAAAAAAAAAATGATTTATTAATGCTGGTAGAGTGTACATTATATTATAATAAAGCAGGTAGAAAAGGGTTCGTTTTGGCTAAGGGATTATAAAAAAAAGGGGAAAAACGGCTAGGACTGGGGGTCAGGGGTCATAACAGGGGGTCTATGAACTCTACATGACGAAATCTTGCTTCATCTTTCTGTTCTTTTCTCAACCCCCACTCTATCCACTGAGCTCTTCATAGAACGTTCGTAGTACCCCAGATAGTCAACAGAAAGTGCTAGGTACACTACGTAAATTTACGTGAGCAGTACTGTGCCTCCAAACAAGAAAAACTTAAAAATGTAAATTTACGTTGTTAGGCCATTTTTGAAGGATTATTCAAAACGTAAAATTTATGTTGTTAAGGACGAAAGGGTTAAAACAATACATAAGATTCTAACATTAGGTTGCTCTGATGTCCAAGAATAAACTAGACTAATATAAGGTGGCGCAGCGCGGATGACCACATTTTAAATGATTACCCTGTGCTTAATACTAGAGCTAGGAGATTGAAATAAAGCGAATTTTCTAGCAACAATGTGGAAGTTTATGGGACATAAGTCAAATTTTCAAGTGAATAAATGACATCCATGTCGATTTTCACATTCTTTGAGGCGCTTTTTCCTAATTTCATTTTTCACTACATCACAGAATTAATTTCTGTTAAATCTTGTATTATTTTATGAGATATTGATCTTCTCTAACAATTTATTTTGTAACAATGTGATTCATTGTGATAATGTCATTATTGTTAATGTCATCAAATTATTTTAAATGAATGATTGAGCAAACGTTTCCCTTAAATAACAATTATTAAAAGCTTACTTGGAGGAATACATTTGTACATATTATATTAAAAGTATTGTTATTCATAATTTCATATAACTTTTTAAATGCTTCCTTATTTTTCCTTAAAACCTGTTAAAAAACCTAGTGAAACACTAATTTATTAAGTATTACTTTATTGATCTAGTACTTGGAACTACAGTTGCCAATAAATCTCATAGTGTCCTCACAATAAATTCATGGGCGGTACCAATATATACAGAGTGGGCAAAAAAAAAAAAAAAAACGCACTTTTTTGAACACTTATAGCTCAGCATCTGTAGTAGATAGAGATATGAGGTTTGTGGGGTCTGAAAACAACATTATTCTACTTTAAATTTCATATCTATAACTTTAAAAACGATTGGGTGAAAGCCACGCAATGACGGTTTGAAATAGGGTCTTGAAAAAAGTCGACCGGGTAGTTATATTGTCTGGTATTATAGTTTTGATAGAATAAATTACCATATGGTGGAATGGGGGGGGGGGGGGGGGGGGGGTCTTTGTAGGTAAGTGGGAGGAGTCCCTCAGTGTTATAACAAACATTGAAGATGGTTTAAGCACAATTTTGCCTGAAATTAAAGATCAAATGCTAAATTACACGTTTATGCAAGATGTTACTCCTTGCAAACAATTCAATACTTGCAAGAGAATTGCCCAGACTTCAGGCAACATTGTGCTTAACACATCTTTAATGTTTGTAACACTGAGGGACTCCTCCCACTTACCTACACCCCCCCCCCCCCCCCCCCCCATTAAATCCCTTCTCGCAATGTGTCTAGAGAAATAGTTTGCAATTGCTACTTTTGTTAAGATTACTGGGCTGTATTAATGCAACTTACAACATATCTTGACATCACCGAAGAATATCCAAGTTTATTTTTTTGAGTAGTAAAACAAGTGTTATTTGCTTTTAGCCACTTAAACAAAGGTGTGAAGTAAATTTTTCAATCCTACAATGAATGAAAAAGCTAACTAAAATAACAAGCTAACTAGACTAAAAAGATTATGTAATCAAGAAGTAATCGTAGACTAATTGATTGGCACTGGACTGTAAAAAAAAATATAGAAGCAATTGAACTACAGTAGATTAAGGGTGTTCATAAATATATTTATTTTTATACAAGGCTTTTTTTAATAAAAACATTTTAGCCAGAGAGAGAGTACACTGGATTCATTTTACACATGTTAATTAATAAAATAAAATTTCTGAACTTATATTTGAAATAAAGTTAAATTAAATTGTTTATGAGAAATAAATGGTTTGAAAATTACAAATGAAAAATAAAAAAAATAATAATAAAACCAACCAACTTGTTATGAAGGCAAATAGCCTAGTTACAAAAATTCAACTTATTTAATATATTCTAATCTACCCTTCAAGAGTACTAATAGAAGAAACTATGCCTGGCATCTTCAATAAGGCTGCATTTAAAATAGTAAATTCTTTATAAAGAAGAGACGTAGTTTTTTTTTTTATAATATTCTTATCAGAAAATTAAAATTAATATAAATATCAAATATTTGTGACAGCATCTTATAGTACGACTGATTTCACTTTTTGACGCCCCAAAAAGAGATATTATACAGGAAACTATGATTTCTTTGTAATGATAAAGTTAAAATCCAAGAATAATAATATGCTCAATCAATTAATAAGCACCAAACATAAAAACCACTTAATAAAATAGATCATATTAATAAAAATTCAAAGTATAACACTCAACAAAAATAAACTTAATTGGTAACAAGCAACTTTTTATTAATAAAGAAAAATACAAATGTTACTTTTTACTTTCTTAATAAGGGAAATACAAACATTTCTTTTTTTTTTTCAACATATAACAGTGAAAAATAATAATAAATAAATAATTTCAAATTCATAATATAACCTATAATGTACACAGACGTGAATTAAATTAAATCATTAGAAAACCTCTTTTAAAAAAATGAAAGAAAATAAATAAATTTATTTAATGATAATAGAAAAAAAATATATAAATAAATAAAGTTAGACAACAAGTGCTTCAATTAATTAAAAATAAAAAAATAAAGAAAAAAAAGCTGTAAAATTAATTTAGGAACATCTATAAAGAATCTCCCACCTCCCTCCAGGGAGAGAAACCAGAGAACCCCCACCACTCATTCGTAAAATTCATTTAGTTTATCAGTAATGAAGTAATTAGTAAAAAAAGATATGACTTATTTAATACTTCACGATAACTGCTCTAAATCGTAAGAAGAAATGTAAGATTAGTTACCCACTTTATCACAAAGTAAATTTCAAATTTCATAAATGAGATATGAAGTAAATACTTCATTGCGAAAGTGTGAGCTTTTTCATAAGTAAGTGTGGTAAAACATATTCTATTTTAGATTATAATTATATTTTGAATTTCCTCAACTAATTCTTCTAACATTCTCGTCGATTAGTCCCGTCACAGCTTATTAGTATCATCCTGATATTTCATTAGGAATTTTAGTTGAAGAATTTTTTTTTTTCTTTAGTTTTTAAAAAGCAATTTATAAAGTTAAAAACATTCTTAACTCGTATTTCCAGTAGCAGCAACTATGGGTATCAATAAAGCATTATATTAAACATATACCAACATTGAATTAAATAAAAAATAATTTATCGGCGATACTTTACACAGAAAAAGAAGAAGAAAAAATATGTTATACAATGAATTTTTCTAAGATAAATTTAGTTGAAACTTTGTCTCATTATTTTAATGCAATATAAAAATTAGTAAATATTTGTGTACGAGAAAAATCTATTATAGGGCAGGTGCGAAAATTAACATATTATAAAGATTACTACATTTTATAATCAACTTTGTAGAATAATTTCACATTTTCTATGGAGTAATTCAGTGTATCAATCCAAGTATGATAGCATTGTCCATTAAGGGGAAGTAAAGGTGTGGTTTATCAAAAACCACTTCAAAATTTCTTATCAAAAATTGTAATGTATGGAGTTTTACTACTATTCTAATTTAAAAATTTTAAATATTTAAACTGGCAAGAAATAATTATGAACAAATTCAATAGGATGCAAGGAGTTCCCTCTTTTTAAAGAGGCATAATAAATAGATTAAAAACTTTTTTTTATGGTTTTTTAGCTTTCACTACAATTCCCTAGAATTTTAGTTTATTTTTGCCAAGTATTTGTATATTTAAGTGTCAGCAAGTGCAGGTTTTTGTTATGTTTTCTCAATTGTTGGCTCAAGTATTTGACTTTTATTTAGCTGCAATAGAGCATACATAGGTATTGCACCTTTTCATTCTTTTTTTTTTTTTTTTTTAAATTGAGAAAAATCTCTAATGAGTAGAGCATTTTAAAAAAGATTTTGAATTGTTGGATGCAACAAATTCAAACATTCCTTTTTAAAAAAAATAAATAAATAAATAAACCTACAATTAATGAACAGTTAAATAATTCCAATATTTTGAACTCAGGAAAAGACTATCTAAAAATGTAAGGTATCGCACATGCCCTATTTGGAGGTTTCTCATTAGGTAAAACTATCCGCACAATATAAACCCAAAATTTTACTACCGACTGGTACTACCCGACACAAATAAGAAGGCCTAATAAAAATAACTAACTTTAAAAATGATCTCTCTAAACAAAAAGGAAATAAATAGAATTGATACATTTTATATTATTGTAAATTCTCAACACACAGAACAACAAAATGATACATTAAATTTAATAATACAGGAAATAAAATATGTAAATAATATTATGTATATACAATTGATTGAAAGATAAAATACATAGTTTTGATCAAAAATTATAACAATCAACTAAATTAAACAAAGTCATAATAAAATGAAATAAAAGATAATTTGTCATCACTATTTCATGGAAATGGTAAATAATAGTTGCAACAAAGAAAATAGAAATGAAGTTTTTAAAACGTTAATGGGCGGAACCAAACCCTGTTAAATTTAAGACAGAAATACGCTGTTTATTATTATTATTATATATTAATTGAACTTTAATTGAATCCAGCACCACTATGTTTCAAAAAATGTAGAATTTCATAAAAAAAATATGAATAATATCATGGGATATTAATAATAACCTGATTTCATTTAATTGATACTTTTACTTTAGCTTGACCCATTAAAATGGGACCGACACCTTCAACCTTTAACTATTTTCCTTCCCTCCAAAAAAGTATTCCCAATTCTAAAAAATAAGAGAGCATATTAACTTCTGCCTTGAGAGACAAATCAAGATATATACATGCAACCAGTCAATGAGCTATGTTTAGATGGATTGTAAGATATGTATAACCCTGCAAATAAGAAACTAATATTAAAATAATAAGCCATTGTTACAACAAAGGAAGCAATAAAGTGATCATTTTTTTTCATACTTAAGAGGCTGCTACATTTTATATATATATATATATATATATATATATATATATATATATATATATATATATATATATATATATATATATATATACAGTGAAAATCGTTTAAGACGAAACTGAGAGGACCAACATATTTTTTCGTGTTAAAGGTTCCATAAAAAAACAAAAAAAACTCACCAATACCTTTGATGTCAAATTGTTTAATAAGATGCATACAATTTACATTCATAAATTGTATATTTATTTTTTAATAAATAACACAATAAACCAAATAAAAAATGTAATAAAAACTTTTTGAAAAATAATCTGATATTTTTTTTTGCATTGTCTTTTTTAGCATCAAATTGCAAAAAAGGTAGAGTAGGTGTTATTCACAGAGATAAAGAGCCCCCTCCTGGGTCACAGGAAGGGGTTGTTTAGAAAACATTATCATCTCGTCTCACCCCTTCGGTGTCAGTATTTCTAAGCCAAGATAAAAGATTCTCGTCTGGGTGTCTCATTTTTATTTCCAATCCCTCTTCATTATCGCCGGTTTATATGAGGTGTTGCACTTATAGGCCAAGGAGCTAAAACACCTCTTCCTTGCCCGCGGGTAGAGGAGGGATAAAAAAAAATAAATAAATAAAAAAAATAAGGTGTTAAATAAGGCTTAAATATGTATTTTTTTTCTTTACGAGAAGCGAATTCTTTTCATCTTAAGCGATTTTTATTTCGTGTTAAAAGAAGCAAAATGTATGAAAATACCTAGTATTTTGTCGGGAACGCAATATTTTTTCGTGTTAACCGATTTTTCATTTTAAGCGTTTTCGTCTTAAACGTATTTCACTGTATATATATATATATATATATATATATATATATATATATATATATATATATATATATATATATATATATATATGACACATTTTTAAAAAAAATTCCAAATGTTATTTTCATAATGATAATAGATTATACAAAATTAAATGAAAAACATGCCACAAGCATGCTTCACATATACATTTCTGAGTACATAAAAGAACAATTAAAGGACTACAAAACTATTAAAATGACTAATAATGAGATTAATGTTAAAAACCATATTCTGTACATGCTTGCAAGATACAACATTGATGGTGTTAGAGAGCAGTTACCAAAACAAATTACCAAGTAAGATTACCAGTTCAAAGACAATACTGCCACAGTAGTTGTTTAAATTATCCGACAATGTTAGCTTGGGTCAAAGCTAAAATGTATGTGTTTTATTTAATACAACAAATGACACCAATTTGACACATTTTAGTGTCCATAACTCACATTAAATGTTATTTTTAAATTAAACAGCATTGAGACAGAACATTGTGCTGTTCCAAAAAGAAATAAATAAAAAATAATAATAAATGGTAACAGTCCGACAATGCCACATTTGATTCGCCAATTCTTTAACGGTACAAATAAACTGTATTCATATACAGTAGAGTCTCACTTATCCGGACCCGCTAGTCCGGACATCCGTTTAATCCGGACAGGCCAAAAACAATGTACGAATTGGAACCAGGACCTGTTCAGATTTATGAATAATTAAGATAATTATTGGAGTTTCTACTTTTATTGTCTATTAAAAATGTATAAAATTGTTCCTAGTATAGTTTACAGGTGTATATTCCAACGTTCTAACATGAGGAATATCCGGTATTTTTGTTAAAAATAATCAGATTTAGAATAATTAGGAATAAGTAAGAACATCGATAAATCTGTTTCGGTTCCATAGAAATATAAGGGGCGGAAGATATAAAGGTAGTGTATTCCAATAAATACAATTTTATGTGACTGAGATGGGGAGAGAGTTTTGAAACATATAGTGACGGCTCAACGCAGTTCCAAGAAATTTCGCCAACCCTCAAATGTCTCAAGTTTTTGTGAAATGATTATCGTTCCTTGAATTTCATATCGGAACACCGGAAGTTGTTCTCAGGAAGTCCCTTCTATACCTGCCACCTGCGTAATAGATTGTCGTTTTATTTTAATTCATTTGATATTCGGACTGGTGACAGAACAGCTCTTAACTTAAATAGTGGATCTACGTTGTACAAGCATGTTTTGGAGACTAATAAAAGTAATTTTTTCGATAAAAACATCGATTTTAATAGTTTAACCCTACATAGACATTTTAAAACTGATTCCGTTTAATCCGGACTTTCGGTAATCCGGACTGGGTCCGGTCCCGTCAAACCTGGATTAGCGAGACTCTACTGTGTGTGTATATATATATATATATATATATATATTATATATATATATATATATATATATATATATATATATATATATATATATATATATAAACAATTGGTACATAAGAAATAAAACACTGAAACATCATCAAATTGATTGCATATCTAATCAAAGGTAGATATTATGCAAGCTAAAAATGAACTTCAACTGAACATCCAAGATTTATATACACATTTAAAAGTAAAAAAAAAAAAAAATCCAAAAGAACAGTAATTGTTAACTAAATAAATTGATCCGTTTGCAATCCTGTATTTTATTCTAAACCAAAATATGAAGTTTAAGTGACTGAATACCAATTTAAAATTAAATGTCTAAGACTTCATTCTTATTAATAAAGGTTTCTTTAATATTAAAAAGATGTTTACATACAAATATATTATTAATAAGGAAACACTAAAGTTGCAGAGCACTAATGTTGTATTCAAGCCTAAGGCTTATAAATAGAAATTGGGCAAGGTGAGAGGTTGGTAAAGGGAGGACATTTATTATGTGTTTTTTTTTTTTTTTTTTACAGCTTCGACAGCACGAGGGTCATTAGCTGAGAAACATGTGTGTTAAAATTAAAACTCCTGGAGAAAAAGGAACATTTTTTTTTTTTTTTTTTTAAATTACAAAATCCAAATCAAGGAGGGAAGGAAATAAAATAAGCTGTATGGATTGTGTCAACAATCAAAACAGAATCAATAAAAATAATGTAAATATCAACAAAACTAATGACAAATGAGGAGCTAAGAAAATTAAATACTTAAAAGTCTCCAGAATTTAACTATATATAAATTTTCTATTTCATATTAAGGTTTCTTGAGCACATTGCGATATTTAATTGGTCAATAGGATGGCTACAAGAAAACCATAGATCGAAATGACGGAAAATGCAGACAACTGAAACAGGCCAATATCATCCCATCGACTATAGGGTTTCTGCAATTACAACTGTCAAAACAATTTATAATACGACAGCTTATATAACAGTAAGAGATAAAAGAATATTGACCAACTGTTTAGACGCCAGTGCTATTATAAGCACTTGACAGAAGGCATTTCTTAAAGTTCTACTAAGACTAGAACATCATTGAGAGCAAGATGGACCGTCTCCAGACTTGTCTTTTCTTAAACCTTTACCTGAAATCTTATTTCCGTTCTCATTAGAGCAAAAAGATGACGAGTTGCTACCTTCTGAAACATTTTGATTACTGGAAGTGTCCATATCACTCGACGAATTTCTAGAAAATAAAGAAGTACTGTCTCTGAAACCCCTCATTAAGAATTCTCTTGTTTCCTCCGAATTAAATCTAGAAGGAAAACTAAGACTCGGATAAAAACTGCTAGTAACGGGGGTTGAGACTCTTGGATCTTCACCAGAATTATCCCCGGTTTCAGGTAAATTAGGCATTTCTTCCCTTAAATCTAAAAATCCATAAGCCATACTACTTACTCCACTCTGTTCTTGACTAGTATGATCTCCGTTATCAGAATATCTGAATCCTAGATTACTATTAAAACGATCAAATGAAAATTCAGCTATCGAACTATTACCGAAATTCGTGAAAGCTCGATTTTCATCAGAAGTAACAGCCCTGGGAATTCTCGTTTCTTCTAACTGTGCTGAATCAGCCTCGGTGCCCTTGGGCTCATCTAGGGAACTTTCTCGACTATTTGATAATCTTGCTCTAAAGTTAGTTATAGCAGAATAAGATCTTGGAACAGGACCTAAACGACCGGCGAGTCTAGACGGAGGTGTAGGAACAGGATTAGATAAAATACCACTAATAAGATTGTCACGATGAAGATCTTGATTTAAAACAAGCAGGCTACCAAGAAGAAGTTCCCGCACAAACAAACTTATATCAGCTCTTTCTTCATCTGCAGCCCCAAGCTCAGATTCAGAAGCTCCATGCTCCAAAAATCTGTAAGGTAAAAAAAATATATATATATACAAATATACATATTGTACTATCAAAGTGACGTCCACACAATGAATGGTTAGATTTAATGTGGTGTCATTATACTGACACTACAACATATTGCTCTGAAAACATTTCTAAAGTCCTTTTAATATCCTTCAAAACGTTATTTAAAAAATTGTCTGGAAGTCATTTTGTTGGAGTTTTGAAAGGTAATTGAATAATTGAATAATTGAAGTGACTAAGTCTTAGTATAGTAGGAATTATGTCCTAGTATAGTTGTTAACATCCAGGTGTTGAAGTCCCTTGGCAACACTGCAAGATCATCTAAAATCTATAAAATACTGACGTCCCTGTCCCTTCCCTGTTTGCATGACATAAGGAGTAAAAGTTTCAATAATGTTACAGAGGAAAGAGGAATAGAAGCCTAGACACATCAGAAATATAAGAACTGGTAGTGTAAACAATTAAATGTAATAAAAGCAAAAATAGTCCTCGAGTACCTCTTAAACACTTAGATGGGATTTTCCCAAAACCAGTCTTATTTTACAGCGGTTTAAGCCTACTTTTTCAATAATATTTTTGTCAACTTTAAATAGGAATAATTCAAATTTGGAAGCTTAGCTAAACTAAAAAAAAAAAAACTATTTAAATATTCATAGTGAAGGTTGATAAGAAAAGAAAACACTTTTACTTGTCCAATAATTTTATTGTCAAACCATAAATATATTTTGACTTACATACCGGTTTCGACTTATTCAGTCATCGTCAGTGTAATGATAATTTTACAAGTTAGGAATAGTATATAAAGGTTATATTATTTTTAGCTGTCTTCCTTGGAAGACAGCTAAAAACAAGAATAAAAGAACACATGCACTCTTGGAACACTAAAGATAAAAAATCTAGCTTCGCGGAACACCTCATAGATAATAACCACTCATTTACTAATAATAGCGTAAAACTCATACACACATGCAACAAAGGAAAACAATTAGATTTATTAGAACAACTAGAAATTAACAGAGCCCTCCAAAATAATAATATAGAATGCTTCAACGATAAAATAAACCTTAATACATCACCCCTAGTCAAACCAATAACAAACCCACACGTATAACAACTTCATATCCTTAATTCAGAAGCCTCCTAACAATTTAAATCACCAATGTTATTATATTTATTGAAATGTATTATTTGTGTTATATTTTTTCTTTTAGTTAAACATGTAAAAATTTGCTAGAAAGTTATCAACCCAGGTACAATGAGGGTGAAATTCCACCGCAATAATCCCAACTCCTCTGATCCTAGAAGCAGAGATAATTCCTCTTTTGCCGATACCCAACTACCGACCTCCCCCTCCCACACCATGTACCCCAAACCCCTCGTCCTTTAACCTTTATATACTATTCCTAACTTGTAAAATTATCATTACACTGACGATGACTGAATAAGTCGAAACCGGTATGTAAGTCAAAATATATTTATGGTTTGACAATAAAATTATTGGACAAGTAAAAGTGTTTTCTTTTCTTATCAACCTTCACTATGAGTAAATACCATAAAATCTCAATCAATACTACTAACTTTATTTAAATATTATTTATTGAGATCATTCCAACCATATAAATAGCAAAATATGGGTCTTTTGTCAAATGATGTTGAAAACGTAACAACTTACATGTACATTAATCAATTTCATACCTTGCAACCATTTGATGAGAAGAATTGCCGTCTTGAGAACAATTTGTAAAATCAAGAGTGCGAGCGACATTATTTGCAAGAGCTGTAGTATTCGTTGATGCAGTAGACAATGGCCCATGGGGTCTACGTGGAAGTCTATCCAACTGATGTCGAACCTTTAAAATAAAGAGGGGGGAATGAGCAAATTTTAGTGAGAAAATTGACGAAATTAACAAATAAAATATGGATGAACACATAAAAAAAGCCATAGAGGAACAGTCTTAACTGATATAAAACAAAAAATGTACTGTTCTACAAAACTGTTGTTATTAAGTCAGTAATAAGTGCTGTATACTGTTTTAAAAAATAATTGAAACTAAAAGTAAACAGAGTGCACCACTGCTGTAAGCTCATGTTTTAAGAATGTGATACGAAAGATTTAAAAATCATTTTTTTGCATTGAAATTAAACTGTCTTATGCTGCAAAAGGTGTAGTATGGCCATTAAAAATAATAAGCGCCAAACAATATGAAAAAAAAAGAAGAAAATCGTCAGCCCATCTATATCACAACTAATAGTTGTTAGTGTTTAAAATTTAATTTTGAGCATCGTATAAAAATATAGAAAGCATAAAAGTCTTAAAAATAATAACAGTCGAATGTTTTTCTAGTAATAAGCACTGGACAATAATTTAATTATTGCTAATTCAACTTAGGACCTTCCACAATGCGACTGTCTCGAGTTTGTTAATAATATAATTATTGAACGTACCATTTCTCCATAATAGAGGTCTCCTGCATCTAATATTTACTGTCAATAAAAAATTAACTTAAAAGATTCATTTTTACAGTCACTTATGCCTTATTAAATATTTAAATGATTTCTTTTCAATGAAAGCAAATTCCAAATCAACAAAAATATATTAAAACCTGTGTCAATAGCAGTATTGTTAAAAAAAAAAACACAATAATAAATAACTAATAAGCTGTGTAAAAAGAAGTGCTGTTTAAGATACATACTCTAACCTGTTGCCTCTCTAGCTGTAATTGCATTTGAAGATGTTGCAGTTGAGTAGACGAGGCTTGATTCCGTCTAACCCCAGATAACTGGGATAATAATTCAGCTATTGGATCAACTGAATCACGAGATGATGGACTAATAGATGCCAATGTTCCAGTTGAACTGTAAATAAAAAAAAAAATGTATAATAACGGTATGTAATTAACGGTAATGCATCATTTTATCACAAATTAAACAGAAGAATTGACAGACTATGGAGGAACTTATAAAAATTAAATATAACTTAAAGAGAAAAAATAAAAGAAAGGCTTATTGCCACATCAAAATAGCAATTATTTAATATGAACCCATTGATCATCCAATTATTGTCAATGTGCAATTCAAAATTGCAATACACTGAATTATTTTTACTCTTCTAATACAACATAAAACTACTAATAATTATGAGTGGCGCAACAGTCTCTGGAATAGAGATGGGTGATATGCTCATGAGCTGATTAAAAGAACTAGCTCTTTCAAAAAAGTGGGTGAGTTAGCCCTCATGCAAAAAGAGGGGTAGCTCTTCCTCTTCCCTTATTCCTTATCAACTCTACTCTGAGCTCCGACGACCTGAGAGAGACAGCAGAAGAGAAAGAGGTCTTGTTCTACTTTCACTAGGCAACGTGCAAGAGCTATTAACTATAAAATTAATATCTCTCAAGTTTTAAGACAGACCGGTACTCTAAAGATATACGGGGTGTTTGATCGAAGAGGTAACAAACGAAGAGGGCAGATTCTACCCATCATTTGTAACAAAAAACACTATATGGGTCAATTCTCAATTGTTTCGCCACAATATTTTTTTTTTTTTGCTATTTTCCAAGGTACAACCATGTAACTCTAAAAGATCGATTGCTGCTCCTAAAATAATGGTGATAGAGCTAAAATAGAGGCACCGTTGGAAAGAGGAGAACATTTCAGTTTAGAAAAAGGTCTATTTTTAAATGCCTTGAAGGTGCCAAACATATGCCTAAATTTCATTTTATTGTTAATTTTATTAAAAAAATTAAAATTTATTTTTGTTTAAGCCTGTAATTATGCCAAAAAAGCATGAGCTACAGTTTGCCAAATTTCAGTAAAACTTCTCCATTTATCCCCCTTCAATTTAAGTACCCTAAAACTATCAGTTAATATGTAATTTTTTTGAGCTATGATTGAGTTTTTGTGAAAAAACTACCCTCAAATGACGTACAGACCTTACGTGTTACTGCGGGGAGACTGACTTAATTTGTATACTTACCCTAATAAGTGAGATGGATGAGAGAATTTTTATTTACATTTAATTAAAGAGGTCTGCAGACCTTACTGTCCACAGGTCAATCCTAATTGACCTTTGGACTGTGTAATAGGAAATTTTAACTTTTATGATATTTGACCGGAATGTAATTTATTATTATGAAAATATGAAATAACATTAATTTTTTTTTTTTTTTCAACGTTAATTATGCTAAATGCAATTATTCATTAAAGAATAAAAATAAGAGGGTGAATATTGTTAAAAAAAAAAGCACTCTATGGAAACAGTAATAGTAATAATACTACACAAATAATAATAATGCTATTGTATAAATAAGGTTCAAATTATTTAACGTATGATTGCATTTAACATGATTAAGTTTGAAAAAAAAAAAGTTAATTTATCACATTTTTATAATGATAAATTAAATTCCTGTCAAATATCATAAAAGTTAAAATTTCCTATTAAATAGTCTAAAGGTCAATTAGGATTGACCTATGGACAGTAAGGTCTGCAGACCTCTTTAATTAAATGTAAATAAAAATTCTCCCATTCATCTCACATATTAGGGTAAGTATACAAATTAAGTCAGTCTCCCCAAAGTAACACGTAAGGTGGTCTGTACGCCATTTGACAGTCGTTTTTTTACAAAAACTCAATCATAGCTCAAAACAATTACATATTAACTGATAGTGTTAGGGTACTTAAATTGAAGGGGGATAAATGGAGAAGTTTTACTGAAATTTGGCAAATTGTAGCTCATGCTTTTTTGGCATAATTATAGCCTCAAACAAAAATAAATTTTAACTTTTGTAATAAAATTAACAATAAAATGAAATTTTGGCATATGTTTGGCCCCTTTAAGGCATTTAAAAATAGACTTTTTCTAAACTGAAATGTTCTCCTCTTTCCAACGGTACCTCTATTTCAGCTCTATCACCATTATTTTAGGAGCAGCGATCGATTTTTTAGAGTAACATGGTTGTACCTTGGAAAATAACAAAAAAAAATATTGTGGCGAAACTATTGAGAATTGACCCATATAGTGTTTTTTGTTGCAAATGATGGGTAGAATCTGCCCTCTTCGTTTGTTACATCTTCGACCAAAGACCCTGTATATTTTATTATTTTAATTTAAGTGAGTATTGATTTTGTATCTAAAATTATATTTAGTTAGTTATAAAAGATTAAAAAAAAAATAAATAAATAAAAAACAAGGATTTTTTAAAAAAAAAAAAAGAAAAGAATTTAATCTTTAGACTGTGGGAAAACGTATGAGAAATTAAAGTAGTTATGATTAGATAATCAGAAAAATACCTAAAATGAACGTTGTTTCGACGAGCTCTTGATCCTGGCATACCTCTGGCTGCTACAGGTGGAATTCGGCGAACATTGTGCCTAGTTGGTTCCTCTTGCACCGCATTAAGGAATTCAATACATTTAAAAAGGGAATTAAAGTAATGAAAAAAATCTATAACACAAATTATTTATAAAGAAGAAATTTTTCAAAGGGGTTATCAAATCAGTCAGTTGTGAGTCATATTTAAGAAATATTTTATTCCATTATGATTTTTACATTTGAGTGTCTTGTCAAACAAATGGTTAAAAATAAGAAACTAACTAACTAAATCCATGGCACAGCAGCCAATAAAGGGCCTAGGCCTACCAAACGGCTTATAGGACTATATATGTCATGGATGACAAGGGGTTAGTGTGTGGCGTGTGGCTCTATCAGCTGTGTGTATAAAATATATATATATATATATATATATATATATATATATATATATATATATGAATAAATTCTCGACCGTAAATATAAACAGAAAACAAACAAAACTCAGGTTTCGGTCACAAAAATCGTCTTTATGTTACAATCCCGACGTTTCGGTTTTTACTTAAAACCTTCTTCAGGGGCCGTAAAACATCTAAACAACGACTCAAGAGGAGACAACGACGGGGGACAACGACTCGGAGTCGTTGTTTAGATGTTTTACGGCCCCTGAAGAAGGTTTTAAGTAAAAACCGAAACGTCGGGATTGTAACATAAAGACGATTTTTGTGACCGAAACCTGAGTTTTGTTTGTTTTCTGTATATATATATATATATATATATATATATATATATATATATATATATATATATATATATATATGGTCCAAAAGTCTCTCCCCCCCCCCCTCTTAACTTTTGAACGGTTTGAGATTAATGAAACTTGGGGGATCCCTACCATGCAAAGGGAAGTTTGTTTTCATGCAATCACCCACTAGGGACAACCACCCACTTTGCCCCCAGGCCACCCAACTTCAAAATTTCAAATTGGAGAGTATATTTTTGATAGCGTATTTGGATTCTACAGTGAAAAATAATAAACTTTTACTTGAAACTTTTTTTTCTATTTCCAATATTTTTCCCCCTATAGGTGGGCAAAGATAGCAAAAAAAACCCTTCCGATAATACGTTGTAAAATCTAAACGGTTAGAGATAAATTATTGAAACTTAGGGTATTCGTACCATGTAAAGGGAAGTTTGTTTTCATGCAATCGCCCAGTAGGGGCAACCTCCCATTTTGCCCCCAGACCACCTAACTTCAAAATTTGAACCTGGAATGTATATTTTTGATAGCAGATTTAGATTCTATGGGCAAAAAATAAAAATATTTTACTTAAAACTTTTTTTTCTATCTCCAATATGTTGCCCCCTATAGGGGGACAAAGGTATAAAAATGGTAGATTTCAGGGCCTGGGGGCAAAATGGTGGTTGCCCCTAGTACACGAGTGGATGATTAAACACTTCCCTTTACATGGTACAGATACCCTAAGTTCCATTAGTTTATTTCAAACCATTTAGATTTTATAACGATCTAAGTGTTAGTTGACAATACTATTTTTTTTTACTATTTCAGAAGGGTTATTTTGCTATCTTTGCCCACCTATAGGGGGCAAAATATTGGAGATAGAAAAAAAGTTTCAAGTAAAAGTTTATTATTTTCCACCGTAGAATCCAAATATGCTATCAAAAATATACACTCCAATTTGAAATTTTGAAGTTGGGTGGCCTGGGGGCAAAGTGGGTGGGTGCCCCTAGTGGGTGATTGCATGAAAACAAACTTCCCTTAGCGTGGTAGAGATCCCCCAAGTTTCGTTAATTTATCTCAAACCGTTCAAAAGTTAAGAGGGAGGGGGGAGACTTTTGGACCACCCTGTATATATATATAGGATTTAAGAGTAAGGATTAAAGGAGAGGTTAGTACAGGATTTGTCTTGAACTTTTTGAAATTGAAGAAAAAAAATGTTCCTTTTTAAGAACGATCTCATAGCTTTTGTTACCTTCGGTAAGCTCGGAAGCAATAAATATGTATAAGTAATTATGAGTTTAATTTTTTTTTGGTAGACATTTACAGAAACTATAGTAAATGAAACTCCCATTACTCCTAGTGCATCCCCAAATATCATTATAAATTATATCCAAAACATAAGACAGAAATAAATTAATAGTTACACCTGAATAGATGAGATTTCATTGGACTTTGAATTCTTACTTGTAAATTTAAATTAAGCACCTAATCAATCAAATTTTATTTTTTTAAATTCAGGGGGGCTTGTACACCCGAAGACACAGGCCACTTAGGTGGCCCATAGAACAAACCCAGGTTAGGGACCGAAATCTTCACACACTCGTGTGAAGATATGGTCGTTAACCATGACTCCCCTGCACTCTCCTAGTTGTATTACAACCAAGAGTGTCATTATCATGGTTTCCAGGCTGAAACCTGATGGTGCCACTCTTTCGAGGAGCTTCCCATTTGTTTAAACAATGCTGGGTGGACATTGAGTGGGGGCCCGGTACGGGAATCGAACCCAGAGCTGTGGTCAGAAGGGGTCATCCATCCATCTACTGACCCTGCTCGAGGCTGCTTAACTTGCCTTATCGCAAGGCGAGCGCTCTAGCCTCTGAGCCACCCAAGCCCCCCTAGTAAATCATATTAGGTAATGCCCCTCATGTTTTGAATTATATAAAAAATTAAAAAGACGATGTAAATAATTGTAATTAGGTGTTCAATAATATATCTATGCACCTAAACATACAATCAACTCTATGAAATAAAAATACAAATTAATGTAACGCGAATATTACAAATTTTGTGTTTTTAACTTGAGAGGCAATTACTGTTAAAGATTCTATTAAAATAGTTTCGGTTCCATAGAAATATAAGGGGCGGAAGATATAAAGGTAGTGTATTCCAATAAATACAATTTTATGTGACTGAGATGGGGAGAGCGTTTTGAAACACATAGCGGCGGCTCAACGCAGTTCCAAGAAATTTTGCCAAGCCGCCAATGTCTAATATCTCAAGTTTTTGTGAAATGATTATCGTTCCTCGAATTTCATATCGGAACACAGGAAGTTCTTCTCAGGAAGTCCCTTCTATACCTGCCACCTGCGTAATAGATTGTAATATTATGTATTTTAATTCATTTGATATTCGGACTGGTGACAGAACAGCTCTTAACTTAAATAGTGGACCTACGTTGTACAAGCATGTTTTTGAGACTAATAAAAGTAATTTTTACGATAAACACATCGATAATAGTTTTACCCTACTAAACCGTTACTAACTGTACTAACCGTAAAATAGTTGGATAATTCCTATGGCTTTGACAAGGAAAAGATCTGTGCATACTGACAGTCTAGTTATTTTAAAATACAATAAAACCATTCAAATACAGCCAGACAAACAAGTTACGTTTAGATTACAATATTCCACTTATCCAGGATTTGACTTAAGTTAAATAAACCATAGAATTTGTAGAAATAAAAGGATATCAGAAATGAAATTAAATCTCTCGCAGGATTTCTATGTTCCAGGGTTAAATGTCCAGCAAAATCATCGGTCACAAGATTAGGCTCGCCAACAGGCAAAGAAGCACAAATGGGACAAATCTGAAAAGAAAAATACACAGTGTATTAACATATAAACCTACTTTTATTAATATCCCACACTACAGTCTTCGCACAACTAGAATCGACGCGTTGACAGCGCGGGAAATTGAGTGACACACAGATTGGCCAACCTCTCTGGGGGAAAAAATAAAGCCACTACGAAGCCTTCTTATACTGTTATCCAGAGGGCCTCTCCCCTCCACTAGAGACATTTATCTTTGCCTAGTTGGCCCGACCTTTTGTCCGGGAAAATCTCAAGCTCTCATTGGCTCGTCCCCCCTTTTGCTAGTTTTTCCCACGCTGTCAACGCGTCGACTCTTGTTGTGCGAAGACTGTAGAGGAGGGTCATTCTTCAACAAATGAATCAATAACAATGAGTCAGTTCCCTGTAAAGTGGAATGGTTTCGTCCCCTTACTCTAATCTTAAATATTTATAACTTATAACATCAATAGACTTCATTATACAGTAGAACCTCGCTTACACGACCCTCAATAACACGACAACCTCTACTACAAGTGCAATTTTCAAATCCCCTTGAGATTGCCATAGCACATAATGTTAAATTAACCTCTATAATGCGACTATTATCTAAACAACCTCAATAACATGGATTTCTTCCAATTTACAACGTAACTCAGAACCTCTAACAAGTCGTTTTGAGAAGTCCACCACGATAACACAACTCTATACAGAAATGGGTCGACCCGCCCTCGATAACACGACTGATAGCCAAAATAACCTTGATAAGACGACCCTCAACAAAAAGAGCACCTCGATAACAAGACTGTTTGCCTAATCCCCTCGAGACACTTCTTATCAAGGTTCTACTGTATTTATAACTTTCATTAGAAGTTTTGAGCCCATTTTTTAAAAGAAGACCCCCCAAAAAAATATTTAATATATTTTTTAATTTGATTCAAATTGTCATTATTATAATGCCACTATCTTTCCCAATTTATTCTACCAATTGCCTATAATCTAAAAAAACAAACTGGGTGTATATGGCCTAGTTGTCTGACACCCTCATAAAACAATAAATAAATAAATAAGAAACTTTGTATGAGAAAAATAGTATTAAAATGATGGTTCTTAGGTTCTTTTATTCTTATCAATTTAATGATGTTTCCAGTAAGTTGATTTTTTAAGTTGGTGAAAAAAAAAAGTTTTAAAATAGGTATTGCAGTTGGTATCAAATGAAAACTCTCTCAAAGCCTTGATTAAGAATACTGCAAGTGTATTTTACATATTTTATACACACAACTTATAATATGAGGATAAGAGAGTTTCTACCTATAATAATAGCAATAACAGAGGTTTGATAATAGGAGAATAAGGTTATATAAACAGAACAGAACCCTGAGCTTGTATCCAAGTTGCCTAGTTCTACTATGGCCACCCTGACTTTTAATTACACTGTTTAATTCTTGCACTTGTTTTTGGACTCTGAACATAATTCGGAACCAGTGATAAAAGAGTTTATTCATTTCGGTGAATTGGTGACTCATGATCATGGTAAAATGAATGTCTTTGCCCATATCTATCTTCTATGACTAACTTATAAACAAAAAGCTCACCACTTCAAGGGATTGATCCGAATGATCAGCTGTTACATGCTCAAGTAGTGTCTGCTCAGTATATCCCATACTCCCACAATATGGACAAGTAAAGGATTGAGGAGTATCACTAGTTATAGCTTCTCCACCATAAAACAGATCTACAAACAAATTAAAAAAATAATCAATACATATTCCATCTATAGAGTTACACAAAATTGAATAGTTTTCATAAGGTTTAAGTACTCTTTAGGACACAAATAAGTAAAAAAAAAACCAAAAACTTTAGTTCTGTTTTCATCATGAAAGAGGTGTAGTTCAATAACTAAATAAACAGGTCAAGTGTGTGCTAGTCAGCACACAGCGAGGGTCCGTAGGCAACCCTGTATAGTTTAAGTAGTACTCTATTGATGGTGTTTTTTAAAATGCTAAAAAGCTTACTTTGAACTATCCTATGGGTCTGATATTCTCAAAACACATAAACAAACTTCTGATAAAGTATTTTTTGCTAGTGAACCGGACTATAAACATATAAATACACCCAGAAGAGCATAACTATAAAAAAAAACGTATTTTGTCAATAAAAAATAAAATAATATTTTTTCCGGAATTTCCAAAAAGTGGTATCTTTACTTTTGGTCAAAGAATGTTCAGGAATTTTTTCAGATTTTTTGCACTTCACATAAGCGAGATAGAGGGGGGGGGACACGTTTCACACCCACTTCAAACTTGCCTACGCTCGCCCTATCAAAGTTTTAACCAAAGAATTATATATTTTTGTAATCAGCTCGACGTACCCTTTCATATGATACCCCTCACGGTGTCGGAAAAAAATTAAAAAAATTTAACCCTTAAGTTTTTTTACCCTAATTTTTTTGAGAAATACTTTTTTTTTAATCGCTATATTTTTAAAATATGTGGGTAGGTACCAGATACATACATGCCATATTTCAAAGTGATCGGACGAAAGGTGTAGCCGTGAGAGCACGCGAGAGGACGGACGGACAGACACACGCAGGAAAATATAAGGGTCCTTGGTTTTGCCTACAGACCCTAACAACATCTTCACACAAAATGATTGTAAATAAACAATTGACCGGTTTCGGCTGTTCTAAAGCAGCCATCTTTAGATAATCTAGTGGTAATCTGATGGTATTATACACACATATTGTGGTATCTCCATATTGTTAGATATGTTTCACCCCATATTTTAAAAAAAAAATTAAGTTATGTTTAAAATTTAGTTTATGTTTTTTTTAAATATTTTAAAATAAATTTCACTGTAAGAGAAACTCACGTAATTCTGGAGAGGCTATAGTTAGGTTTTAGTAATTCAAAAGTTCAACCAATGTTTTAACTTTGTACAGGTTACAGCTTCAGACGATTATATAAAAAAAACTTATATATTCATTTTTTTTTTGTAAGTGATGAGTTTATTTAAAGTAAGTGGATTTATAATTTTTTTTTTTGCAAGAACCCTTAATTATATAGCAAAGAGTTGGTTTTATTAAAAAAAAATAAAGATTTAACTTTGGTAATGATGGCAGATTGAGAACCGAGCCTATATATTAAACCTGCATACTGAGAAACGTGTGACTTCCAGGACTCCCGTTCACGTATTTAGAGACCCATCGCGAGATGTAAAATTTTAATGTCAGCCATTTTGGCAAGTTTAGTAATTTTCATTAAATTATTTTTGGAAGATTCCAAATTGCCGTTTAAACTTAAGTGTTTCTTCCATCTATCAAGTTCTTTTTAAAAAAGAAAAAAAAGTTAATTAAATATAAATTGTAATTTAGCTCTTAGCTAATGAAATTAATTTTTATTTAAAGGGCCATTACGTATGCCTATGCCGTAACGCTTGCTGTTAACGTACACCATGAGGATGTACTGATGAGGGTACTTACTTTGTATCTTGTGTCAGTTTTTGTCTTTATATCTTAATGTCGGATATAGAGAGCATCTCAGCTCTAATGTTCTACGAGAGAATTGTCTCAATTTTTTGAATTTTGAATATTCTGATAGATTTTTCGACAACGTAGTTGAAAAATTCACACGAATTCAAGTCGAATGCAACTTCTGCAACTCTATTGCATAAAAGAAATGTAATCTTAAATTAATAAGTTAATTTTTTTAATGAAAATTATAAGAAATGATGTTACACTCATTAATTACACGATTTTTAATTAATTATATTTGAAATTTTAACTTGTATTTTATCTAAGCTAGCCAACTGTTGAATCATATGTTAAAAAAGTTTTGTTCATAAAAATGTTAAGATATGCTACTCTCATTTAAATAAGTAATTTATGTCAAATCCAATATATATATATGTGAATATTAGGGTGGGCCTTAATAATGAACATTTTTTAATTTTAGCTCCCAACCCCTAACTTTGTGCGAATACATGAAAAAATTATTTTTGAAAAGTTTCAGGTTAGTCGGAAAATTTTAAATGGTGCCGCTTTTTATTTGAAAATTGGTATATAAAAAAAAATCAATAAAATAGCGATTTTTTCTAGAAAATTTCAAAATATCACGTTTATAATGCAATATTATCCGTGTTTTTTATTATTTACATAAATGATATACTTTTATTAACTAATATAACTCAAAAGTAAGTCAATAAGTAAAGAGATAAAATATTTAGAGATATACATACATAGCGAAATAGTGAAAATTGGAAAAAAAAAATTTCGAATAAATTTCTTAATTATTTTTATCACATGAACAATATTTAATGTTTTAACATACATTAAATAGTACTACAGGTTATGTGCTTCATATTAATTTGTATTAACAATGCATACCTATCATAGTTTTTATTTAAACTAGTAACATACATACTAGTGGAGTAACGAAGCTATAACATAAGCCAGATTTTGAACGAAAAAGACCGTCTTTTGAGTTTGAATATCTTTTATGCATCATTTTTTATTTTGGATTGCAAACAAGGAATAAGGGTTTTTGGGGTCGCTGATTACGAATTTGAAGTCAAAAATTAAAAATTTAAAAAAATGGCGGCCCTAGGATGGCGGAAAAAATCTTCCGTTTTATACGAAATTTGTGATAATTATACATAAATTAAGAACTAAACATCTAACTAAAGTTCTTTTGGGGGTCGCTGATTATGAATTTAAGGTAACAGTACAAAATAGTAGAAAAAATGTTTCATTTTATTAAAATATTCATAAAGCAATAACGTGCATTGTATAACATACATAATAAAATAGCAAAAATAGTGGGAATAAAAAAGAATTGTAATTATTCTGTTTAAATTTGGATGTTATACATTCAATTATTTTAATTGTTTCTAGTTTACGATGTAAGTTATAGTTTGTTTGAGTATATTCTTTATTGAACCCTTCTTTTAGGTACTCTCATCTACCTGACCCCTAATCTGCATTCCTGAGCCTGAGCCCTCGGCACTGGGCTCAGGAATGCACACTAATCCTAGTAATCCTTTACAATCCTTTATATTCAAATTATAATTCAAACTTCCGGATACATGAAACAAGGAACTTGAAAAAAGGATATATGAAAGTAAAAATAAGTTGCAAAATGAATTTTTATAAAGTTTTTTGTTTGTAATATATAATAATGTAATATTTTTGTACATAGTTAATTTTACATATTTTTTTTATATTTCACTGCTTCTGCTATTTTTGCATTATGTTATTGCTTTATTAACATTTTAATAAAATAAAAGATTTTTTCCACTACTTTGTATTTTTATTGTAAAGGATTACTAGGATTAGTGTGCATTCCTGAACCTCGGGGCCGAGGGCTCAGACTCAGGAATGCAGATTAGGGGTCAGGTAGATGAGAGTACCTAAAAGAAGGGTTCAATAAAGAATATACTAAATCAAACTATAACTAACATCGTAAACTAGAAACAATTTAAAATATTTGAATGTATAACATCTAAATTTAAACAGAATAATTACAATTCTTTTTTATTCCCACTATTTTTGCTATTTTATTATGTATGTTATACAATGCACGTTATTGCTTTATGAATATTTTAATAAAATGAAACATTTTTTCTACTATTTTGTACTGTTACCTTAAATTCATAATCAGCGACCCCCAAAAGAACTTTAGTTAGATGTTTAGTTCTTAATTTATGTATAATTATCACAAATTTCGTATAAAACGGAAGATTTTTTCCACCATCCTAGGGCCGCCATTTTTTTAAATTTTTAATTTTTGACTTCAAACTCGTAATCAGCGACCCCTGAAACCCTTATTCCTTGTTTGCAATCCAAAATAAAAAATTATGCATAAAAGATATTCAAACTCAAAAGACGGTATTTTTCGTTCAAAATGTGGCTTATGTTATAGCTTCGTTACTCCACTAGTATGTATGTTACTAGTTTAAATAAAAACTATGATAGGTATGCATTGTTAATACGTATTAATATGAAGCACATAACCTGTAGTACTATTTAATGTATGTTAAAACATTAAATATTGTTCATATGATAAAAATAATTACGAAATTCATACGAAAAAAAAAAAAATCCAATTTTCACTATTTTTATATGTATGTATATCTTTAAATATTTTATCTCTTAACTTATTGACTTACTTTTGAGTTATATTAGTTAATAAAAGTATATCATTTATGTAAATAAAAAACAAGGATAATATTGCATTATAAACGTGATATTTTGAAATTTTCTAGAAAAAATTGCTATTTTATTGTTTTTTTGTATAAACCAATTTTCAAATAAAAAGCGGCACCATTTAAAATTTTCTGATTAACCTGAAACTTTTCAAAAATCATTTTTTCATGTATTCACACAAAGTTAGGGGTTGGGAGCCCCAAATTTCAATACTTTTCTTTTCACCCCTATGATGAAGGCCCACCCTAATGTATATATATATATATATATATATATATATATATATATATATATATATATATATATATATATATATATATATATACATTAGGGTGGGCCTTCATATATATATATATATATATATATATATATATATATATATATATATATATATATATATATATATATATATATATATATATATATATATATATATATATATATATATATATATATATATATATATATATATATATATATATATATATATATATATATATATAGTTATAATAGTTAGTTATTATAGTTTATAATATATATATATATATATATATATATATATATATATATATATATATATATATATATATATATATATATATATATATATATATATATATATATATATATATATATATATATATATATATATATTATAAACTATTTGAGTTGAAATAACGTTATATTTACCAAAATCTACTCGTGTTAAGATACACTGCATAGGATGATCTCTTGAATGACGGGAAGTACTTGCTCCTGAGTCATAACAGGTGGAGCAGAGGTCATAATCATAACATATTAAGCATTTATAGCGCCTTCCTCTAAAATTTCCTTTTAGACATGAATCACAACTCACACCTACAAAAAAAAAATAATATAAAATGACAAAAGTATTTTTTGTTAAATCATGTCGATTCACTTAAAAAGAAGTAACATAAAACAACGAAAGTACGAGAAGTAACATGTTTTGTCAAACATAAAACTGCATTTAAAAGAAAATTGAATTTAATTTATCAATTGAAAAAAAGTTATAGCTTTTTGGAAATAATAAAAATTGAGAATTGTTTACACTCAGGTTGGCCAACTATATGAGGGAAAAAATGATGCCAATAGAAGATTATCCTGAGGTTATCCAGAGACATTTTTGTTTGCCTAGTTGGCTCTACCTTTGAGAAATCAAAATTTAGTAAAATCGCTGCCACAAATCAACATTTTTTTTATAAAAATACTGTAGAGGAACATTCGCTTTTTTGTACAAGTTCTTATCTTTAAAATTAAATAAACAGGTCAAGTGTGTGCTAGTCAGCACACAGCGAGGGTCCGAAGGCAACACAGTATTGCTTAAGTAGTGCCTATTGATGTAGCTATTAAAAATGCTAAAAAGCCTACTTTGAACTATTCTATGGGTCTGATATTCTCAAAACACATAAACAAACTTCTGATAAAGTATTTTTTGCTAGTGAACCGGACTATAAACATATAAATACACCCAGAAGAGCATAACTATAAAAAAACGTATTTTGACAATAAAAACAAAAATAATTTTTTTCTCAAAATTTCCAAAAAGTGGTATCTTTACTTTAGGTCTAAGAATGTTAAGGAATTGTTTCAGATTTTTTGCACTTTACATAAGCCAGATAAAAGGGGGGGGGACACTTTTCACACCAACTTCAAACTCGCCTACGCTCGCCCTATCAAAGTTATAACTAAAAAATTATATATTTTTGTAATCAGCTCAACGTACCCTTTCATATAGATACTCAACACGGACTTCAGAAAAAACAATTATTTTTTAACCCTCAAGTTTTTTTAGCCCTAATTTTTTGAAAAATAATTTTTTTAAGTCGCTATATTTTTAAAATGTGTGGGTAGATACTATACACATGTCTGCCAAATTTCAAAGTGATCGGACGAAAGGTGTCACCGTGAAAGCAGAGGACAGACGGACAGATAGACACACGCATGAAAATTTAAGGGTCCTTGGTTTTGCCTACGACCCTAAAAAAGATTGAAGGGAACTTCACTAAGATCATGAGTACCTGAAACTTCTTTTATGGCGCTCGAACAAAAGAGCAAAAACCTTAAAAAACCCTCCCTCAATCTTGGACTCATTTTTCTTCTCTCACCTTCCCCTACATGGGAACATATTAGTAGCACGGTTTAGATTCAGTTTTGGCAAGATCCTCTGCACTGAGATTGTCCTTTAATATATTAAAGATTTATTTTGGAATCTTAACTATTCTGTTAACAGTAGCAAAAAAAAAAAAAAAAAAAAAAAAAAAAAAATAGCAAACGAAATTAAATATTCTGACTGCAGAGGGATGTGACCAGGAGAGGACTGTAATACTCTTTACTAAATAAATTTCGTTACTAAATCATTGTCAGCGGATAAATAATATAATTTACCAACCATCTATTGATTTAAAAAATATGTAAAAGTAATATTTCTAAAACATATTTTTTTCCAACAGGGGTCGTTAAAACATATTTTAAAATTAGAGAATTTAAGTAGATTTATATATGCCAGAGAGAAATTTTCATATTCTTTATTAGCTATTTGGACTTGTTGTTTTATAATCTAAGTTGTGCCAGAACTCAGAATTTGTGCCTGCCTTGTAGCAGCTGTTATTGGCTGTAGCATTTCGATGAATGTAAAATACTGAACCATTTAGTTATGCGAGAAACACGAATGTGGTACATTCATGGTTCTGGCAAGAAGCAAAAAATACTGAATCTAGTGAAAGATCTGAATGTGCTACAATCATTTGGTTTCACTGTTATTCCTAATTTACTTTTTAGAGCACACATTCCAATTTGCATATTTGTTAAAACGAGCTATATAGAGTTGGTATTAAATATTTTTTAAGGGTTTTCCATAGAGTTTTACATTTGGCAATATTGACTTAAAAAAAGCTAATGGTAACAAGGTAAAAATATTACCAAGTAAGATTTGGGAAAGCAGTAATTGCATTAAGTGTTAGGCGGCTTTCACACCGAAGTAGCAAGTCGCAGGATGCATGCGTCCTGGTGGCAAGGTGCATGCCACCTAAACACCGGACTGTATAACTGAACGAGAGCTTACACACCGAGGATGCAAGTGCGACGTGCATCTTGCTTAAGTGGCATGCATCTTGCCACCAGGACGCATGCATCCTGCGACTTGCTACTTCGGTGTGAAACCCGCCTTAGGGTAATAAATATAGAAGACTGTGGATTGTGAAAACAAGTAGACAAGGATAACAGTTAGGATTTGATAGGTAAATAAGTAGTGATACAGTAAGTAGTGGTCCTATCACTTTATGTTACCAATTTTCCTTGTTACCCATTAGCCCTTTTTAAGTTAGTAATCTCAATTCTTGTCAAGTGTAAAACCCCTTGGTAACCTGTTAAAATAGTGTAATACCTACTCTATGTACCCATATATCCCAGAACATCAGAAACAGTAGAAAAGCCAAAAAGGCTAAGGGTGAAGAATTCATCGCAAGCAAAAGTCCTCTACTACCAGCTCCATGCAGGGATAAGTTTAAACATAATTGTTGCTCAATAGTAAATGTGAATCAGAGGATTTCAATTTACAATATATTTCGTGATAGGACCACTTATGACTCCCAAAGGTAATACACTCTCAATCATGTTGGAAAAAAGGAAAAGAATAACCAGAAATCTGGAAAGTAGTCGAAGAAATTATACATTTTTCTACACCTTTACACTACCTAATAATGGCATTATTAAAGAAAACGTGTGTCGCGAGTTTTTCCTCGCCACACTCAATGTCACAGATGCAATGGTGAGGAGTTGTGTGGATAAAGTTTTATTTGTGATATGATTTTGGGTAGATTTTTTATATATATTTTTTTTTTAATTTAAATTTAATTTTTTTAATTTAAATCAAATTATAATTACCATTTACAAAGGGTGACAGACAGAGAAAAATAGACTTCAGCGCCGGGACTCGAACCACGGACCTCCCCCTCCATGGTTCGAGTCTCGGCGCTAGTGTCTATTTTTCTCTGTCTGTCACCCTTTGTAAATAGTAATTAAAATTTGATTTAAATTAAAATTCAAACGTTCCGTAGTGTGAATACTACCAAAAACTTATAAAAATTAAATTTTTTATGATATACATTTTGTTTTTTAATAATTAAAAATGTAAAACGTTTGCTCTTAGTCTAATGTAAGTTGAATTTGTAATATATTTGATACACGTTATTAATAAATTAATTGTTATGATATATGCTTGCCTACAGTGAAAGTAATCCCTTATTCATTTTGTTGTTGGACCAAAAACATGAATGTGCATTTTCAGGAAGAGGGGGACGAAAAAAAATTGTCTGACTGATAAGCCCAATACCACGTTGCTACACATAAAAAAAATAATCAAAATAGAATAGTTGAAGTATGGTAAGATCATAAACTTTAAAATGCCATTTCCCATCAATGTGGAATTAGCACATTCATGGTTCTGGCATAAGAGGGGACGATATTATTTGTGCATTTGATAGGACATCATATGTCAACACCATATTTGAAATGAATAAAAATATTCATATATTAATGGGCCAAAACTTAAAACTTTCATCATCTTAAAATAAAATGTTTGCCATCTCAAAAAAAGGTCTTCTGTATGTACACATGCACTCATGAGAAAGTAAAAATAAGGACCTTTTAATAGATTTTTGACTAAGAAATTAATAAATTACATAAGTAGGTCATTAACATCTAAATCGACTGATTGTCTGGGCACATTGAATTTAATTTGCTCAGCCCCAAGTGAAGATTTATGGATGGGAAAGGTCTCAATTTGTTCATCTAGTTGAGGTATACATTTTAGGCACTTTATTACGCATTTTGGGTGCATAGAATTTTCTGACGGTGGACAGCAGAAATCAAGAAAGAAGTCAAACTAAAGAAAGAAAAATGGAAAAGATATTTGTCAACCAAGCTCCAACAAAGACTTAAGAGACATACAAACAACAACGTAAGAGAGTAAAAGTACTCGTCAAGGAAGCAAAACAGACCCTTTGGGAAGAATTTGGAAAATTTATAAGGATAAATTCATCTTAAGGATAAAAACGGAATACTTCTCTCTAAAAATAAAGCAATTATGGTCAGATGGACAGAATATTTATCAGAGCTTCTAAATGAAGAACCAGAAGAAGATAATAATGATAATGATGAAAAGAAAGAATAGAACCTTTAGAAAATGTCAATGAAGACATGATTAATATGGAATTGATGAGATATGCTACAGCTAAAATGAAACCAAGAAAATCTTCTGGAAGTGATGATGATGACATAACACCGGATATGATAAAGCATATCGGCCCAATAGGAGAAGGCTTACTATTTTGCACACTAGAACTTACTGGGAAGTACTCTAGAATACCAAAGGACGGGAACTCTCTGAAATAGTTCCAATGTTTAAAAAAGGAGATAACAGGGAATGTAGGAACCATCGAGAGTCTCTCTGCTCAGCATACATCAGAAAATTTAGAGCATAGATTAAGAATGTAGGTTGAGAATCAGTTAGATGAAAGCCAATGTGGCTTTCAATCTAACTGAGGAACTCTTAATGCCATATTCACCCTCAGACAAATCTCTGAGAAAGCTTTAACAAAGAATTGCACATGTGCTTTAAAGATCTAGAGAAGGCTTTTGACAGACTGCCATAAAAGAAGATATGGAAATCCCTTAGGAATATATATATTTTTTTTCTAATTGGAGTAGAAATGTGGTAAGAACAAGTCACACTGGTTCAAAAGAATTTCTTAATAACAAAGGAGTGAGACAAGGCGATATCCTACGTCCTTTGTTATTTATACTAGTTATGGATAATGTCATTAAAAATTGCAAGTTAGGACTTAAAAAGTATAGAGTGGGGAACTTTGGAGACTGAAAAGGGTAGAAATTGAAGTCCTTGGATATGCTGAAAATTTAATTCTTATAGCAGACAATCAGGAGAAACTCCAGTACAATTTAAACCTGTTAACCTTGGCTCTAGAAAGAAGAAAAATTAAGCTTAGCCTGCACAAAAGCAAAACAATGCTCATCTCAAGGCAAGCCAAACAGCATTCAATTAGAGCCAAGGGAAAGCGTTTGGAGCAGGTTACAGAATTAACATACTTAAGAGTTTCTATTAGTCAGGACGTAAAGTGTGCTCAAGAATTAAATGCTCGCATCACAAAAGCAGAAAACTTATTTAATGTAATAAACAGGAAGTTTCAGAAAAGACAAAAAATTTAATTGCCTCTAAAACAATTTACTCCCCCATATTAACATATTCGAATCATGGACATTAACCTCAAGAAAAGAATCGCATTCAAGCAGCTGAGAAGAGGTACCTCAGGAAAGTTGCTGGGAAAACTAGGAGGGATCGAGTAAAAAACACTACGATCCCAGCTTCTAGAACATCAAGCCTCTCTCAGATAAGATAAGGCAGCATGCACAACTAAGATGGTTTGGCCACACTCAAAGGATTCAAGAAGAGAGGTACCCCAAACAAGTGTTAAAAGCCCGATGTCAAGAAACACGGCTGCAAAGACAAAAAGTAGTAGTAGTCAACTAGTACTTCCTACTAGACGGGTAGGACGAACCACTTGTTCGAACCTCGCAATCAGGCCTACAGTGGACCCATTTTACTTTCCCGTGGTGGAGAGTTCCAGCTACTTCACACATCATACATTTGTACATTGTACCGCCGAAGCGAGTATGATGTGGTCATTAGTAAGCTATATGAGCATGCTTCAAAGTGTGGGGGAAGAGGACCCCTCAGGGGGTCCCCTCGCCCTGCTCCGTCCGCGATTCATAGATGCATTCAGTGTATCATGGCCCGGGATCGAACCCACGACCTCGAGTTGCCTCGACTCAGTAATAGCTGCCCGGTGTCTTTGCGACCTCGGCCACCCTGGCTCCCCCAAAGACAAAAAAGAATGACACAAAGCAAGCCAAAGCTGTACGAGGGCGCTCTTGTGTGTCACTTGGGACTGATAGTTGGACATGTGGAAAAATATCGGGCGTATTTTTATTCGATGTTCAAAAAGTATCTTCCTATATTTCTTCCTTATTTATTTTAAGTAGCATATGTCATCTTTTATTTAATCTTGATTTATTTAAGCTCAATCAAATTTTTTATTTCACAGTAAATGCGTTACCTATTAGATCTCTCTCTAAGTAGTATTTTATTTGCATTACTTATAACAACGCCTTATATATGTCCATTATTTTTACTTAGTTATTTTTTATTTTATTTATTTATTATTAGTATTATTTTATTTTTAAACTCATTTACCACTTCCTGAATCATTGTTTCGCCAAGTAACATTATATTTTATAGTTTTGTATGTCAAGTAGGCGACCTACTGTAATTATAAAACATAATTTGTCTATGTCATGTATCAAACGCTTCCCCGATCTTTATATTGGCTATTGTTTCTTTTAATTTTTGTTTTTGTAGAAGATTGTATTATTATCTTATGCAAATAAATAAATTATTATTATATTTCTTCCTTATATTTTTGGTGATCTGGTTTAAGATTAAGATTTGATTAATATTAATATTAGAGTAAGAGGAGTTTTGTTTATCCATATTAATTTGGGAGTTAGAATAACATGTTTAAAACATCCACTCCGTTACTTTAAAAGATCTGGGGCATTTTTCAATTTTATTATGGAATTTTTGTGTTTTTATAGCTACAAATAAATAACACCTTTGATAAAAGTCTTTAATATAGTTAATATTTATGAAGTATAAAATATTATAGCTTTTTTGGCTCCCATGTTTTTACGCCTTTAGAAACGTTTTAGTAACTTTTAACTTTATATTGGTAACGCAGTGAACATTATTTTTAATTAATTATTAATTAACTTAAATATGTTATTCCAATGCAACAGTTGGCACTTCTTTAAACTGTTACTCCCCTTAAAAAAAAAACAGAGGGTAGTAACAATCTAAAGGTGAACGGAATGTCCTTCTTTGACTGTTAATCCCCTTATCAAACAGAAGTGTGATATTCCTTTGTCCCAAAGTACATTAGACTAAACACCCCTCGGTCTTAATAGTTATTTAGACAAAGGAACGTATAAATAATTATTTCCATTTATATTCTGAAAAACGTTAGGGGAGTAACAGTCTAAAGAAGTACCCAACTGTTTAGGTGACCAATAACTGTACTACACAAAGATTTACAATAAAAGGGCTGCGTAAAACGTAAAAAGGTAATTTATATAGGAAAAGTATTGGACACTCAAAATAGAGATTAATTTAGAAAAAAAAAAAAAAATGGAAATCAGGAAGGTAAGGAACTCCCATAAAACTTCTTGGAAACATAAAGAGGACCTTTTGAGGGACGTAAGAAATGCATCTACTAAATATTTAGACGACTTTTATTTTCTCAAAAGAAGCCCAGTCCCAGAGACATCAAACAGTAAGTTTAAATGATGTCTCAAGAACACAATGTTTCTGTCTCAAGCTATTTACTATGCATTTTTTCTAGGAGAAGAATTGAAAACTTTTTAAAAAAAACAACTAAATTTGAACGAGACGGAAGACATTTTTGAAAAAAAAAATCCTTTCTATTGTTCAAATTAAGTAGAAATCAATGTTATTTAGCACATATTAAGGAAAACTTTAAAAGCCTGTTACAATCGTACCACCCACACAACTGACTTACTATTTTGGAGGTTTGTTAAGAAATATAAATTTGAATTTTAGTGATACAAATTTATTTGAGACCCTGCAAGTTTGCTAAACATCGCTTAACAAAAGATCATAATCTGTCTGGGATTCACAGAAAAGTGACAAATAAGGATAATAGAAGCATATACCAAAATTCTTAGCATTGCCTCATTAGTTAATTACAAAGGTTAGAAAAAAAAATTATAATCGTTAATAAGTTGACAAAACTATAACCTCTTTTTTAGGGTTTCGTTGGTAAAACCAAAAAAAAGAAACCCTTATACTTAGTTTGGTTCCTGTGTCTGTCTGTCTGTCACTCTGTACTGTTCCAATAACTTTTGAATCAAAAGAGATAAAAACATAAAAGAATCAACAAAGTAAACTAAGTAAAAGAGAAGGGTTGCCTTCTGAGAAACACATTTAATTGAGTTTTGTATGTTTCTTCATTCGTAGATTAAACTATTATACCATAGTCAAATTGCTGAAGAGACAATAGGTTTGTTCCAACCACCAGTTCCGAATCAGTTTCGGATTAGTCCGTGATTGACGTAATGCGCATGCACAATTATTGACCGTTGGGAATTGATTTGTGATTTCGTTTTTGTTGGAAACTGTTTGCTGTGGTAGGTTTTAGCACTGTTATCAGAACAACTTTTTGAGTTGATCGTTTATGTGATTTTGCGTTCCTGTGCTATCAAAAATACCTGAACTTACTAATATTAAAGATATGGATGATGGATGAGTCAATAGTTGATGAAGATAAGTGCCAGTGGCTTAAATCAGGGCCTGATTAAGGCCGCCTAGGGGCTCGCACAACAAGGGGGGCCACATCACAAAAGTTTCATTTTCTAATGCTAATTAAGCTCGAAAGTTGGAAGTAAAACCTTCATACTCATAGAGGATATGACGAAAATACATGCACACATTTTAGAAATGTTTATTTAATACATGAATTCCCGATTTCATTTCGATTTACGTAATTCACTATTTTCTGGCTTACTGAGGTGAACCAGTTTTAGTAGACTCATGGCACACTCGTATTTTTATTGATATAATCCTAAATGCTCTTTTGTTTTAAAAAACAAATATTAATCTTAGTCCAGTTAACGAAAGAAATATTGCGGAAATAAATCGGATTCTTTTGATATTTGTTTGATAATGGAATAAGTATAAAAAGTCCATCTTGGAAAATAGGTCCAATTTTTATTTTTTTCAGAAATATCTAGAAAATGCCATTATATGCACAAAAATTCATCGCCACATTCGTACAAAAACATTTTAAAAAGAAGAGTTGATTCGCAAGAAAGGAGAATAATAGGCGAGCGAAATCAAAACAAAAACAATGAAGCGGAGCGGAAGGTTACGTTTCTGTTCACCCAAACTACTAGTCCCTGCCGCCGATCGCTGACTGCTCTGACTGGTTCCAAACTAATCCGTGATTTAACCAGAGCGTGGTTAGAACAGCCGATTAACAGTCAGAGTCAGTCAGAGTTTGAGATTGGGCTCGTTGGAACGCTTTTTCCCAAATGCGCATGCGTCGGACAGTTCCAAACCAGTTTGAAGAGTGGTTGGAACAAACCTAATATTTTAAACACGTCAAACTTAACTGAATGTATTTTTAAAAACTCAAAAGCACAAAAAAATAAGTCTAAGTTAACAGTATAGATTGAACCATACAACTAAATAACATACTTAGATAGAAAAGAAAACAGAAGGAGACGTTACTTTAGAGAATTATTTTCCAGGACAAAAATTTAATCTTGGATAGTGATTTGACACTAACAAAAATTGCTTTTAATTCGAAGGTAATTACAAATTCTTTATTTAGTAAAATGAATAAGGCAAGTGATAACTATATTAGGATAGGGCTTCAAAATAATTAAGACCAATAAAAGGTCTAAATTCACATTGATAAATGATTCATGGGAAGATTATTGTAGACGTAGGTAAGCTCGTATTCTTCTCAAGTCAGTTTAGAGGTAAGTATTAAATAGAACGATGGCAACGTAATTCGAATTGGTTTATAGTAAATATGTACCAATGTACTTTTTAAATTTAAAAGAAAAACCTTTTTTGATCGCTAATGGCAAATAGATAAGAAGATCGTCACTTGCCATCTGACCCAGCAGGATCGGTCAACCTATCTCAAATTAAAATGATACCATTTGCCAATTGAGTGCAAGACACTGATGAAAGTATAGAAACGAAATTTTGTTACTAGAAAGATATGGTGATCCAACTCTCAGAGAAATCGAGCAGACGAAATCTTATAAACTAAAAGCACATAATCTTACAAGTATCACAAGCACGAAAAGCAGAAAATCGGGTGAAAATGTCCGTAATTCATCCGGTTATAAACGCAGGACGAAATCTTTCCGACCAAATATAAATCACGTCGTTCAATACATGCACTTCAAAACCAAAAGTAGAACGGAAAAAATAGGCTTGAATTGAACGGAATATCTTAAAATATGTTCTTATAATAGGAAAGTAAGAAAATAAAAACGTAAGCACCTTCATGCCGCGACATAATAAAATAATCAACCGCAGACAATGTTGCGGCTTTTATAAACACTTTAGACGAAAAAAGTTATATATAAATGTAAACTAAAGTATTAACACATTCGAGAGAACAGTTGAAATAAATAATAGTTGTTCTTTTCCTCGGAGTAATGAATAAAAGATGGAGATTAGACGAAGCACTGGTGTTCACAACTGCACTCATTATAACCTAACGTGTAACCTCCCACAATACGTAACCATACCAATAGATTATTGGTCCACCACTTCCCACCTCTGGGCTAGCCAATCGTGTTTGAGACCCTCTTAAGCTCTCCGTGTCTAATTTATCTACTGCCAAGTACAACTTGCTTTTTCTCCAAAAAGTATCCGACAACCAAGGACTGTGTATAGTGGATGCCTAATTCGGGAAGCGAGACCCAGTCCCTTGAGTGTGTGACGTAACAAGAGTCCAGATCTACCTTACCACTAAAGCAACTCCCTTTACCCGTACAACCCCGATTTCGTTGATTATTAATACTTTTCAGTTTTCCATATTTTTACATGTCGTTTTAAGTTCCTGTTTTACTCATTCTGTTTACATCATCAATCATCATCATTTCATCATCATTTCTGTTTACTCATCAATTATATTAAAACTGTTTGCTGATCAATTAAAGAAAGTGATATTTTAAAATAACTTTTTAATATCGTCATATTGGAAAATCCATAACGTAAATTAGAAATATATTATTTATATAATATTAATATATAATATAATCATATATATATATATAATATACAGTTTTAATCTAATTAATGAATAAACAGAAATAAATATATAGCATGAAAATGTCCCAAATAGGGAACGAAATATCGCAAAAAAAACTTTGGTTTTTTATTAACATCCCTGAATATGCAATTAAAAGAAATCAGCATTACATATAATATATATATATATATATATATATATATATATATATATATATATATATATATATATATATATATATATATATATATATATATATACTAGCCGGATCGGCATGCTTCGCGCCTTATCCGCCTAGAAGTTGGCAATGTGTTTGAAAAATAATTATAACAATATAATTAATATATCTTTATTATTAAATAATGTCGTATTTTAGTACAAGTATGTATTTTATTTTTGTATGCTTATGTTTAAACATTTTATCTAAATTAAATATATATCCAGCTGTTTTTTTTATGTTTTTCATTCATTATAAATGAATTGAACAATTAATTTTTATACTCATCAACTTTGCAGTTATTATTTAGAATGTAGATAATGCATTTTGTTTAACTGTAATATATATTTTTAATGAAAAAAAAAAAATTATGAATAAATTTACCTTCATTTTTTTATTTTATAATTTTCAATTATTCTATTTAATTCTACCTTTAATTTTCAATTTTAGGAACAATGAGTCCATTTACAAAATTTTAGATCTCCAAGTCCACTGGAAGCTAAGATAATAGATAGTAAGGTAATAGTAGCTAAGATTAGATAGTATCTGATTAAATCCAAGATAGCGGCCATATGTTGAAGTGATAGTACCTTTAATTTTCTTCTTTAGATACCATTAGTCTATGAACCAAATTTCAGATCTCTAGGTCCACTGGAAGCTGAGATAATAGTGTATGATTAAATCAAAGATGGCCGTTATAATTCATTATGGCGGCCATTTCTTGAAGTGAACGTACCTTTAATTTTCTATTTTAGATACCATAAGGGCTCATTCACACTGGGATTCCGGAATGCGATTCACGAATGCGATTTGTGTATGAGATTATGAGATTCAAAAAAGTATCAAGATTCAGTATCTCGGCGGCTTCTTCCCCCCACTTTTCCTAGCTTTGATCCCACTTTTATTATACACTAACATATATATGTATTTAATTTTTAAATTAAATAATTAATTATATTATATTTATTATTATATTCATAATTAACCTATTTTATTAAAAGTAAATAAACCAATTGAAAATAATATATTACATTGATTTATTAGTACCTATATTTATATAATTAAAATATTTTATGCAACGTAAATAAAATTATTTATAATAAAATATTATAATTAATGATATTACAGTAATTATTATGAATTTATAATTAAAATATTTTATTTAAAGAAAATAAATAGCAAGAGGATTGAAGCAGAATGCGATTCAGAATCGCCTAGTCTGAATGGGCCCATATAGTGCAATATATCATGAGCCGCTTTCCAAGAAGAATTCTAAAAAGAATCGAGGCGGCTCACGGGGACGGGATACTCGATTTGAGAATCTCATACGAATCGCATACCGGAATCGTAGTCTGAATGGACATAAGCAAAATACATAGGCCGCCTGGTATCATTAGAATCTTCGATTCGTGAATCGCATTCCGGAATCTCTAGTGTGAATGAGGCCTAAGGCCTCATTCACACTTTTATATATATATATATATATATATATATATATATATATATATATATATATATATATATATATATATATATATATATATATATATATATATATATATATAATTCAAACAATTTTAAACTACGGGAGGCAGAAACAGAGAAAAATATGCACTGGCTCCGGGATTTGAACCACGGGCCTCCATATTTCCAGTTAATCACTCTACCAGCTATGCTAAGCCAGATTCAAACTTTGCCCTGCGCGAAAAGTTCAAATAATCCCATTATATATTAAATATATACTAATTCACAAAGGCTATAATTTGTTAATCTCTATTTAACAAATGTTTTTATAATAGGTTCGCCTAAATCTGAAATACATTTAACTATCTATTGACAAATAAAATAAACTATTCCATGAGTTTTAATTTTATCCTTCCTCTTATGAATACCTTCTGAAACATGTAGTTCATAATCTTAATAAAAATAGTTGGGCCAATACTTGAAGTATAGGGAATTGTTTATGAAACCGAAGATTGGCAGATGTTAGGAGAAACGTTGTAAGTATGTACTACAGTCTTCGCACAACTAGAATCGACGCGTTGACAGCGCGGGAAAAACTAGCAAAAGGGGTGACGAGCCAATGAGAGCTTGAGATTTTCCCGGACAAAAGGTCGGGCCAACTAGGCAAAGATAAATGTCTCTAGTGGAGGGGAGAGGCCCTCTGGATAACAGTATAAGAAGGCTTCGTAGTGGCTTTATTTTTTCCCCCAGAGAGGTTGGCCAATCTGTGTGTCACTCAATTTCCCGCGCTGTCAACGCGTCGATTCTAGTTGTGCGAAGACTGTAGTACTGTATTCTTTAGCTGGTTGGGCTTTCCGGGGCTCTCGTTACGTCACAGTACTCTCCCTCTATCCTACCGCTACCCTTTCCATATCCTATTGAGACATCCTCTATACACCGTCCTTGCCAGACCACCACATGTTACCCAATAAAAGCAAAATATAAAAACAACCGTTTTCACTATAGCATCATAATAAAAACACTTTTCGACAATTTCTATTTTGTCATCTTGTCTAATTTGGCGTAACATTTTTCAAATTCCAATTCGATACGATTGAATTCCTTTATTTAATTAGAGAATTTTTTTTCCAAATCAATTAATCGTGATTATATCTACATAAGTTTTATTAGGGTTTTAAGTCTTACAACCACTTTAAGAGATATCGTAAAATTAATAAGAGAACGGGTCCGTTTGTAACTATTATGTCTCGGATAGAAAATTAAATGGATTCTTAAATAGACCAATTTATTTCTAGAGGGTTTTGCCATTAATGAAAGAAATACTCGAAAGTCGGCCAAAACTTGCGCTTGCTTGTGTAATGAACTTTTGAAAGTTTATATAAAAATGTAATTAATTATAATTTATTAATTAGTGTAACAAACCCTTGTGGTTGGGCTGATAAGGTGTAAATTTAAGCAAAACAACTATTTCATTAGCAGAAACGTTTCGACCCTTATTTAAAGGTCATCTTCAGTCGTATAACCGCAGCTGAAGATGACCGTAACCCATGGTCAGAAGTTGGGTTGACTGGTCTCTCATGTATTGTAGTTTTATGCTTTGCTTGGTTGGGGGAGAGGTATTACAAACTCATGATAATTCTGTACCGATTTTTAAACTTATTTCGGACACATTCCAAGATATATCAACTACAGGTATATCCGGGACTTAAATGCTGCGGTATCATCTTGGTTACAGGAATCCATAATTATTCAATGGCAAAATAGAGTGACTGGGATCAGGGTCTAGGAAATTGTTTTTAGAAACGACGACTCCACTCCAAGTTTGCCGGGTTAAAAAGAGCCGGTGTAGATTAAGGGGAGAGGATTAATTTTTCCGAGAATGTCGACGTAAGTTTGAACTAAGTAAGCGAGTTATGAATGAATATACCGCGGTCATGGACACCTTAGCGTGGTCCGCTCTTAAACGTCCGTTTTAGAGGCTTTTTCGGGGGCGTGTATCTTTTTTCCTATTCACTTTAAAAAAAAAACAAACTATTTTTTCCCTTTACGCAAGGCCTACAAAAAAGGTCCTTTGCGTCGGACCGCTGCGGTCGACCGTATTCGAGTTATGCGGAAAAAACTGTTTCTTTTCCCCCGAAAACCCGTTTTTTTCCGCATAACTCTAATACGGTCGACCGCAGCGGTCCGACGCAAAAGACCTTTTTTGTAGGCCTTGCGTAAAGGGAAAATTTTTTTTTTTTTTTTTTTTTTTTAAAGTGAATATAGGAAAAAAGATACACGCCCCCGAAAAAGCCTCTAAAACGGACGTCTAAGAGCGGGCCACGCTAAGGTGTCCATGACCAATTTAACTATATTTTGGAAATCTCAAAATTATAATAATATTTTGTTCGTGATCAATTCAAGATAAAAAAATTAGGCTTCTGTAGATGTAGGTGAGTGGTATTAATAATTTACAATTTTCGGTTCGATGATGTATAATTTCTCCTACCAGATAATTACATGGCAAGTAAACGCATTGAACAAACAGTATAGCCGTGGTAAAGGCTAAAACGATCTAGGTAAAAGCCAATAAAGACCCAAGAAGTAACATATCGAATTAATATATGTATTGGATAATAATAACGCCCGGGGTCAAACTGGAATTAATTTAACACAATCACTTGTATTATATTATTCCTTTAAGTAAAAAGAATAACCTCAACGGCTTATTAATAAATGTTTCCACTAGATATCGTGAACATCTTCTCCATCTCCAAGAATCTTGTTAACAAATAAATTGGACAAATAAAAAACGCAATTCTTCCGCTACCTTGGCAGACTCGGAAGCAATAAGAGATATTAAAATAAACGATAAGATATTAAAAAGTGAGAATAATTATTATTATTTATGAAGTAACGAAAAGCGATAGCAATGTTAATGTTTATATTATCAATAAATTAAATGACAATTTCTTTGAGATTCCTCCAAATTGTTTAAAGTTTACTTAATATTTCTGTACATAAATTCATTTATTATTATTGTTTATCATTATCAGTACTATTATTTTCTAATTAATTTTATTTAGCCTAACTCTACAACACATTTCATTTTTGAAGTTTAAATTGTATTATGAGCGCTTATACCGAGTGACGTCATCTTCTTATAATAAGTTTAACATTTGGCTACAAGAAGCTAAGTGATCCATGTTTTAATTTAAATTTAAAACGTAAAAAGTCAGTTCTTTTAATTTTTTATTTAGAGAACAACATTTTTAGGCGGTTCTTTATATAAACTTAAATTGTATTTCTGGGGCAGTTACCCTCAAACTCTATTTAAATAAAAAAAATTAATTTGTTTCTGTACAAACACCTTTCATGGAGGAAATGATCTAATTCAAAATTTAATAAGTCTTATTTATTTGAAATTTTTAAAATTGGTGAGTAAATACATAGTTAATGGTATTCCTAGCGTAAAAGATAACGAAGGAAGCCCCTCCGGTGATCTGTAGCCACGCTTCTTTTGCCGGTTTGAGTTGATGGCGTGGTTAGTCTACGTTTAGTTTGAGAAAGGTGTCCTGCAATATGAAGCTGGCCGTGGATTCTTACGGTAATGCTTCTTCTGTTAAGTTCGTCGGTAAAATCTTGTTGTTTTCACCGTTCTCTTTAGTGTAAAACCGTATTATTTTATCGTTAGTTAATGTCAGGATCACATATAATTTTCCGGTGAATACCGTGTGCTTGTTAGTGTCGACCGCCGATATAAACTAGTCGAGATTGATCTTAAGTACTGCCTAAAGTACTCATTGAAAATGGGTGACGAGAGTAACCCGACTACGCTGTATGTAGGAAATTTAGATCACACGGTTTCGGAAGATCTATTATGCGCTCTTTTTTCGCAGATTGGACAGGTAAAAGGCTGTAAAGTGATCAGGGAGCCGGGTAACGATCCTTACGCGTTTGTAGATTTCACCAGCCACCAGTCGGCTTCCACGGCACTCGCCGCCATGAACAAAAGGTTGTTTTTAGACAAAGAAATGAAAGTGAACTGGGCCACTTCGCCGGGTAACCAGCCCAAGACGGACACCAGCAACCACCATCACATATTTGTCGGTGACCTGAGCCCGGAAATCGAAACGCAGACTTTGAGGGAAGCCTTCGCTCCGTTCGGCGAGATATCAAATTGCAGGATCGTCAGGGATCCGCAGACGCTCAAATCCAAAGGATACGCCTTCGTATCCTTTGTCAAAAAAGCCGAAGCCGAAAATGCCATCCTCGCTATGAACGGCCAATGGCTTGGTAGCCGAAGCATCAGGACCAACTGGTCTACTAGGAAACCTCCGCCGCCCAGGGACACCAGAAACAAAAACAGCAAAGCCCCTTCCTTCGAAGAGGTTTACAACCAGTCCAGTCCTACTAACTGCACAGTGTATTGTGGTGGATTTACTAACGGCATTTCGGAGGAGCTAATGCAAAAAGTCTTCTCTCCTTACGGAACTATCCAGGACATCAGGGTCTTCAAAGATAAAGGTTATGCTTTCATTAAATTTACTACTAAGGAAGCCGCAACTCACGCTATAGAATCCATCCACAATACGGATATCAACGGACAGGTGGTCAAGTGCTTCTGGGGCAAGGAATCCGGAGACCAGAGCCAACAGGCGACTAACACCGCAGTTAACAATTCCAACCAGCAGGTAACCCAGTGGCAGCAGTACATGTACGGTAATATGGGCAACATGGGGTACTGGTATCCACAGGGTTACGGGATGCAGGGTCAGTACCTGCAGGGTATGGCAGCCGCCGGTTACGGATACGGAGGACAGTACGGAGGCTACCAGCAGAACTACATCGGTAGGATGGGTACTGTGCAAGTGCCAGGAGGAACATGGGGACAGGGTTCTATGGCTGCAGGTTCCTCAGGGGCTGCTGCTGCAGCAGCTGCCGCTGCCGCCGCCGCAGCTGCTGCCGCCCCACAGAATTCAGCGATGACATCCCCGAGTGTCATTAACTACACCATGCCACCTTTCTCTTCTCAGTGACAGACTCTCTTTTCCTGTACATAAAGTTTAAAACGACTTGCGAACGACACAGGTGTACAATACATATACGTACCTACCATGTCCATACCTTATTACTACGATCCATCCGGCCCGATATAGTTTGTAAATTCTATGTTCTTCGGCCCGAGTCCGATTCAGACAGATTTTTAATTTTTTTTTTTTTTTTATTCCGGCTAGCAAACTGTTTTTTCTCGATAATGTAAATAATTTTTGTCAGCTGCTGGGACGAGGTGGGGGGAAGGTAGAGGGAACCTTAGTGTAGTTTTTTGTTGGGTGAGGTTGAAATGTTAAGGCTATGTATAGGGAACTCGTCCTAGTGAATGGAGTGAACTGTAAATATAGGTCGGTAACTTAATACTGGCATTTTTTTAGTTTATACTCAAGCCTCTTTTCTTTTCTACTTAGTTCTTAACTTAAATTCCTTATTATTATCACCAAGGTTAAGGTAATTTGGTATGTAATTTTGTTCCGTCTTCTTTTCCTTAGCACAATTTTTTTTCTTGTTCTTATTCCTTTAAATGTATAATAGTAGAGAAGTTACTCCTTAATTAAGATAATTCATCAAAAGCCAATTTTTTGCATCCAATTTTTATCGGAGCAATTTTAATGATAAGTCTAATATTGCATAACCGCCAATTAAATTGTGCTTGACCGTCCAGTTAAATTGTGTACTATTCATCATTTCATTGGAGGATAATTTTGATTAGAGCCATGTTCAAAACACAATAATAATTTTCAATAACTTATCTAACTGAATATTGTTAAATGTAAATATATATATATATGTCGATTTTTGTAATAAGAAGAGTTCACTCCATTTTCTTAATTTTTTTCTGAAGATTGTTTTCATTATTAATATCGAGGTTGTAAGTATTTTGTTTGATTTCCACTGAGAATTGTTAAAATTATTTTGTATTTCTATGTGTTTAAGTTAATGGAAGAGGAAGCACTGGCTACAGGTAATTATTAAAATAAAACTTTCTTTTTACTCTCTGATTGCACTCTACTAAGGTACAGTAAGTAGAAACCTTGCTAAAGTTTTTAGTAATTATTACTGGAAATTTCCATTGTAATTTCTTTTTTGTTTTATCAAATCAATATCCAGGCATATTTTATTGACATGTTACGCTTTAATCACATTTTCTGAAATTTGGCAAATATTGTTCATTAAAGTACAATACATTGTTATTGTTATTTTTATAACAATAACTATTTATCCAGTTGCTTCTCTTGAACTCTTCTTATTCTTTATAACATTATAGTCTTACCTTAAATAATTATTAGTGTATTTTATGTGTTTTTATCTTCACCAAATTTGTTATGTCAACGAGGCCTATATTTATCGGTTATATCTCTTGTGACGAAAATTGCCTTAATTTTATTCCATTTTCTTTTTTTTTTGTATTTAAAAAATGGTTTAATTACCTTTATCATCTTAATATCATACTAAACTCCAAATTAACATTACAAACTTCAAATTTAATAATTCAATTATTAATAATTTTTGTTCTTACTTATAACTTATTAAAGTTATGTGTCACTAAGTATATTGGGCCAAATTTACAATCATTTAAAATCTTATTTCCTAAAGTGCTTTTTGAGGTGAAAATAATTTACTTTTGAGTTGTCGTTATAGACCAATTTCCTGGTACTTAATAATAATTTAGTTTCTAATGCTGTATTTTAACTTGGGACTTCAGGGGTTGTAAAAACACTTTTTTATACATAAAAAAGGTGATATTTCATCCCTTAATTGGGATATCTTCAAACCTTGTTTTGAAGTCAATGATACATTTTAAAATATTCTTCACCAATAATTTGGTAAAAAGTCTAAAAATCAGGTTATACAATCTGATGTGAGTCAGTAGGGCTCAATCAACTGACTCACATCAGATTGTATAACCTGATGTTTAGACTTTTTACCAAATTATTGGTGAAGAATATTTTAAAATGTATCATTGACTTCAAAACAAGGTTTGAAGATATCCCAATTAAGGGATGAAATATCACCTTTTTTATGTATAAAAAAGTGTTTTTATAACCCCTGAAGACCCAAGTTAAAATACAGCATTATTAAATATAAAGGGGACAGCAAAAGTAAAAATGAATTTGGTTTCAGTTATTACTTTAAAAAAAAAAAATCTAAAAATAGTTTGCTACAATAGACCTTTCTCTACCTCTTTCAACTCTTTTCCACTTCTTAAAGCAATATTCTAATTTTCCTATTAATTTCTTCTTTTTTTTAAAAAAAACAAAGAAAGTAATAATGTCAGGTTAGGGCGTAGTGGTGTTAGCAATTAAATGATGTAGTATCACTTTTTTCTGAATCAATGTCGATTTAAATATCGGTGACAGTGCTAAGATAGTTCAATCACCAATGAACAAAATAAGAGCTTATTATGTATGGTCCAACATAGATTTGTTATAATATAGGCCGACTGATTTAGGAAGACTTTTAAGAACTAATTGATTATCTAGAAGAACCATATAAAAGGTTTATGCTTCCGAAACCAAGGTCATATCATGCTTCCAATTGAATCAATGTCAAATTACACCCAGCACATTTTTATTCGAATTTCACATTGTTAAAATATGATAACTGGATGTGTAATTTGCCAATTATGATTTTGTTTTTCTATTGTTATTAATATATTTATATATATATATATATATATATATATATATATATATATATATTTTTTTTTTTTTTTTGTTCTTTGTGCAGAAAGGAGAATTGTTGGCTTTTTTTTTGAGTCATTCTAAGATTTATTCAACCTAAACTGAAAATTTATTTGTATTAATATCTTATTTATTAATAAATATATTACATATATCTTTTTTACAATTGTATCTATTATATATTCACTCTATTGTAAATGGGGGAACAAATTTCTTAATGATATCGTAACTGGAATAATTCCTTATTGTAATTAATGATTGTCGAATCTTTAACTATCGTTAAAGGAGATACATTCGATTATAGTAAAAAGATTGTTAATTAGTCAAAATAACAATATCAATCAAACTATTTATTCAATTGAATCTTTAAAATGTTAATGTTTTATTATTAATATTTTATTTTTAATTGTTAATTACTCTGTTAACTTACTGTTGCAAATCAATTGCTATTTTAACTAATACATATTTGGTCGTCATGGTTATTCACTTTTTTGTGCCCATTTATACAAATCTTACTGTAAAATATCTAAAAAAATAAATACATTATACAAATGTAAATAACAAAAAAAAAAAAAAAAATCATTTGGTGTTTTTGTAATTATGAGACAGTTATCTTATTGAAACAATAACTTATTTTTGTTGTTGATTTTTTTTTTTTTTTTTTTTTTTTGTTTTGCATTTATTTATTTGTGCTTTTCTTTTTATTTTTTTTCAATTTCCTATTCTGTGTGTTACTTAATTTTTCAAATGCGTATAAATATTTCCACTTGGTAATTAAATATCTGAATAAACATTTGCCCTAATTATGGTTCATTGTATTTCCTCCAATGATGTTAAAGCGACTTTAGCAATAAAAAGATATAGCAATATATCTTATTTTTCTTTCTTTTATTGTATTTTTATTTTTTTATTATTTTTTTTTTTTTTTAGAACAGGTATCATTATTAGATTTATAAAAAATAAATCTATTTTTTACACCCATGTTTAAATGTTATTTTATATATGTTTATATATATATATATATATATATATATATATATATATATATATATATATATATATATATATATATATAATTTTAAAGGGGCTCTTTTATGTATTCTTAAAAGAAAATAAATAATACTGTAATCCCATCCCTTCAAACCTGATTGTCTATTGTTGTTTGTAGCAAGATATTTGGTGGAAAAAATTGTTTTTTTTTTACTATAAATTTATTTTTGTACTTTAGTCTGATCAGGATGTATCAAGATTTTTTTTTAATTTCATATTATTCCATCATTTTTTTTTAAGTGAATATTTGAACATTCATATTTAAAGTTGAAAATAGGGTTTTTTTTATGCTTAATTTATTGTTTTGGTTTTTTGGCAACTTAATTTTATTGAAAAATAATTATTATTAATGCTAAATTTGATTCTTGTCACCCTGCTTAAGCTTTTTTGGTATAGAACACTTAAAATAGAAAAGACGCAGAAAGTAAAAATAAACAAATAGCATTAAATGACTCCTGGAGGCAATGGCTTTAAAAAGTCAAAAATTCATCTAGCATGCCATGGCCATGTAAATAGGTTTCAGACTATGATCAGGATGTCTGTATCGGTTCTGTATATAATAATGATAATAATGGTGTTACATTTTCCTTATATTAGACATAAATACAATTTCTTTATACGAACTTGCCCAGGTATTGTGAATATAGAAATATAGAACTCTGGGGAAATCTCAAAATAAATGTTCATAATATTCTTCTAGAAAGTGTCCATTTAGAGAAGTTCTATGTTTTTTAAGTTTATGTTTATTGCTCCTGTGTGATTTTATCGCTGTTATACTCCTGAAGCGTTTAATAAGAGCAATTTATGTTAATATTTATATATATTATTATTCTTGTAATTAATGTATAAAGTTGTGTAACATCTTATCATTTATATTTTTATATTAATGATGCGTTGAATGATATTTATTAAATATGTGTCATAAGTTAAGCATTCAGTCTCAGGGTTGTTGACTTTAAATTATCTTCCCTTCCCCCTGTTTTTTATAATATTTAAAGTGTACTTTGTCAGTATGTGTTTTTTACTTGGACTGCAAGCTGCGGTTGTATGTTTACAATTGTAAATAAAAATTGAATTCGGATTATATTTATTTTATTTTGTTTTTTTGTAATGATACTTAAATCAATCGTTAATTTTAATTATTAAAAGATCAAGTCCCTAGATAAAGTTAAGTAAATTTGAGTTTTAGTAAGTTTTGAAAATGTATATTTATGGATTTTTTTTTAGATCTATTACTCTAAGTAATTTAATTAATTTTTACTTTCCTATCAGTTAGTTATATACTTGTATATATATCTAGAGATTTATTTATCATGCCTTAATAGCGATAAGCAGGTGGCAGGCCTTATGTTTTTTTTTTTTAAATTTTTATTTAGTATTAACCTTAACATTTGTACATATATCATAAAGCTTTGCTAATGATATAATTAGTATTATCAGTAATTTAAAATACATTAAAGTTGTTGTAACCCAAAACAATATTTATATCTTAATTTGTTATGTTTTCCTATATATATTTTGCTTCTTACCTATTTCAATAATTTATTTACAGGTATATAAATTCCAGCATTTTTTTTTTATTATTCTAGTACTTGTATTACAGTACATTTAGTGTATAAAATATTTAGGAATTTTTCATTTTGTTTATTTATTTATTTTTAATAAATAAAAGCTTGATACTAATTGATCAGACTCCAATTTGTAAATATTTAATCAATATGGTAGGGTTATTCAATGTTAAATGTTAAGCATATTATTATTTTTTTTTAAAAGAAAATTATATTAAGCTTACATAAATTTAAAATAAATAAATAAAAATAGTTCAGAATATAGTTGAAAATATTTTTATCTCATACTAGCCTAATGAATGTTTTTGTGTAAATTATAATATTCAAAAAGATTGTTGATTGTGCAGTATAAAATGTGCGCTTATTATATCTGTCCAAAAATCATTGTAAAATGGATTTTTGTACGGAATTAATAACATGTGGGAAATTAAATTTTGTACAGATTTGTCTGGTTATGCCGAACGGTAAAAAGAATAGAACGGTTACATATATATTTGTAAATGTTAAATGTTCTTTATTTTCGATTGGCTCGCCCTGCTAAGTTATCTCCAATATTAGGAATTCTCGATTTAGGGGAGGGCAGAATCGGGCCTTTCTTTTTGTAAATCTAATTCTCAAGTGATTGATTCTGTCTGAAGTCGGCATTTATGGGAATTGGAATTTAATTTTACCTATTTAATGTTTTGGTGACACTGTTATTATAACTATTATGGTAAGTTGTAAATAACTTTTGTAAGTTTCAGTATAATAGGTAAAAATTAAGTAATATAACATTGTTCTTTATTTATTTTTTAGGTCTCCCCATTTTCTTTTAATATTTGTGATTATAGCTCAATATGTAAATTGGTCCGAAAATAAGAGAGTAGTTAATTTATTTATGAAACAATTGAACTTATTTATCTTTGTATTATCATTCATTTTTTTTTTTTTTACAAACTATCTAGTTTTTTGCTGTTTAACAAATTTTGGGAGTATTTTTATTTGTGGATGTTCAAAAATGAATAAATCCTGAAGAATGATTTTTTTGTTTCCCAATTTTTATTTATTTATTTAAAGAGATAGCTGATGGTACATGTTGGAGTTTTCTACCTATCCTAAATATATAGATGTTTTCTAAGTGTATAATATTTTTCCCCTTTTAACAAATACCTTTATGAACTAATGAGATAGTATTAAAACTAAAAAAAAAATTATAAATAAAAAAAAAAATATAAAAAAATTATAAAAAATAAAAATATATGTGTATATATATAATCAAGGATTCTTTTTCTAATTTTATCATATAATCAAAATTATTCTTATCAACTTTTACCTCACTTTCCTAAGAAGCTGTAAACATACTTTTTCGAGTGACTTCAATTTTTAAAATATCTTGCCCAATCTTAGGATTTAGTTGATTTCTGGAAAGGTTGTGGATTAAAGTCGTGAGTCAGCGATGCAATCATCTATCATTAAGTAATCATTGAAGTGCAATCAACGCTGAAACAATAATTTAATTAACATCAGAATTTACTTTTCTTATATTTGATAAAAACATGGTGTTTGAAGAAATTGTAATAACTTAATGAGATAGGATATAATGTCCGAAAATTTTAAGGAATATCAATTATTATTGTTTCTGCATTAATTACTCTTAATGACTACCAATAATTCTCAGGTTTTCTGATTATATACTCTTTAATAAATATTTCATTGCTAAAACTCAGATTTTGATTTGCAACTTGAGCATCAGAAATCAAGTTATTTATTAAAACATCAAATCAGACACAAGTTTTTACTGAACCACATTTACTTACACATTTTAAATATTATTTGATTTATTACTTATAAACTGAATTTCAGATCTTATGATTTTTCAATTTATTGCACAGAATAAATAACTTGAAACATTAATTGCCACTTTTTTTTATTATTTAAGAGCACTTTTTTTTTATTCAATTTTTGCTTTAATTTTGCCTTTTATTATTTTATTTTAAGTTAAATTATTATTATTATTATAAAGGTAATGTTTTTTAATATTTACTTAATCTTTTATATGATACTGTCTTAATTTTTTTCTTTTACTGTAAATGTTTTCATAGTTACTGAAGAGATAGTGTCGGTAAATTGGATAAAAAAAAACTAATATTTCAAACCAATTGCAGAAATTATTCTCAAGAGTATCGTCATATAATTCTTTAAAACATGTTCTTATAAAATTTTTTGAAATTATGAAACAATAAAAACATTCTTTAATGTATACTTATTTTTTTAGTACAAATTAATTAGATGTTTTAATTTTCAGAGGATAGTTTCTAGCTTTTACTAAGAGTTGGTTTCTCTAAATAAGCTACAACATTGACATGTTTTTTTATTTGTTTACTTTAACTTTTACAATTACAATTTATTATAAACATTAAGACATACTTAGTAATTAGGTGTTACACTTGTTTTATAAAGAATTTTAGTTCTTATCTAGTTGTTTGAGAATTTTTCCTTCGATACTAGTTAGTTAAAATCTCCCTTCAAATTTATGGGTTGAAATATCATTTAGCATTATATTCTTTTGTCGCTGTTAAACTTAATATTTCTTGTTCTGATAGCTTTTTTGATAAATAAATTATATTTCGTAACGTATACTTTTTTTCTGGAAGTTAAAAACCTAAAGTAGGTCTACTAACAAAACATGGGCATATTGACAGATTTACCAAGGACCTTCCATGCTCAAAAAAAAAAAAAAAAAATGTGTGAGACTCTAGAAGTGAAACTTAAGTTCTATAAACAGAATAAACATATGAAATATGTATTTGAAATAGCACAATAAACCTTATTTAAGTAATTCATATTATATAAATCATTTATTAAATTTGCAACATAATATTTATTACCATGCCGCCACAGTCAGATAACTTCTCAAAGAAACCTAATTCCAATTAATAAAATATTTTCATAAAATGTTAGCGAATAATAAAGAGAAAACATGAAAACATTAATATGTATATTAATACCCTTATATACCAATTCTGTGTCCTGAATAAATCAACTACTCCCCTGGTGTAGTGGTTAGTGTGAGTAATTCTTAACTCAGGGGTCTGGGGTTCGAGACTCTTCCAGAGGGAAGATTTTTAACAGGTAAATCAACTGCCGGCCCAAGTCGGCAGTCGATTAAAATATCTATTCACAGGCGAGTCTTAAAACAAAAACCTGCAATTTCGTTTATTTAACTTCAAAAATATTTCACTTGGATGAGTCTTGAAACGCTAACTTCGTTTCTCGATGTCGTTTCATCCAAGCAAATTTACTCTACTGTGGCTAAAGAAGTTTGACTTCAAAAATATTTCACTTGGATGAGTCTCGAAACGCTAACTTCGTTTCTCGATGTCGTTTCATCCAAGCAAATTTACTCTACTGCGGCTAAAGAAGTTTCACTTCAAAAATATTTCACTTGGATGAGTCTCGAAACAATAACTTCGTTTCTCGATGTCGTTTCATCCAAGCAAATTTACTCTACTGCGGCTAAAGAAGTTTCACTTCAAAAATATTTCACTTGGATGAGTCTCGAAACAATAACTTCGTTTCTCGATGTCGTTTCATCCAAGCAAATTTACTCTACTGCGGCTAAAGAAGTTTCACTTCAAAAATATTTCACTTGGATGAGTCTCGAAACGCTAACTTCGTTTTTCGATGTCGGTTCATCCAAGCAAATTTACTCTCAGGTAAAATACAAACTCTTGTTTTTAGATAATTCCTCAAACTCTTCTGAAAAAACTATTTTAAGTCCAAAACTTATCCATTTAAGGCTGCCAATGCCGTACAGGAGTTAATTAGCTTAGTGGGATTTTAATTTTCCTACCCTCACAGCTTGATAGTCAGGAGTTACTGCCAAAACTAGCTGAATGATTATTATATAATAATCATATTACTTGTGAAGTCGATGAGTTACATTTTGGTAACTCTTTTCTTTGACTAGTAGGTTTTATTAACATTAAGTGCTAGGTTTAATCCTTCCAGGATAAAGTGATATCTTGACAGGTGCTTTGAGAAGCCAGAGGAGTTTTAGCCTAGTGCATTCCCATTGCCGGAATTGTTTCTACCTTATGCAACTTTAAACTCGACTAATGTAATATCTCTAATTAAATTGCTAGGAAAATAACTAGACTTGAATACTACCATGACGGTAAAAATAATAAATGTACAAGTAGAAAGGGGTGTTCAATGGTGGCGTGTAGGGATTAATACTTCCAAAAAAAGTATATGATAAAATTTAAATAATCATAGGATTGTGAATTCATGTCAACGCTCAAATAATGTATTCTTATCTCCAAGAAGAGACACAATTAGGTAGGTGTCTCTGTTATTGGGGATAAGAATTTTGCTGGTGTTATCCAAGGTCAGGTGTAGGCTTAGGCTATTGTTTAAAGTAGCTTCACAGTGCACAAGTGTTTACTTTCATAAATAATTTTTCTAATTTAGACATCTCACACCTACTGGTAACTGAAAAGTCTTTAGCACCTTCCTTTAGAACCACTAGATGGCATCACATTTCACATTGCACTTTTGTTGTAGTAAGTACGCTCGTTTGAGTACAATTATATGAAGCATGTCTACAGTTCTCAAGGCTGTGTTCAGTGCTGAAAGGATTCATATCCAATAAAAAAACCTTCCACTGAGGTGATTGTATTGTTTTGACTCTTCTGTTTTTTCTTTTGAAATATTAAAGTGCTAAAAAAAATGTAAGGCAAAACAATTAAACTGATTGTCAAAAAAAATGTCAGTAGAAAAATTCTGAAATTATTAAACTTAATTAATTTTCATGGATAGATATTTAGAAGTAATATTTTAGGAGAACATTTTTCCCCTTGATTCAACAGCCTTCAAGAAGGATGTATGTATATGACTGATGGCACTGTACACTTAGTTCTTTCTCAGTGTGGCCATTATATCTTTCTTAAACAACTACTTCCTTAATATAGTAATCCTAGCTTTACTTCTTTAAAAGAAACGAGTATTATGTTTCAGTCTCTACTGAAAGTTTCTGAGTTAATTAAACATAGTAGGGCAAAACCGGGTACCATAACTGTTTTCCCCATTTATGAACTTCTGGCAACAAAAAAAACAATAATTTACTAACTATTTTCTTTAGACACATTTGGACTACCAAAATTTAACCGATTTTGCCAATATAATTTACTTACAAGGTCCTGAGAATACATTTTGTGAATTTAGTCAAAATCAGAATTTTGAAGAATAGTAGGGTAAAACCGGGTACTCAAGAAAATCAATAATTTTTAACTGCTATGGCCAATTTATGGTTAATTAATTTATTATTTATAAAAATCTATCATGTTGAAACATTAGTCTGAAGTGACATTTTGACAGAAGTCACAAACAAATCCTCCCTATCCCTCATAAGTGCTACATTGCTCATATGAGCCCAGAGGTTGCACTCGTTACCCCTTATCCACCCTTCTCCAGAAGCACAGTTAGAATAAAGTTCATTACAAACGAGATCATTTATTGACTGTCAAAAAAACTATTTGAAAGGATTGTAATAAACAAAACAGTTGATATTCACCATACAAATATAATGTGGGGGTACCCGGTTTTGCCCTTCCTATTGGTACCCGATATTACCCCAAGGGGTGTTTTAAAATACAAATGGCTGTCATTCATCAACAGGTGATTGCAAAAATCTCACAGTGGTGTCTAATTATTCTATTTAAACTACATATTAAAGAGGTTTACTTACCATGTATTAAATGTAAGGGCTCTTTGCTAACAACACAAACAAATTCTTGTAAAAAAAATTGGCAAAGAAGATTAAATACGTGCTGAATAAAACAAACGATGTTTTGTCTTTCGTTAACTATCACAAACCAACAGAGGCATCCAGGACTGAGTTGACTGCCTCTAGGTAGATAGCAGTACTAGTTTAGGAAAAATTGAGGTACCCGGTTTGACCCACGTACCCGGTTTTACCCTACATGGGGGTGTCTGTCTTGAGACAACAGCTCAAGTATTGCTTGCTTTCAGTCAACATTTAGGATTCTTAACTTCCTTGAAGCTGCCCCTAAGAGTAGTATACAAATTTGGACTGCATATGTACAGTGTACGGGGGGGCCTCCAATGCTCTAGCTACGCCACTGGGGGTTACCATCCCCGACTGTCTCCAATAGGGTTAGGGTTCGATTCTCACCGGGGACACTAGAATTTTTAACCAATATGAAACAGTTGTTATATCAAGGAATTCATTGATGTCAACCGATGACTGCATATATAAGTGAAGTTCTTCTTTAGACAATGTGCAATGCTTTGATGACTCCCAGCTTATTTGAGCGTCTTACCAGATTTTTTTACACTTGATCCTACACTATTATTTGACCTTCTTATTATCCAAGATTTATCTTGGTTTAAGAGGTATAAATGAAGCTAATTTGTCCAATTAGGTTTTTATTTTTTGATGTCTTCAAAAAAAGTATATTACTTAAAAAAAAGAGGTGGAAAGTGTGTTCATTGCCAGGGCCAGGTTCGATTTCCCACAAGGACCCACGCTCACCCAGTAAATGGGTAGCTGCTTATGCGGAGTGGTATCTATCCCGTCTACGAATGCCAATTTTACAGTTTATACAGCTGATAATACGATACATCAACTCTGTGCCATACATTACATCGAAAGTTGTCCATTTGGCTGACCAAAGCCTTTCACCTCAGTTTATTTACATGCACTACCTATGCCCTTTTTGCTGTCCACACATAAGCCAAATATTTGCAGAAAGTAAATAAAATCAAAGGTGCTTCTTGAATGGTAAACAATAACAATTAATACCAAAAAATACTCTCTCATGAATTTTGTCAATCACCGATGCAATGTTAATAATGAACAGCTCATAAATGTATGTAGTTAAAATCGTAGGATCTGTAGAAAAGAACGTCAAACGAGCCGAAAAGAATAAAATTGACTAGTTTTTTTTTATGACCCTTTTGGATCAAATAAAATACCGCCCATCTCTATGGTGCAGATGTCTAACTTAAAACTTAGGCTTGTTTCAACCCTCCTATTTGTACCGTCCTTTACATTGTTCTATTAATCGTTTGGGACAGGGTATAAGACAGGTTTATATGTGCAGTCACTTACATTGTACTGTTATAAAATCACTTTCAGGCTGGATCAGGTTTTTGAATTTTAAACCATATTAAAAATATTCAAGGAAACTCAGATCATGTATATAGATAGATACGACCCTCCCTTTAGCTGCCAATCCAGGTACCAAGTGTCACGGAGGCAAAAAGAATTTTATTTTATATTATTTTTATTTATAGAACAAGTTTATTTGTTTTCTTTGTAAGTTAAATTTGATTATTAAACAAGTCGTTCTTAAAAAGGAAAAGAAGAGTTTTTTCTTTGTTAAAAAATTAAAATTATCTAGCTTGGAGCCAAGTGTATGCTAAATGGTAGCAGAGCGTGGTTAAAAAGAACAGGACAGTCAATAGAAGTCGCCGCTGCCTGGCTTGAAGTCTAATCCCTGGTGAGGAGTAGACCTGGTTTGAAGTTCAAGAACAATTAGAAGTCTAATCCCTGCTGAAGAGTAGATTTATTCAGGAAAGCTTGGTAAGGTCCAGTTGTTTAGTTAGAATTACAAGCAAAAAACCTAAAATGGGCCGCCATTTTTCAATATGGCGGCCGTAGCAAAACTTCGATTTTTAGGGGACTTTTAGTACATTCAACAGGAAGCTGAACACATCTTCACCAAGTTTCTTGCTGGTACTAATTTTTTCGAGGTCAAAACCTATTTTTACTGCACTAATAATGCACATCTGTAATTTTTTAAGGTCTAATTATTAACCATTTTTAATGAAAAATGTTTGTATTTTATTTTGTCTTTTGAATAGGGCCACTTTGCCTAAAACCTAAAATAATATAAATAGTATATAGAAAAGAAAATTCTCTAAGCTTTCCGATGGTGTAAAATTTATTTATTTAATTTTGCTTAGCGAAGGTACCGGAAGCTATTGTGCTCATTCTAAAGAACGAATCATTTTTATGTCTCCGATTTCAAAAATTCTAAGTTCTAAGACAGAAATCCATTTCAGACATCAGGGAACATTTTATTATTTTTATTGATTTTTTATCTGAACATTTTAGGGATTATTTAAATTTTACTGAAAAAATAAGCAACTTAAAATAACATAATATAATCTATATTAAAATATAAACTATGAGCGATAGTGACTGACTGACTAATCACTAATTCTCCTACTTCTCATTGACATAGAGATTTGAAATTTGGTACATAGATAGAGTTCACCATAAATAGAAAAGTGCGGCCATTTTGATGCCAAAATATAGCCCCCATATTGAATTATAGATCTTTCTTGGATTTTACCATCCTATTATCTCAGCTTCTAGTGGACATAGAGACCTGAAATTCGGTACATATACGAAGACTTATGGTACGAAAAAAAGAAAATTAAAGATACTTTCACTTAAACATATGATCGCCATCTTGGAATTTAGTACACTCTATTACGTCAGCTTCCAGTAGATCTGAATTTTGGAGATCTGACATTTGGTTCATAGACATATTGCAAGTAAAAAAGCAAATTATAATTTTTATTGATAGTAGGGTCTAAAGGAAAAATTAAAAGCTCACATTTGCGATATTTCAAAATTTCAACATATGGCGGCCATATTGAATTATAGTCGCCATCTTGGATTTTAAAACACTCTTTTATCTCGGCTTCCAATGCACCAACAGGTATGAAATCTGTTACTTCGACTTTTGGTACCTAAAATTGAAAGGTAAAGGTGCATTTATTGTGACAGATATTTTGCATTATAGGTCCCATCACAAATTAATTACGCTCTATTACCTCAGCTTCCAGTGGATTTAAAGTTTTGAAATTTGGTAAATAAAGTGATGATGTCATGAATAGAAAATTAATGCTACTTTTATTTTGATATACCTATCTTAGCGAACTTGAATCTATTGTTGCTCTATTTTTTTTTTTTTTTTTTTTTTTTTGGTTGTAGTTTTAGTCCCGTTCAACAGCTTATTAGGTCATTACAGGACGGGGGTTATCCGGCCACTTTACTCATCTAATCGATGAGATCATCAGTGTGAAACATGTCTCACCCCGCTGGGATTCGAACTCACAGCCGGGGTTTAGACACGGTTTTACACGGAATGATGGTACCTAAATCAGAAAATCGAAGCTAATTCTATTTGGATTAATAGCGGCATCTTAAAATCGGCAAGCCATTATAATTATTTCCAATTGATTTAGTGGTTTACGTATATATATACTATATATATATATATATATATATATATATATATATATATATATATATATATATATATATATATATATATATATATATATATATATATATATATGCGTGTCGAGTCACGTGGTTGAGTTAAAACTTGTGTACCACTAAAACCAGATGAGATACATCGCACAAAAAGTTCAGTGAGGTTACCAGTTGCGTAACTATGGACCCGCGGGGGCCCCCAAATCATCGACGAGGGGGCAGGGGCCCCCAGTTCTAAACGCAAGAGGTTTTTTTTTTTGCTCATCAATTTTGTTTTGCGAGGGGCCCCCAAAAAGTTTTTGCGGGGGCTCCCTTAATGCTCTAGCTACGCCACTGGGGGTTGCCATCCCCGACTGTCTCCAATAGGGTTAGGGTTCGATTCTCACCGGGGACACTAAAATTTTTAACCAATATGAAACAGTTCTTATATCAAGGAATTCATTGATGTCAACCGATGATTAATAGATTCAATTTAAAAGATTGCAGTTCCCCATCAAAATCTGTCCCAGGGGTAAACACTAAAAATGGCAGGCATCGATTTAAGAACTGAACATGTCTCTCATGGGCAGTTTTATGTAGGTTATTCTAGAGTAAGCCAAACTAATAATTTATTCATCCTAACACGAAAAATTATACAACAAATATTGGCTACCCTGAAGTATTAATGTTGTTAAAATAAATATTTAATAAATTAATATTCAGCATAAACATATGATGACGATGTTAATAAAAAATGCTCTGTAGGCAAAATTAACTGTTAAGCAAAATGCATTATGTATCTTAATGAATAACTGCAAAGTAAATCAATTTACAAATTAATGGTTCAATTCATTCATTAAAAATATTATTGTATAAAAAACAGCTGTTTATTTTAGATAAAATGTTAAAAAAAAATCTACTTGTACTAAAATATAAAGTTATGTAAAAATAATGATATATTACTTTATTTTTATTTATTATTTTCTCTCAGCGCCAACCTTTAGACAGATGAAGCGCGCAAAGAGTGCCTATCCGGCTGTGGAACATAAAGTAAAGCTGATATATATATATATATATATATATTATCAGGTTATGTATGTGCGTGGTTTTTTAAGGTTACATTTTTAACAGCATTATTTATTTATATACATTTTATTAAACGTATAAATATGATTTTTGTCTATTAGTTACTTCAAATTTTCTTATTAATGAAACCAGTTCATGCTAAACCTAAATTATTAACCTAAAGTAATTTTTTTTTTTAGTGTAACTATTTTAAAGAATTTGTTTTTGAAAAGATATACTAATATATAGAAAGAAAGTATTGTGATAGAGAGAAAATTCGATTTTGATGAATATACACGTTTTAAGGTTCCCTGAATCCAAAACAAAAGGTTTTTAAAAATTGTCTGTCTGTCTATTGGGCGTGCCCCCATAAATACAGAAAAACGTGAAAGGAATAATTTCTCGAAAAACGGTTCAAGAAAATGTTTTTAATTAAAACTCCCTGGGAAACGATTTTAATTAAAATAAACAGGTCAAGTGTGTGCTAGTCAGCACACAGCGAGGGTCCGTAGGCCACACTATATAGTGTTTAACTGTAAAGTGTCTTCTTTACCACGCTAGCGCGGTAAAGAAGAGGAATTCTTCAGCTTTACGCACGATTAGCGAGTTTGTTTACATTTAACCTAACTAATTTGCTATTCTTTTATTAAAGTAACTGTTGATATCGAGTTTTTAGTGAAAAACAATGAATAATGAATCAAGTGGCTTTGACGAAAATGTAGAGAATAATACTCCTCCAGAAATAATTAATTCGGCAATAAATACAACTCAAGAATTAATGCCATCTTTATCAAGAGAAGAGATACGAACTTACATACAGCAAGTTTATTTTTTTCTGTATTTATTATTTAAATCTAACAATCGTAGATAAAGTACGGTACGCAACTCGTGCGAAAACGGCATTTTGCATTGCTCGTGTGGTTTTACTACCCTCGCTGTCGCTCGGGTGCAAACTCCACACTCGCATGCAAAATGCTACTTTACGCACTCGACGCGTAATGTACTATTTTTGCCACTGAACCGGACTACAACCATATAAATGCACCGAAAAGACCATAATTATAAAAAAAAGTATTTTGTCAATAAAAAATAAAATAATATTTTTTTCGAAATTTCCAAAAAGTGGTATCTTTACTTTTGGTCGAAAAGTGTATAATATATCAGCCCAAAATGCAATTTTGTTGTTACTGAGGAATTGCAAATGATCTCTGGCAGCACAACAATATAAGTAGGTACACAGGCAATTTGTCTGCTTATCTATGAGTCCGAGTCCAAAGTTCATCTGTCATCGCCGGCTTATTGTTCTTTTTTTCTACCTGTCCTATCCGGTCCTTAGGGCCGGATAAAATTCGTCCCTATACGAGCCACCATTTAGTGACCGCTGCTCTAGACTAACTCGGACTTTTGAAGCATTTTTTCACCGAAAATTGCGGATTTGCACATTAACCAACCATGATTTAACGCATGGGCGTCGTCAGCAGTACAATATTGGGGGGGACACATTCCGGGAGGGGGGTTCGGGGGTCCTCCCCCGGAAAATTTTGAAAATATGACCCCTCGTAACAGCGTTTTTATGCATCTCTTATGTGAAATTTGATTTTAACTTTGTCATAAAATAAAGTAAACCTACGGTGTAGTTCGTTGACAAAACTATGAACACAAGTATTTTTATAAAAATAGCAAACTGAAATAGTGACTTAACAGTAGTAAATGTACTATAATAAAAGTTGTGCTCCTAATCATTGTAGATTAAATTGCAATTATGCAATATCACTTAAAATCTATAATAAGCTATGTCAATTAATCAATAGTTTATGAAAAAAAAAAAAATCGTACTGTCTGATTTACTTAGTTTTTTTAAATAAAAAAAAAACTGTCCCTTGTTACAGGATTTATCTTTTTTATAGTATCTCTGCACACTGTAAAAACTATTCTGGTTGAAGTATCTCGATAAATTCAGTACTTTCTATTTATTAAAAATACACAAAGTGTCACGTTTTATAGGGTAATGATGGAAGGTTAGGGTTAGGTAAGGTCAGATCAAAAAGTACTAAACTTAACCTAAACTAACCATAACCTTGCATCATTTTCCCTAAAATGAAAAGAAAGAAGTTAAACAACTAAGATTCAATCTATCGAGATGCTACAGCCGAAATATTTTTTGGGTTTTGAGGTCATCCTAGGAACCCTTTATGCTTTTGGTAGATCATCCGTCCATCCGTCGCATCTTGGATCAAACCCCCTGACCTATTGTTGCTTGGTATTTGAAATTTGGTAGACAAGTTTAAATTTTTTGCTCCAAAAAAGGAAAAATGTTGTGAACTTCACAACTCAAAATTTCTTCGATCAACGAGCAATGGCGATTTTTTGTCATTTTTGAGAAGGGTATCATTGTAAAGGTATTGAAATGTAGATTACAAATATATATAGTTTTCAAAATTGAGGCTATATTACCCCCGAAAATACCAAACCAAATCCCCCATAAAAGGGTTCTCTATTCCCCATAAGGAAAGACCTTAAAAATGAGGAAAACATATTTCTCTGTGGGCCGAAGATATTTCCGGGAGTTAATATAAAAATGTAAAATTTTGGAAATTGTAGGCGGCCATAACTGTGGTGACCCAAAATATTTATTTTTTGTCATTTTTGAGTGGGGTCAGGGTCGGACTGGGAAGAAATTTGGGCCTGGGAGTTTCACCATCAGACCAGCCCTAAGCCTTGAGTTGGCCAAGGGAACGGCCCATATTAACCAGACCGGCCCACCAGGAAAACTCCCGAACTCCAGTATACCCAGTCCGACCCTGAGTGGGGTATCATATTAAAGGTATTGGACATTTAGATTACACATATATATCGTGTGTGGCGACCATTGTACCCACGAAATTACCAAATAAGTGCATACCTAAGATGCTAAAGGATAATATATGAACTTGTTCCTCTTAAGTGCAACTTTTTATACATATTTTAGGTAACAATGTAGGGAAATATGAATTTTTATGATCGAAGAAACCCTTTTAGTAGCTTGCTGGCAAGTACATTTCAGGTTGTTTTGTATACTGCAAAAAGGAACAATTTGAAAATGCCGAATTAAACGGATGTTTAGAAATAGGTGGGGCGCATTATGCAGATTTACCGCAAACAATAAATAACATGTTCGTCATCATTTTGAAAGGGAAGGGGGGAGGGGACACTAGGTCTTCGTAGATATTTTAAACTTTTTAAAAAACGGGTTAGATATTTTATACTTTTTTAGGTTAAATTCTTTATTCCATCTCAAACATTGGGGGGGACGCGTCCCCCCTGTCCCCCCCGGCGACGACGCCCGTGATTTAACGTAACCCGTGTCGAGAATTGAGCATGGCAAGGCGAAGTTAGCCACGTGCTAATGTTATTTAAGGACATGGTAAAAGTTATAGGATCTAGTCATCAAAGGGACATTATTCAGAGCATGTGACACCTCAAGAGTAAAAGTTTCTTACAAGCTATCAACTTTCGTTGATGGCTTTAGAATTGATAATTGGTCACATTATTAGCCCATTGACCCAGGTGCGGCACAAATTCAAGTGAATCAAGAGACGAATTGTTAATGTAGATAATGAAAGGTGAATAAAGCGTGACAGGGGACAGAGGTGTGGTGAGTGAAGATGAATAACGTGTAGGTCTTAAGGGTAGGGAGAGAGGACGAACCGTTAGAATTCAAGATCCCGCCTTGGCGCTTCCAAGTTGCTCAGATACTATTTGAGCGTGTTACCAGTCACCGGTACCTGTCTTGTCCAGCCAGTTTTAACACGTCGTTTTAGGTAAGTCCCAATATCGTCCAATTTCTAATATTTATATTTCATTACAAGTAGGTCAAATATATGTATAATAAATGTAATAAGCGTAAAGCGAGTTTGACCAAGTTGACGTTCATAAATTCACCATTCAGTTCATAAGGTTGCTATTATAGAATTATTGACAAACAAAAATTGCATACCATTTTGAATCTTAAAATGCTTCATCTATCAACTTTCGACGCCAAATGTACATTCTCACTCACATTCACTTTCAACACGTACATTCACTTTCAATGAGTAAAATATCTGTGTAAATGTATATATATATATATATATATATATATATATATATATATATATATATATATATATATATATATGTATATATATATATATTTTTTTTAATCCTATAGATATACAAACAAGAAAATATAGGATTAACCAGTACCTTGTTTAGTACTGTGAAAGGAGAACACCAAAACAGAAAAAAAAAATAATAATAATAATTTAGTTTTGAATATTTAAGAGAAATATAATTAATAAGCTGGATTTCCATGATTCGTCTCTCTAAAATATTGTTTAGAAATTATATTCTTTTTACAGGGGGAAAAAATAAGAGAGAACAAATTGAGAGTTGATATTTTCTTCTATCTAAAAATTGTTTGAAATTAACTACGCCAATAGTTAAAAATGATATAAAAGAGGATGGTTGTATCCTGATGTCAGTTTGAGTAGATTTCATATGGTAATAGTGTGAATATATTTATATTTACATAGGTGAGGAGTTCAGGAAAGCAGGAAGGTTCCTACCAAAATGTTTACTATTAGCATTAATGCCTAGTCAATGGAGACATGCAGAACACTATTTAGCATAGCCTTTAGAGAACGCTGTTTAGTACTGTCTTGTACAAAAACAACTAAGATTAAACAACTGGACATTTTTAACTTAATAAGTTATATTCTCTGTTCAAGTTTTACGGAATATCGTCGAAAAATGTAAAAGAAAAACAAACAATTAACTAGCAATGCGGTATATAATAAAGTTTTATCGTTGTCACGTTTTTTTGTGTTTTTTTTTAGGTTTAGACTATGTTGTTTTGATTTTGTTGTCACCATAAAGAATAACATTTTGATATATACCTCGTTTCCATGAGTTTTGTAATACCAAAACCATTTTTAAAACGGTTTTCAAAGCCGTTTTAAAAATGGTTTTGATATTCAAAACCCATGGAAACAGTTTTGGTATTCTAAACCTAAACCCTATGGAAACTTTGGTATTCAAAACCCCATGAAAACGGTTTTGGTTTTAAAAACCCCATGGAAACGGTTTTGGTATTCAAAACCCCATGAAAACGGTTTTGGTATTCAAAACCCCATGGCAATGGTTTTAGTATTCAAAACCCCATGAAAACGGTTTTGGTTTTAAAAACCCCATGGAAACGGTTTTGGTATTCAAAACCCCATGAAAACGGTTTTGGTATTCAAAACCCCATGGCAATGGTTTTAGTATTCAAAACCCCATGAAAACGGTTTTGGTTTTAAAAACCCCATGGAAACGGTTTTGGTATTCAAAACCCCATGAAAACGGTTTTGGTATTCAAAACCCCATGAAAACGGTTTTGGTATTCAAAACCCCATGGCAATGGTTTTAGTATTCAAAACCCCATGAAAACGGTTTTGGTTTTAAAAACCTCATGGAAACGGTTTTGGTATTCAAAACCCCATGGAAACGGTTTTGGTATTTAAAACCCCAACCTAATTTAACTTATATGCGGGTTTAGCATACCCCATAATTTATTATAATTGTAATTTCTCCCCCTTTTCAACACTCTAATTTCAATTTCTAACCTCATATTTAATTAAATTAAAATCCTATGAGGTAACACCTCACTATGTGATGTGATCGTTCTAAAGAACGATTATGTCTCCGATTCCAATAATTCCAAGACAGAAATCTGTTCCAGTTATCAGACATTTTTGATCCCGTTTCTGGCTGTTAGTCTGTCTTTCGCTCAATCATTGCGAACAATTCTTAAAAACTACTCTTTCGATTTTAATGAAATTCGGATGGCAGTTAATTAGCATATAAAAAGTCCATTGTTGGTCCTATATAAGGTCCAATCTTCTGGTTCCCATTTCCCTCCACCACATTTCTCCACCTGCCACCATTTCTCTTCCACATACATTTATTTACACCTTATCTTCAAAAATATTCATCTGATTTTATAAAACTTATCTGATAGAAGCTCACAGATTAATTTTAACTGTTTGCGCTGTTTAAATTTTGGTAAATTGATGCTTTAGATAATGTAAAAATCAAACCAATTTTGACTAATTTAAAAAAGGAAGGAAAATTGAGTAAATTTAACATGAATAAAGAATCAATATAGCAATATTTTAAGAGCGCAGACAGTTGAAATTATTCTTGGGTTATCTGCGGGCTACTTTAAACAAACCATTAAAATTTCATAAAAATCAGATGAGTACTTTTGAAGATATAGGTGTAAATAAATGTATGTCTGTGCGAATGTGGAAGAGAAATAAATAGGTGCAGAAGATTGAAACTTATACGGGATCAGCAATGTTATAACCTGGCTAATTATGACCTACCATCAAAATTTCAATAAAATTGGACGAATAGCTTTTAAGATATGTTGGTTCGCAAAAATTGAAGGACAGGCGGACACGGGACCCAAACTGTACCCTGATGTTGAACAGATTTCTGTCTTGGAATTTTTGAAATCGGAGACATAAAAATTGTTCGTTCTTCAGAACTGTCACATATCTTCCGATTCCTTTAGTAAGCTCGAAAGCAAAACGTGATCCATACTGCAAAAGCAAACGTGGATTTGGAGCACATACGAATTTCAAATTTTTATCTAGAAGAGAACTCTTGTCTAAGAAAATTAAATACCTATTGCAAAACAAAAGAATCATTCGCTCATTCGCTGGGTAATTACATGGGACATTTAACATCAAATGTTTTCTGAACGCTTTTTGAGTTTTTAGATTTAAATTTACTATTACTATGTAATATGAATAAGTTTTTTCACAAATTTATAAACCGATTTATTTATATTGCCTCTGTTTCCCCACTACATGTCGACGAACACTAGTCCGACCTGAGTCAGCAAGAAGGGAATGCCGCATAGACAAGAGGACCCACGTAGCGTTCTACACACAATCCTGGTCCAAAACAAAAATTTGCTACTGAAATCCACAACCATCATTTTCCCATTTAAGCCAGTCTAGTGTGCATATTTTAATTAAATTAATTTAATTCCATCGACAAAAGTTCGAGTTGACTCGGGCCTCATTTAATTTAATGTGCTTAACACCTAGGCCGAGCCGGCAATCGGGTCTATCATTGAACGCATCCCAATTTATTTTGATGCATAATTTCCATCGACAAAATCGGGCCTACTAGCAATCAGGCCGATTCATTGTACTCATCCTAATCAATTCAATGCACTTAATTCTATAGCAAAAAATCCGGGCCTAGCTGTCAATCGGAGCAGTCTATTTTTACGAATCCAAATTCAATTCATTGCATTATAGGATTCGTAATGAATTGAAGCTGTCCTATAATGCAACCTATGCTATTGAACTGGACTAAAACCACAAAAAAATAATTGAATTCAATTGGCGAAAAATCGGGCCCAGCCGAAATCGGGTCGATCGAGTTTAATGTTATTAGATCCACTGGCAAAAATCAAGGCCTAGTCGGCAAATGAGCCGATTTATTTCATGCATCCTAATTTAATTCAATGAATCTAATTCCATCAGCTAAAATTTCGGTCCAGCCAAAATCGGGCCGCTATAGTGTTTAATAGTTTTAATTTCATCGACAAAAATCCGGCCCAGCCGACAGTCGGGTCGGTATAGTGTTTAATAAATTCAATTCCATCGCCAAAATCCGGGCCCAGCCGACAGTCGGGCCGGTATAGTGTTTAATAAATTTAATTCCATCGGCAAAATCCGGGCCCAGCCGACAGTCGGGCCGGTATAGTGTTTCATAAATTCAATTCCATCGGCAAAATCCGGGCCCAACCGACAATGTGGCCGGTATAGTGTTCCTTTTATTGGAAAATATTTGCAGCCAATTCGAATGCATCTTTCATTACTGTGTTTTTTGGTTTTAAGTGTATGGCGGGTCTTAGGTATGTAATCATTTCGGGGGGGGGGGGGGGGGCAGGGCCCCTTGCTGGATGAAGATGACAGAGGTGGTTATTATTGATTTCAGGAGCTATGTACATCCTGAGATGTAAAACATTCCCATTAGTTCATTTCCTTCCTAAAATAGAGTGGCAGATCGCAGATCAAACAAGGAATACCTACTTGTTAAATTGCGTAAAGCCAATTTTCCCAACTCGATTGATTTACTATTTAAATTTAAAACATAATAATGTATCATTAAGGAAAATTTGTATCAATACTATATCATTTATATTCAACATCAGATCCTATAATAGGAAATGAAAGTCTATCAATGCGTGCATAATTGTGTTGTACCTTCTCTTGGAACTAATTCCAAATTTACGTTGGTGTTTAAACCCAGGCAGGGGTTACACTAGACAAGAATTTGAATGAAAAACTATTCGTACGAGATAATTCTTAAGCGGTCACATTGTATGCAAATTCCTTGAACGAATTCGTCATTTTTGCACATTATATACTTCGTGTATTTGCATACATCTGATGAATCCATACGTATTCTTACGATTTCTTTCGAATGAATATTTGTATCGAATCCTTTCTTCAATTGTACCGGAAGAGATTTATTCTCTCGAACGTAATAACTCTCTTTTACTATGAAATAAGAATCTCTATTTAAAATTTTATTAGTAATAAACAATTTTAGCATGATAACTCTCAAAGAATAAGAATTGTTTTAAAGTAAAACAGTAGTAAAATTAAAAATTCCGCTCAATTCTTTGGGTCCGAATAATGCTAGAGCTACTCAGATATGGTTTTTATTAATTGAATATGGTCTGTACGTATAATAGATATAGATATATGGTTATGGTAAAACGAAAATTCACATTTAGCTCAAGAAATATTTATACTTAGATGGATAGCCAAAATTTAAAAATACATTCAATGAAAAGGTATTATGTTTACAGCAGATAAAGGTAAACAAATTATTAGTTATTATGTTTATTACTAGCTGGATACCCGTGCATCGCTACGGAGTGTTATTTTCATTTGATAAGTTTATAAACTACGTTTATAACTTGTTATATTATAACTAACTTTGTTATATTATAACACTGAGGGACTCCTACCACTTACCTACATAGAACCTCCCCCCCCCCCCCCCCCTCCACCATATGGTAATTTATTTGATCAAAACTATAATATCAAACAACGATTACTACCCGCACGACTTTTTTTAAGACCCTATTTCAAACCGTTATTTCATGGCTTTCACCCAATAGTTTTTTAAGTTATAGGTGTGAAATTTAAAGTAGAAGAATGCAGTTTTTAGACCCCACAAACCCCATATCTCTATATATTACAGAAGCTGAGCTATGAGTGTTCAAAAAAGTGCGTTTTTTTTTGGCCCACCCTATGTATATTAGTTTCCCTCCCGAAAAATGTTTCCTGGAAACTAAAAAAAACTACTACTTTTAACTATTGAAAATAAATATGGTAGATAGATATAAGTGCAAAAAGCAATTTTTTCGTCTTTATGTGCCACATCACTAGTTTATAAGATAATTACATTTTCTTTTACCTAATAACTAATAACTGAATGGCTTAATCTAAAAGTGAAAAGAAACAGGTTTTGTCAAATAAAAAGTAGGTATGTTATTCATAATATAATTTTATAATACCGTTATTTTCCCTATTCTTAACCAGTTTTACGAATTATTTGAATCGCCTATTATAACTGTGTTTCTTTTCTAAGAAGAAATGAATTGGAGAAATAACGTCTACTTATTACTATTACTGAACTTAAAATTGGCAAAGATAGAATAGTACATTACGCGTCGAGTGCGGAAA